>VZRS01013858.1:244-92215 GCA_013398055.1 Ifrita kowaldi
TCTTATCTGGTGGATTGGATTTTAATTTTTTATGCATTACCTGTCACAACTCCGGCGTGATAAAGGAGACTGATCCGTGGTGCGGTCTTAGGTGTACAAATGCCTTTTTAAAATTAAAAAAAAAAAAAAAGGCTTCATTGTCAGCTGAATGTCTTTTGTTTGAATATCTAGGATATCACATTGAGAACAAGGTATTTTAACTACGGAGATGCGTCGCGAGAAATATTTCAGTGCATTTTATGCGATCAAAACATTTTGAGTAAATGAAGTAAAGAAATTTAATCTGAGGAAGTATTTTTAATTCTCCATTCCTCCCCCTCCCCTTCCTTCCCCCGCCCCCCCTCGCACACATTGGTCAGAGCAAAGAATGTTACCCAGACCAGATTGCTGTGTATATAACCAGAGGATGTGATGTCTTATGCCCAATTATGGGTCTTGTGTAAACCTTCCAAAATCTTCAGTAATTATATCATTAAAATGACTTCTCTGGTATACTGATATTTAAAAGAAAAACAACAACACAGAAAAAAAATGCAAAACAACAACAAAAAAAAGAACTTCTTCCTCTCAAAGATATGCGCTGAGGGTTTTCATCATCGATGTTCCATATGCAGAATATAGATTTTTTTTCAACCCCATGGTTTACTTTGCCTTTTAAACAGATGAAAACACGACTTCTAAAAGGCATCCACAATGATGTGCTTATGGATTAAATGCAGTGATTATTCAGTTTTACATTGGACTGCCACTGTTCATATGGTACTAATTTGCTAAAGATACAGGCAGAAACTTTCTCTATTAAAATGTGAGGCTGCAATGTATTTGTATCACTCTGACATTTCTGGAGCTCTGGATTCACCTAATTTTTTATTTTTTTTATTGTTCTGTGCTGTTGACCACTCGGTGATGAAATTACAACAAAATCAAGTTCCACAGTTTGTGGAAATTACTGTTCCATATGGATCACTGCTAGGTTTTTTCTTGCGTTTTTGAAGGTCGGTTGTGCTAGGTCTCACTTACCCAAAAATGTATCAACAGCATTAAGATTTTTTTGTCGTTAGTGTTCCATCTGCATTTGGGGTGCCTCTAGTGCAGTTTCTGTTCTGTCTCAGGACTTGCAGGGTCTGATACACTATATCTGGAAGATCATTTCAGTTTTACCTGTGAGTTTGATCACTTTGTGCAGGGCTATTGCAGTAAAGGCTGATGAATAATGCTACTAAATTAAAAGCCAATATACTGGGGTAAGACTATGACATGCAAATCAGTGTTGACTTTTTTCACCTTTATTCCCAAGCAATGTAGGTCATCCTAAAAAAGGCTGTACAAAAGAATCAGTATAAGTTATTAGGATAGGGTTTCTATTGAACTCAGATTTAAATTTGTTTAAAAAAGCTTTTAACTGGATACTGTGAGTGCAGCTGTGACTGAACGAAAATTATTTTTTGTTATTGTTAATTTCTTTCATTCTTCCTATTACAGCAGTGTACTTATAAGCACAGATATCATGGGACAGAGTTGATAATACAGCTCACAGTTAATCTTTGGAACTTCTTGTTTCATATCATTAGATTGCTTAGTAAAACGTGTACTAGGTCTTGAGCTTTATTTATTATTTAATGCTGTGTAAGTAGACAGTGTTTTACAACTGAGTAACAGCTGTTACATGGTCACTACTGGGTAAAAATCAAGTTATGACACCTATTGTTAATAAATAGATTACTGGGAAAAATGCTTTTATAAAAATCCTCCCTCAAAGGTTCCTTATAAGAATTTAAAAATCGTATAAAGCTGTGCTTTATACTGAAGTGATTCTCATTTTATGTTTGTAGTAGAAATAACTTTAATGAATATATAACTGTGCTGTCTATATTATACGTTGGTAAACAATACCTGTGTACCTGTGTTCTGATTAGTGGGGAAGGGAGATCACAAATGAGTGCAGATAAAAATGTTTTCTCCCCCAGACCCACTGTGTTGTACAGCCAGGATAAGATGTCATCAGGATATACTTCCCAAGGTGTTTTGCCTTATGCTCTGCTGTTCACACCTCCCTCCATCTGAATTAGCCACTCTGGCTACACTATGCTACTTCTGTTTTACCTTCTCCCTCCTGATCTCTCCCCAGTCACCAGTGGTTTGGTAATTCTGCATGAAGGATATAGAATAGATGTGTCTTTTTATTTTCTTTAGAACAAAGATCTACCCAAAAGGAAATCTGGACTGGGTAATGTCTGTGTTTAAATATTCACGTGTTTGCTTATAGTGCTGTTTTTTTCTCCCTTGAGTGTATAGGTGTGGCCAGTTTTAGGAAGAAGACAAGGTCAGGCACTTATTTTGAAAAACAAAAAGATCTTGTCCACAGTGCAGCTGAAATTGTCAGCCTCCGAGCTATAATATGAATGTTTTTTTCTTGTTTCTGTTCTCAAAATAATAACTCCATTAGTGCACATGTGCCTCTGTAAAACCAGCACATCACTGGATATGGTACTAATGAGGTTCTGAGCTGCATGTCCAGAATTAAGTGTTCTTAGGATTGGCTCCTGTGTGCTGATAAGTACCCAGCGTGTAGCGCTGTGGCAGCTGCATCTGCCTCGGTGCTGCGCGCTGCTGTTACGTGGTGGCGGTGTCCATGTGACAAGGCAGGGAGCTGGCTCCGGAGCTGCCTGCGCCAAACGCTAACTGCCTTTTTTTTTTCCCAGGTTGATTTTTGGCACGAGTGCTGCTACAAGGGAAGGGATAACACTGAACGCTTGTGGGTGTGGTGGAACTGTGGCAGCTCCAATTTAGATTGGGTTAAGCTGGGTCAATACTTTTGGAGCTGAGGCCAATTTAATACATGCAGCCTGTAAACCTACCTTGCAAGTTTGCTTCCCCTCCTCGCCCCAATCTATTTGCCAGTGAAAACAAGATATATACACCCATACAGTCTGTGTGTCACTCTGCAACTTCTGAACTTGTTAGCTCATTTCAACCAAAGTTGACAAAGGAGTGTGAAGTTAAGTTTTGTGGAAACTATTGGCTGGGCAGAGGATGAAGACAATGAGGGAAAGACATTTATAACTCACCCTCTCTACCCATGCCAAGAAGCAGCAACCAGCTGGCCTGTCAGCACACAAGGTAATTGAATTAGTCATTTGTCTGTATACGGGACACGAGGGCTTGACGTACTGGGAAAAAGAGTAGGTTAGGCTGTGTAAAACAAACGTGTAGAAACTCAGCTCCAGTAGAGTCCCTTGCTCACAACGTTTGAATTTTGTAATGTTGAGATAAATATCTCAGGAATGGTATGGAGTCTTTATTTGGCTCTATTTCAAGTGTATGTGTGTAAGCATGTGCGTGATTACGTATGATTTTTTTTTTTAGTATATGCACCAAAAGGCTTATTTGGTGAGTGCAGGTCAGTAACAATAACTGAGTTAAATTACTCTTATTCTGAAGCAAATGCACAGACTTGCATCAAAGCACCTAAATGGGTTTCAGTTTTTGTGGGGTCATCCCTTAGGGCAAGAAGTCAAGTTGGGCATCAGTTACTCAATGTGGAAAGAAATCTAGTTAAGGCTTTTCTCTATATCTTGAAAGTGAGTCTCGAGCTGGGAAAAAATATATTCACATATGGAAATGTAATTCTTGTTTTTGCAATGAAAAGTTTCCGAAGTCTACCTTACAGATAAAAGTTTAGAATCTATAAACTTGATTCTTCAAGTCCAACTTCTATTTCCCAAAGCCTCATTCTGCATTATGAGTACAAAGGAATACTGTGTACCTCTGTTGTCCTTCATGTAGGACAAGTGCCTAAACCTATGCTAAAGCTTTGTATTTCATTTGGAGAGATCAAAATCAAATGTATTTGTTCTTGGCATGCACAGTAGTGTTCATTGTCTATAGTTTTCGTGTATTTTAGTCAATCGTAAGACTATTAACATCAGTTATAGTTTCCCAGAAATACCAATTTTTTTTTACTTTCTGTGTTACAAAACCTTGGAGCCCAGTGTTTTAAGAGATAATGAGGTCTCCTCCATGGGTCTATTTTACGTCTTTGTGCTTTGGGGGAAGGTTATGCTCTGCATCCCCTCCTTGCTCTGATGCTTCCTGAAACAATCACAGTTACTGAGTAGACCAAAGCTGTGCAATGTATGTCAAACTTTTACTGCAGGTGTGCAGGCATGAAGCATCTCATTTGTTGAGCATAAATAAACATTCTGTGTACTGGATATGAGGCTTCGATGTATATGCATTGAATTGGAGCACTAGGAACGCTCTGTCAGCCCAGCAGCTGCCTGGGAAGGTCAGGCTGGCAGCCTGCCTTCCATGGGCAGCTCCCTCAGCAGGGTGGTGAGCCTGGTGTGCCTGGCAAGTGCTGAATGTGCAGCGCCTGTGCGGAGCCGCTGCTGTGCCACGTGTTTGCTGGGCACACTGAGCGCACACACGGGGATAGCATCCCAGAGGCTGCTGCTGCAGCCAGAACGGCTCCTTTGGCCCACACTCTCTTCTGGGTCCCTGGTGTAATTGGAAGGAGGATGCACCAGGTGCATTGTTAACGTGCATCACCTGTGGCAACACTTAAACTTCGTCTTGCAGGCTGTGCCTGTAAACTGTTTGGTCTGCTAGGAAGAGGAGGTAGTGTGCTTCTGTAAGATTTCTAAATTGTATTGGTTAGTGATTAAGTATATTTAGTCTTACACATTACAGCCGATGCAATAGGGAAATTAAACCAGAGCTGTGCAACGTATGGACAACAAAAACAGAGGTGAACTGACTGAACTAACAGGAATTGAGAAAATGGAAGGTTTGTTCAGCTGACTTTGTCATTACCTAATCCTGTCATGTTTTCAGATCAAGTATTTGTTTTTGTTTCTTACTTATGTGGTATTTCTGTATTCAGCACTTATTGGAAAGGGGGCAAAACCTTGTGTTTGTGGTACTAAGCTGTAGTATCTGAATATAACCTAGGATTTTAGTCCGAGTTCTTCAGTTCTTGCGAAACAGGGGCCAAGGAGGCAGGAGGGAAAGAAAGCAAAGTAAAACATGCAGTGAAATTACAGAACATCAAAATTCTGCTTTCATAGTATATTACTCCTTTTAAATTTTTGTAGAAGGAAAGAGTAAGTTCTAGATGTGAGTTCCTGAGTAAAGAAGATGCTCTAGAGGCATCTTCTATTATGTGCATTGTACTTCCTGTTAGAAAGTTTAGTGAACTTTCCTTGAGGTGATTAAAAGATATCTTGAATAGTGGTTATTGTGGTTCCTCTCAGTAACAGTTTTCCTGATTATACTGCTGCCTGTTCTTAAAATTATTATTCATCTGCGGGTACAAGCTGGGAGGACATAGACAAGAAATGAATGCTTATAAAACCTGGAGTTCTTTCAGTAGGCTTTTGGGGACTATTTTTTGTGCTCTCCTCTGAGATACTTCCTTTAGTTGCATGTTTACAAGAGAACTAAGTAATTGTAGAGCCTGTTTGTTAGAGAAAGGAGTTGTCCTGTTATTCCTGCTTCTAACTCCATGCTCTTAGCCTTTGCCTTGCTTTGACACTCAGCTCCCTGAACTGTATCACCACGGAAACTAAGCCTCCAAAACACTCTGAGTAGTTACCTGCTGGTTTAGCTGTTTGAGCTATCTAACTGCAGGGTTGGGTGAGTGTGTAAGAGCATTGGTGATCAGTGGGACTGGTCCTTGCCCTCACAGGTCATCCTTAGATCAGCTTGGCTGTCATGTGGGACTGGAGCCTTCCCCAGCTCCTGCTGCCAGTCCTATATTTGAGAGGAGCTGTTGCAGTGCTGCTGGGGCTCTGTGCTCTGCTCCGTGCTGTGGGACGTACAATGAAACCTACTGTTCGTTGTAACAGAAACCTGCAGTTTCCATTCCGTTGCCAGGTTTGTCAGGTCCCTCTGATGTCTTATATGTGAGAGTTCAGGCACTGCTTTGTTCTGGGAGCTCAAACTGCTGCATAGTTGAGCTCTGCCTGGAAACCTTGTCACTCAGGCTCCTAGGTTTGTTTCTGTTGAGCAGCTGTACCTTCTTGATTCTATGTAGGTTATTCCATAGAAGCCTGTAGAGGTAGGCTTCCCATACATACCAGATATCACTGGTATTCCAGTATCAAAATAATAGTAGTGTTTATCTTCTTGCGCAACTGGTTCTGTGTTCCAAAAAACTGATTCAGCTGTATCATGTGAGTGCCAGTCTAGTGCTGGTAGAACATATAAAGCTTTTCGTCACTTTCTCTGCGCTGATTGACTGCATTGAGCTTGGTAGGTACACGTAGCATAGAGAAACAAGCACTCCTGGGAACGAGGGTGGGAAGCAAAAGCTTGGGTTTTGTGCTACTTTGAATTGCCATTACACGGCAACCAGGCCAAATCAACAACGGTACTTGGAATTCGTATACTTATTTTAAATAACCACTGGCCACACCAGCAGAGGAGCTGAATTTGCAGTCTCATGGTCATCATGCTGTGTGCATGCTTTTATACCAGAGGGCTGGTTAGCATGAATAGGTCATGTTACAGTAACTATTTCCTTTTGGTAATCCCAGTCCATAGTATTTGGGAACAGCCTGTTTACCTTGAGGGCTCTCATTTGTGGGTTCTCTTCTGTTGCTTGTTTTCAGCTTACACATCCAGAAGCAAAGGTTCAGGGGTTTAGTGTCTTGCTTTCTGAATAGGGGAGAGTTGTAGCTCTACAGCAGGTCTAAATTTCAAGCTATCTTTGTGTTTGGACAGGTTATTGTAGGATGACAAGTTACCATATGTCAGCTGATCTGTGGTATCTGATTCACAGTAATTGTTCATGTGTATGCTGTTAGCCTGTGGCAAATGGAAGGTAATTTGAGTTAGCTTGACCCTCTTTCATTATGCTCTTGCAAGGCACTCCCTTCTCCATGTGGATTGTTAGACCTGCTGGAGAGCCTTGGCTAAAACAGTAATGCAGTTTCTGTCTCTCAGCCAGTTTGGCTTTATCTGTACAACAGCAGGATGAATACTTCACCACTTTCCTGTATTGTTGCTGTTTTGAGACCATACCTTGGTGAAGAAATAAATCCTACAGAGATGCTACCCTGAAAACCGGTCTGATGTTACAACTGCCAGGTGTGTTTTTCTTTAGCAGAACATACAAAGCTTTATTAGTGCATTTTGAAACACAACAAACAAGTTGTTTATTTCACAGTGTCTTGGTATGCTTCTTTCTTGTTTTTGAATAAGTACATTTTACCTTGATTTCTGTCAGACAATGTTTGGTAATTGAAATAATTCTAACACTGCAGTAACAATTGTCGATGTTCTCATTCAAAGCCTACTGAAATCCTGGCTAACTGAAAGATTCCCATTTACTGCAAATGGCACTTGAATTTTATCTGAAATGACATGAAAGGTAAATCAATTGATTTTCTTTGTAGTGCTTAGTTCTTACGTGAAATTTGATTTTGCAACAGAAAATCCAGTCCAGTCTGGTTCATCAATAATTGTTAAAAATATAAAATACTACTGAAATGCTTATGGGAAAATATTTTTCAATAGTCGGATACAGCCTTCTTGCTGCCTTACTGAATTCTTAAGGCTCCCAAAGAGAAACTCAGAATTGCCTCTTGAATGTATTCCATTTTGTCTTCTTACACAGATTAATCTCCTTACTTAATTACCACATTACTGATCCTATGTGTGTATAAAGTATCCTCCCTATTTTTTTGTTCTTACTTGGTCAAAAAGTGTTTTTTCTGGGCAGTAATTGGGTAAAATTTACAGTTCCCAAGCTTCTTGTACTTGCAAAAGTGAGAGGAAATGTGTAAATTTTTTTCTTTAATTGGAATTTGAGACATAGGTCTTGGTGCAGACTTGATATAGTCCTGTGAGCAATAAATAGTTGGAAAGTTTGTCAACATACCTTTAGACAAAAGTTTAGTTTGTCAGCATACCTTTAGAAAGAACATTAAACTGCAGAAGCATAGGAAAACTTCAGATTTCAATCACTGTTTCTAGAAGCTGAGGACAAAATGGAATGCTTTTTTGGCTAAACAAGCCTTTCCTGATGGTTAGGAAAGCAAGAGGCCAGAAAGGTGACCCAAATGCTGTTGGGTCATCAATGTAAATTGTGTGTAGTGGCTGCTCAAATTAATGTTTACTATTTCCTTCAGTTGTTGCTGTGTTGAAGGAAGGACTGCAGCTCTTAGATGGTTGTTCCATTAATCGTTGTCACGATGGGATGCATCACCTTTCTCTGAAGGTGGTGAGATCTATGATCATTTTCTTGGACATTCATCCACAGTCTTTGAAGAGCAGTTATCCAAAATAAGCCAGCGTTTCCTCTGGTTTCATATTCATTTGCTCCATTTTGACCTGTGTTGGCTGCAACTGCCCAAGCTGAGACCATGGGTAGGGCCAAGAGACAGCTGAGCTCCGTCTGTTAAGACCTTGGAGGACCAAAGGTCTGGGGCAATTGCAGTGTATGAAAATGAGTAGTGGTTTTTCCATCACAGAAGAACCCCTTTTCATGGAATCACAGACTGGTTTGGGTTGGAAGAGGCCTTAAAAATCATCTAATTTCAATGCCTCTTGTATTGAGATCCATTTGGAGCTTCCTCTGGTTCCATTTTTAAGTCTCCGCAAAGCTCTGTAATAGTTGAGCCTCTAAGGTACATGCCTCGGATTGCTGTTGAGAGAACCTCCTTCAACACAAGAGTTGTTTGGCCAGCTAAGCATCAGTGGGAGGAGAGAGAATTAGTGCTTTGGGCTACTGTTGCTGTCTGGATGATTAGAAGAAGAATGGGTATGATTGTGATAATGGGTGATATTTGAGCAACTTTAAGTGGCCTTTGATAACAAGGTTAGAATATTTCATATCTTGCCAAATTTCTTCTTATTGATCAGCAGCTTGTGATCAATAATCTGCTGATACACTTGACAGTATCAGTATGGATGTTTGTCATTGTCAAATTTTACCTTAATCTGAAATGTTTAAGTAACTGAAAAAGGCATATTCCACTAGGTTCAGTGGGTGTCTTTCTAATGAAGCTCTGTTCTGAAGATCACACAGGACTTGTCAATGTGATGTTGGATCTCCCATTTTGTCTAAATAATGCTTGAGCATCTGAGGTTGTTAACTTTAAAAGTCTAACCAGGAAATAATGTTTACTAACAGCCCCATCTCCTCTAAACCTGTTTTTTAAATGCCAGAAAAGAAGAGGAGGTGAAATTATTCTGATTTTTCAGTTACAGGCAACCTAACTTTAATACGGAAGTTTAAAGGAAAATGTATTGGTCATACTAATGTTGAAATCTTTAAATTTGTAAAAATGTGGGGAAAAGAAAGAGAAGAACAGAAAATTAATTTCAGACAAATTTTTATTTGAAAATTTCAATCTCAATAGCATGTGGTGTTCCAGTTCAAGATCAGTTTTCATTTTCACTTAATTAATTTTTCAGCCTATGTTTTTCTGGATAACTTTTTTGAGAAACTGAAGATCTGAGCGTTCTCTCTTCTGTGGGTTGCTCTTATGCTGATTAATACAATGGAAGTTAAAAGTAGGTAGTGTGTGGAAAAAGCATAATTTTTAACTCCTCTCTTTTCAAGGCCTACCACACAAAACCTGTTATCCATTGGTGCTCAGAGTGGATTCATTGCCATGTTCTTGGGTAAATCCCAGCAGACTGACTGCTTAGTTTTTAATTTGTTTCAGTTGACTCCATGACCAGTATCACAAAGAGTGCTATGAGCTGCCAGTGTATTTTTGTGTGTGTGTAAGATCTAGAAATGTTGCACAATTGTGTGGAGTCAAGAACGTTACGTGAACTGTAGTGAGTTGGGCATGGTGATTTTTCAGGTTAAATACTCTTTAGTTATCATCCCAATGTTTCTTCCCTAGCAGCATGGTTGGCCCTGAGCATTCCTCTGGGCTACCACTATGAGCAAACAGATAGTCTGGTGGAGTGGTGCTCTAATGGCTGTGAAAGGCAGAAATTTTCAACTCTTTATGTCACTTGCACGGTGGAAATAATTACCACTTTCATAATGAGCAAGTTTTAAATAGTAAAACAGACCATTTCTTTTTTTTGTTATCTTTATGATGTTTTGGTGCAGAGGTAGTCACTAAAATTATGTATATATACTGAGTATTCAACATTACCTATGATTTATTTCTTGTAACGTGTGTGGGGTCCTGTTGGCAGAAAGATTATATTTTGCAGTAATATGAATGCTGTGTATGCATTATGGTGGCTGGGGAAACTGCTTGAGCCTGGTTAAGATTTCCTTAAGATTTCTGGGATGTATTTTGAATTTTCACAAATTCATTAGTACTACAGAAATGGCCAAATACATTACAGAAAATGAACTTTAATTTGTCTAGCTTTTGAAATCAGTATATGGTTCAAGAAAGGACAAAGGGATCAGAAGAGCAAGGTTTGGGAATGTGGTATCCTGCTTGTGTTGGGTTTTTTGCTCAGTTTAAAAAACAATCACCGTACTCCTTTTTTATTAAAACAGGTAAGCAATATATTTCCTCCCAAAGCTTGCCTCTTCCTCCCCTCTGTCAGGTATTTTTCACTATATATATGGAGACAATTTTGAAGTATCCCTTTCTGCTAACCTATCTGGCAAAAATCTACCCATCTAGATAAAATTTCTCTTAGAAAGAATCACTGTAGTAGACTTAATGACCTTAAGAGTTTAAATTAAATAAGAGATTTTTTTTCTTTTAAGAGTAGATTTGTGTATATGTGTGCATATTTAATTTTTAAAGTGAGAGGAACAATTCAGTGGTTCTTTGTTTCCTCTGTTAGTATTTCTAGTAGCAGCACTGCAGTGGGTGGAGTAAGACTAATGAGCAGTTTCTAGTCCAGAAGGTTCCTGACTTAACTGATCTTTTCACAGAAATCCTTACTCTTGTATATGCTAAGAGTTTACTTGGGAAAGAGCTGTTCAAGCATTCAGCGATGTAAAAAGAATACTAATCAGTGCACTCAACTTTAATCCTTCCCTTCTGCCTGAAGGTCTTGTGTTGGAGGTGCAGTAAACATGGGGAAATATCTGTTATTCCACCACTTCTTGTAGTGATTGCCTAGAGTAATTTCAGGCACTGGTAAAGGATCCCCTTTGTTTTACTAATTTGGGTATTTGTATTGCAGAACTCATGTGTCTTGCAGGCCTTCAGTCATGTCTGTAGCTGTCATCTTTGCACACCTGGGATGTACTCATGTACCATTGTTCTGATATCAGCAGTGGGAAACGAAAGCGTGAAGAAATGGCATAACTTGCCCAGAGTCACCAGGGAAGTCTGTAGGCACAGTTTCACTGATATTTTAAGCAGTGTGATTGCAAATGACCACCAAAAGGGATTTTCTCAGTGGTTTGCTTCTTCCTTCCTTTGTTTTAATGGCCGTGTACCTGTACAATCACTGGGTATTGTGTGTGGGAGCTGGTGAAAAAAGGTCTGCACTCTCCTTTCTGGCAGCATTATACTCTTTAATTGGTTTGTCTTTATCATGGAACCACATCTGTGGCACAGCACAGAATTGAACGTGATGTCCTTGGGTTCCTGTGGTTGGTAGTATAGTTGTGGAGCACACAGTGTCTCTTGGTACAATACCTATTTCCTTTCTGGACTTACGTTAGTGCTCAGCTTGTCCCAGGCTAAAATCTGCATGGATGTACTGGGAGTTGTTGCTCTCAGTTGTCCTTTGTCCTGTGCTCCCAGCTGATCCTTGTTCAAGACAAGGATCACTGAATGGCTCAGAATATGGCTGTGGTGGTGCTTTAATCTTTCAGGGCAGCATATGAAGGTAAAGGGAAATTGCAGTTGGTTAGCTTAATTATACTGGGCTGAAAACTGGAGCCGCTCTTGCAGTGCCACGTGAGCTGTACGGCCATCTGTCATTGGGGCAACAACTTACATTCTAAGGGGCAGCTGGCAGGGTTGAGGCTTGCTTTGCCTGGCAGACTTTTTTTTTCTTTATTTGCCAGTGTGTGTCAGTCAGAGCCCTTATTTGTGGGTAAGGCAGAGAGTAGGGATTGTTTTAATTGTTTGTGCAATTAACTTTAAAAAATCCCAAGAGGAACAGTGGGCATTTCTGTGAGAATAAATAATGTTCTTACAACTTGCATTCTGTGTCCTTACAGTTTCTTTTTTTGTGCTTTTGAGATATACCTTTGTGACAGTTGTGAAGCCATAGGTGTGCCTGTGGGTGCACTGAACCATACGTATGGCACAAGAAAATTACACATTCATACTGAAATGCAGTGTGACATTGTGAAAGCACAAATACTGAAGGAAGTGCATTGAGAGACAGCCTACAGCTCATGGGGAAGATCTAAACAGTGAGATTTTGCAATGGTTCTTTAGAAACTCTATCATAGGCTTCTGAGTAGGGATGTGGGAGCTCCTAATGGTATTGATTATATTTGGCACATTGCTGTGAACAGAAAGAGAAAAAATCATTGGTAACATTTTATCTGAGGAAGATGGTGTGAGTTTATAAAAGGTAGTTGTTGGGAAAATAAGTAGTTGGAGAAAACACTGCAGTTGGCAGTCAGACAGTATATGACTTTTAATTTGAAATGCTTTGAATATTTTATCAGAAGGGGAAGTACTGCTCCCTCTCTTTTTGTTTGGTAGTTGGCTTTTTTGTTTTTTCAAGACTAGGCATGAGTTAATAGTTTAGTGGTGCTGGAAACTCTTAGGGAGTCCAGCATTTACATTGGCTCTTGTATAAGTCTAACTGCTATGACTTGGTCATCCCATGCAGCCAGCTGATGTGCTGGGGGGAGATGGTAAGAAGCAACATAATTTAAATAATGGATTCCTAGTACTCAGTGATAATCTGAACTGGTACAGATGATGTTCTGCTCTAACCTGAACCTGCTACTGGCTGCCCTAAAAGGACCTTTAAAAAGACAATACCTGGCATATGGGTGCTCTATCTGCTTCTCTCCACTTCTCCATCCGTTAGACCAGAGATTGTTAAAGGGAATATGTGCAACATGCATTTATTGCCTTTGCTCTGGTGTGAGTCCATAGTTTGGTCTCAGAATCTGTCACAGTGTTGATTGTGCCTTTCACAATCACGTCTAGGAGAAAGTGGTAGGGCTTCCAGGCTGTTAAGGTTGGAGTCTTATGAACATGGAATAGAACATGTCTGAGATATCCCCTCATTGCTACTTGTAGCTCAGAGAACAGTCTGGAATTAAAATTTTCTTTAGATCTGTCCTATTAAATTACGTTGTTTGCTAGGGGAAAGCATATCTTTGATGGCAATTTTGGTTTTTTGGTTTTTTTGGTTTTTTGGTTTTTGTTTTTGCTTGTAGATGTGGTGGAAGCATTTGACTTTAATAATTGCTTCCAATTTGCAGGAAATTATATTTAGTTCTCTGTACTTTTCAAAGTTGATTTAAAAAATAAAGTTGTAATGACTTGGAATAAAATGTTACAACCGTTCAGAAAGGGCATTGACAAAGTATTGTACTCATTTATAGTGGCAAAATGAAGTTCAGTGGCACTTTCAGAATTACTTAAAGTGTAATTATTTCTGATAAAGAACTTGCCCGATATTGTCTGTAATTTGAGATGTTCAAGTCCATGACTTAGTTGCCTTGCTTTTGCTCTTTACTCAGGCACCATGCTCCCCAATAGATACACATCAGAGGCAACATTATGTTGGCAGCTCCTGTCTGGGGCTGTCCTGTTGCAGGGGGGACTCCTGGTTATTAGTGTTTCATAAAATGGTTTTTAATTTGTGTTTTAATACACACGTACCTCCAGTCTCCAATGTCACATGTGATCGAGTGGGGAGGAATGGCGTGGTGGTACTTGGGCCCTCCTTTTATCTCAAGTCTCTTCTTTGTCAGGACACCAGAAGTCTTCTGTGTTTATGGTGAGCAAGCTGACTTGGTTTGTAAGTTTGTAAGGTTTGACTTCATAAAAAATGAAAAGTAATTTTGAACTGCTCTTTACTGAAGATGAGTGCAGCTCTGTATTTGTCCACTAAGGGCACAAAACAGATCTTTTTGGCACTTGTGTCATTGACAATTTTATTGCCACGTTTGTTCTAGAAGTTTTCCCTTTGTAAGATGTTCTTCCCACCACTGTCATAGCTGAAGGTGTTTTCAGGTCTTCAGCCACAATTTATTACTTTTCGTTAAGGGAAAACTTCTCTCCTTTTCCATATGTTTCCTAAAGAACCTAAGATATTTCCATAAGGGTTTTTCTTTTGTCTTAAAATCTAAGCTTAATTAGCCAAACTGGATTTTGGTTTTGAGATGCACGACTACTTTTATTTTTCTTCTTAAGTTTGAAGGCACTGGCTCTCAAGTGTGAAATGTTATTTACAAACTTTTCAAAACCTGTTATTCCATAGCTCTTCACTTTGCTCTGAGAAATGATGACATTTTCTGACTAATAGATGGCACTATGTATAGCATAAATGGTTCTTGCCCTTGGAATATAGAAGACTCTGGTGCAGTGAAAGATGGTTTTAGTCTTTTGCCTAAGTGCTGCTCTTAAAGTCTTGTTAGCATAATACTGGTTTTGTGTGCTTAATTATGTGTATTCAGCAGTTTACTGCCTGGCAATAAATTTAGTCTGAGCTCTAAATATGACTTTTACTCTCCCAGTCTAGGTTCTCATAAATGTTTAATTTTTTTTCGTTCTGATAACTGCATTTGACTAGTGCACTTGATCAGAAAGTATTTAATTAGTTATTTCTGTACATGGTATTTGTACCAGGGCTCAATCTGGTCCTGCATGATGTACTTCTCTATATGTTGAATTAAAAGGAACAGGTGTATGTTGCTTATAGGTGCCAACAGCCTCTTGTCTCTCCTGTATGCAAGGCCTGGAGTTGCCTGTGGACTGTTCCTTCCAGAGAGTACCTATGTTTGTTTTTAGAGGAGTATGGATTGCTAGATTGCCCATGTCAATTAAGGTAAAAGTTCTTGGAAGCAGCACTTGTTCCTACCAAAATACTAGCTTTTGAAGTGGTGAACAAAACCTCAGTAATCACGTAAGCCTCAGAAAGTGAACCCAAACCACCATATTTACAGCATCTGGATGTAGGATGGATGTTGGTATATGTGGAGGAAAATGAGTAAAAGTTGCTGTAGGTAACTTCTTGATTAACTACAGAATGGTGAGACATAATGCAGTATTTTAAAGAATTATTCTTAAAATATGGATTCTGTGTAAAGCGGTCATAAAATTACATATGAACAAATTATTTCAATAAATATACTAGCATTTTTCAGGTAAGTTTATTTGTTCAATGTACAGATTGTGAACGGTTTGTTTTTTAAATTAGCCATAGTTTGAGAATAAACATGTCAAGAATTCAATCTGACAGTTGCTTAGAATACATCTTAAGACAATTTTTTAGTCATGTTGAGCATGAATATAACAAAGATGACTAATACTCTGTGTGCTCAACCAAAGTACAGGGGGGAACATGGCAAAGCTCAGTGCACTTGTGAACTATCTTTGATACATATTAGAACATGGAGAATATCCCAGTTTTGCCTCTAGAAAAACAGTGAACAGAGATGTAAGAATGCTGTGCTTGATGCAGCATAATTAATAGTTGACAAGTATTGTATGTTTTAGTTCAGTGGGGGGAGATATCCATTTATTTAGTAGGCTGGATTTAACTCTGTTCGTGACCCTTGTGGCATACTTGAAGTTGAGTGCACAAAATACATTTCACTTGCTAGAAATGTTTTGAATGCTCGTGATTTAAGAGCGATTCATAAAGGATTCTTTTCTTTTGAGTCTGTAGCGATACTGAATCTGCTTGTGTATTTGTTGGCACTTCACATCTCACAGACTAGATAAATGTGGTTGTGTAATGCAGGGCTTTTTGTGCTTCCAAATGGACAGTGTCTTGCACATTCTACCTGTGTAAGGTTTGAAACTCGCTGTGATTTGTTGTTCTGAGTTTGCATCTATAGTCTTGCTATCCCATGATAGGCATTGGTCTGCCAAGAAGGTGGATGTGGAGTGACTGCGTAAAGATGGGATCATCAGTCTGTAGATGCTTTGCATGCAAGGTTTTCCTCTAGAAACACACAGACACTTCAGAGGCTCCCTTCAAGGTAAAGATGCTAGATAGTCAATAAAAACCCTCTTGTCTCTAGAAGTGATGGTTAGTATTAGATTGGTGCTGAATTGTTGGCATTGACCCGTGTTCCCTGAAGCACTGCAGTTCTCCAGGATTAAATTATACAGGAAATGTGAAAAGACAGGAGCAGAATGAAGTGGCTCTGACTCTTCTTCTTCTAAGTATTTAAGGTTGGCTCTTACTTTGTTTTTAATTAGCTAGTATAGGTATGCACACATGCATAGCTCTTGCTGTGTGACAAGAGTCTTGAACTTTCCTCCACCAAAGACAGGACCTCCTGTAAGTCCTTTGAGAGTCTGAGGTATAAAGTAGAATATTTTTTTCTGGAAGTATTTTTCTACATGTGGTAAATGAGAGGCATCTGTTAACGGAAATTAATCTCTACAGTGGTGTCTCAGCTTTGTTTAGTTGTTGATTTCTGGTTATAACTGGACAGTCCAACTACCATAATATTTCCACAGAATATCACTGTAGACAGTGCAATGCATCCATCTGCTACTAGTGTCTACTGTTTATCAAATGGAAGTAAAAATTCATTCCATCATAGTTCAGTTACTGGCCTGTTTCTCATCTTGTGCCAGTATCAGAAATGCACACAGCACTGGCATGAAATAATTCACTGACTGTTAAGTACTACACTTCAAAGATAGCAGCCTGATTTGATGTCAGGCTTTGTGGTTTTTCAGCCATGGTTTGACTGATGCACCAAAATTTCTTTGTGTTCCTTATTTGTTAGTCATCAGGGGTGGCATATGCTCTGACATCTAAGGAAAAAAAATATTGTCAAGCAGCCACTCTACAGTGACAGGGTTCTTCAAGGTGTGTTTGTCTGTAGCCTACCCTCTAGCTGTGCTGGCTGCAAGCTTTTTGGTTCACAGGGTTTGGATAATGCCCACATGTCTAGCCCTTAACTGGGAGTGTAGAAGCCATGGGTTGTGTGTTTTCTTCCCCGTTTAACTGCAGCCCAAAGCCCGTTTGGGGGTGGTGTTTCAGAAGCACATGAGTGGCACTGAGATGGTTTTGGTAGCTTTGGGGTTGGAGGGAGGAGGTGGATGCTCTGTGAAAATTTCAGTTGCACTGTAACGAGTGTGACTGTATAGTTGTCAAGTTCAGTAAAGACAAATGTGGGATAAGTGTGGTTAATGAAATTAAGGACTTCTGGTATTGAATTGATCTCCTAAGTGCTAACACAAGGTAGAGTAATTCATATCAAACATTGGAAACCGTGGTTCACTAGATCCTCCTTTATTTTCACCAGCAATTTTCAGTAGTATTTAAATTCAAATGAGTTCGTAGAAAATACTTTTCGTATCCTTGATTTACAGTAGTGATGTGTGAAAGAATATAAGCAGCAATGTCTTTGAAATCCTCCTCGCCTACTTTTGAAAGATGTTAATCCCTTAACTCATGAACCAGGTGAAGTGTGCCAAGATGGCAGCAGCCACTTCTGATTTGGCTCCAGCAGTTCCAAGCAAGTTTTCGAGTGTAGAGTTCTTAAACAATGTACCATCATCTCATCCCAGATTATCCTTTAGGAGAAGGAATGGCTGTAAGCAAACCAGCAGGGACGGAGATGTGAATGTTGTTCATGTAACCCCAAAACACTGCATGGTCAACACCCCAGTCTAAGCCCATATGAAAACAAGCTCACCGTGCCTCCTTGTTGTCTTACTTTCTCCTGTTCTAGTCTTGCTTGCACCCGTGTCCATGAGCTCTTCAGGGTAAGTTTGGGTTTTTTCCCCCCTGCTGCAAGTGTTTGAAGTCACTGACTTGGCTGCGTCTCCAGGTGCTACTGCACATTAATAACAGTGGAACAATTGAGTAGTTTGCAGGTGTGTCAGATTGGTAAATTCAGAACAGGTGAAACTGTGATAGGATGACTTGATGAAGGAAACTGAAACTGAGGTGATGATTACTAAGACTGACAGAAAATAGGACCCGGAAAATAAATTCAATTTGGTGATGTTATATAACCATCTTAGTGCAGCCTGTAGATTCATTAGTTTGAGAACATACTTTGTAAGGGAGAGTGATTGTGTGTGGCTTCGCTTTTAGCAAATTGAGTAATTCTTAGACTGAAGGTGTAGGAGGTAGAATATATTATTACTCTGACTTTCTAGCTGGTGCGATCTTGTCTAGCAGGTGAGTTTTTCAGTGTGTTCAGCCAGCATGTGTTCCAGTATACTTCTATTTACAGCTGCAAAGATCCTTGAAACCATGAATTGGCACAGTAGCACTTTTTTAAATTTTATTTTTGTAAATGCTGAGAGCTTGATAATATGGAGAAAAAGTGGTTTATCTTTCTGTACCAGCACGACATTCACAGATTTGTGCAAAGATGGTGTACAGTAATAGTGTAAGTATTACCTCATTCCAGGTGAAAGACACAGGGGTGGGGGGGTAGATACTGTTTTGAAGATCATCCTTAAGTAGGTGGCACTTGTATGTCATTCATCCTGGCATGAACAGAAATGGCTGGAAGAGCATGAGATGGGCAGAGGAAGAGCAGGAAAGGAATGTAGCTTGCTGCAGATACCCTGGAGTCCTTTCTGAGCCATGGGAGAGCTCCCCAGGCACAGCCCAGGGGTACCTGCCTGGCAGGACCATGGCCTCTGCTCAGCTCACTGTGCCTGGGAGGGCTTCACTTCTGAACAGAGATGGAGGTTACCCCTGCTCTGCTACCACCCTAGCAGTGCAGATTTTGAAATCTTTAATTCTCTTAAAGGTGTGATGGATGTCTTGGAGTTTGTCTTCCTTTCTTTCTCAGCTCTAGCAGTAAGGGATAAATCTTCTCCCGTAGCTCTGTAATCAAAGCTTTTATTTCAGTTATAACCACGTTTGAGCAGTGTAAACAAGATCACACGGTTAGGCAGTGGTTTGTTTACTTCTTCATGTTGTCCAGGTAGACACAAATAACTCATTACCTTTTGATCTTTAATGGGGAAAGGTGAGGAGAGAAGCAGCTTGAGTCCTCCTGTTTAAAATTTCTGCAAATTGCCTGTGAGATTGACCTCTTTGGATTTTTTTCCTGCAGATATAATTAAAGAAATTGAGAAGGAAGGATGTTTCTATCAGCTACTCATCGGCATTCAATTTTGTGAAAACGTTGCTGCTTCTCTGAAACAGCTTTTTGTTACAAATACCTTATCAGTTGCTCTCCCTCTACAAAAACGCTGTTTATTTAAAAACAAACAGATAAAGACTTGGTAATGTTCCACTTGCCTGGTCAAGTGCATAGAAGGGCCCTGGGATGTTTTACAGCCTAACTCTGGATCAAAATGCACAGTAGTGGTGTTATTCTTGTCTCAAACCTCTGGACCAGGAAGATGATGAAATGAAACTGAGTCTGACAGTTGGGCAGGAATGATGTAATGCGTATATTATGGAAATCTAAGAGAAGGAGGGAGTTTCTATAACTTTAACAAGTTATATTTTAGTACTTCTAATCAAGTCTTTAAATTGTTGTGCTGAGGATGCTTTGACTTAACCGAAAATAATATTTCTTCATAATAAATTTTTGCTGACAAAATGTATTTTGATACAGATTACTTGACAACTTAATATAGCAACACTGGTGTGGAAAACATCCATGTTCATGTAGCAATGTAGTTTTACATGTGTATGGTTGAAAATACTGCAGTCTGTCTTCCTGTCCTAATGTCACGATGTCTGGGATTTTTAGAAGTGTAGAGTACTCAGCAGAGTTAAAATGGGCTGAGGTTTTGGAGATGCTGAAGTACTACAAATTGATGTTTTATAGCAAAACAGTTGGATTGGAGCATCAGTGAAGGCCAATGGTAAGGCCTTGTAATAGAAATCTGGAGGGTAAATGCTTCGGGTCTTGGTATGTTAAGCAGGAATGGGAGAGCATTTACCTGCTGAGAATGCTGAAGTCAAGCAGTGATTGAATTGTTCTCCGATGGTGCCTTCTGCCTTTGCTGCATTAGCAAAGCCATGGCTACCTTGGAAAAGGTTCACTTAGTTTGGACACTCCACAAACTCCAGGCAACCTGTGCCAGTGCTTAGTCACCCTCACAGTCCACAAAAAATCTCATTATGGAAATTTTTTTCTGATGTCCTTCCAGTGCCTAAATTCTTTCTCACCCTATTTGTATACGGCTGTAAACTCAGTGAGCTTCTGCAGTGCTTTGGCCCAAGAAAGTGTTTGTTTTTAGTTTAAATATTTGAGCAGTTTGTCCTGTAGAAGAGATAATTATCTATAAGATTATTTGTCATACAGAACTTATTTGAAAGTTTGTCGGCCATCTGTCTTGCTTGTAAGATGATGTTCCTTCTAAATGTTAATACTCTTTATTCCTGCAACCTTTTAAGGATATAGTCAGATGACCTAAAAACCACAATAAATTAGTACTATGAAATGGCAGCCCTCTTCAGCCAAGGTATTGTGACTGACCTAGTCTGTTGATGTAGTAAGTAAAATTAGTTTGGCTAAACAGGGGGTGTTATCTGTTCTGGGGGATCAGTGAACTGTTTCAGGTCTGTACACCTGTGACTCCTCTCTCACAATGTGTTTTTTTGTCTATATCAAATTTGTCTCCAGAAGAATGCCTTGAGAACTATGCGTATGCACACAGCTACATTTTATTTTGTACACATTTCACTTTTCATCAACACTAAAAATTGTTGAAAGGGACAAGATCAAACTGGGTAAGCTCATTGGGAATATGGGGGTAGAGGGGTAGTCAGCATTAGTCAAGACGTGAAGGGGAACCTCACCATGGGGCAGCTGTCATGGCACATCTTGACATCTTTGAATACTTTCTAATCAGTCTTTTAATTTTTTTTAATCTTTCTTTGGAGAAAAAGATCAGGAAATGTAGGTAAAATAACCAGAAAAGGAGTTTATCAATTCCCTTTTTTTCTACGTGTATTTTGTCCACTGGCTCTCTAAAGTGTCTGGGTCTGTAAATATGCTGCTTGGTGTAGATATCTGAGAGAAAATATTTGAGGTCAATGCATAATGATGGAGCTGTGCAGACATGAAAGGAGAAAACTGACCATCTTAATGTGCAACTTCTAGATTATCTCTGATTTTTTGGCATAGTGAAAAAGAACATTTCTTCCTCTTAAAACCTGTTTAGGTCCTTGTGGCCTTTTAGCTTAGGGTTTATTTTTTTATGGCTGTTTCAATCTGTCTTTTAATGGCTCACAACTTAGCATTACTGTGTGTGGTAAAGGGCTTTGAGAGTCTGGATGGACTCTTTTTGGGCTCTTTTTCAACCATATTGTTTCCCTATTGCTTTTTGCTGCATCTATTCAAACAGCCTTTACAGTTAATGCACATGATTTAAAAATACTTTCTTGAATAGAAATTTACCATACTGAGGCATGACAAATTTATAGGAAGTTTGTAGGAAGTGTGGTGGCTCAGACCGTCAAAATGGATACAGAATAAATGACAAAACCCCCTTCTGTCTGGTCTTAAAATGAGTGAATATCCAGAATTTGGGAAACTAAAAATGGGAGTTCAGGTGCATGAGAAGGAGGACCTGTTTAAGAAACAAAAAGTTCAGGATTCTGCTGTAGATATACAGAAAGACTAGACATAAAAGACAGTGGAGGAAGGAAAACAACCCTTTTGAAAACTTTCAGTATGTCTGGACAATTTTGACAAAACCAAAAATCAGTAGTTTTCTTTCCATTTTGTGACTTATGCTTGCTCTCAGGTGATGAAGCTTACTCTGCCTGCTTGAACTTCATTGCCTCTTAATGTTGTTAAGAATAAATTTGAAATTGAAATAATAAGCTTCTACTTCTTTTGGCAAGGAGGAGGAATCTATAAGGGTTTTTTTTTTGGTTTTTTTTTTTTTCATTGGGCATTTCCATATTGTTTAGTGTATCAGAGCTTTAGTCAAATTGGGACCATAAGAAAAACAGCTGAGAGATGCTGAGAAAAGAAGCTAGATTTATTTTTAAATGAAATTGTCAGTAGTTGAAAATAGTTCATCAGATACAGGGCATCATCTGCGGTTTTAAACTTGAGAGTGTTGGCTGCAAAAAGTCTCATTCTGGAAACTCTTAAATTATGCAGCCATTACATTTAACTTCAGAATTTATCAGGAAAAATGTATCTGCAATTAGTATAATTAGTTACCAAAAGATATCATTAACAGCCAAATACACAGATTTTTGCCCTGCACCACCACTCACACACCTTGACAGTTGCAGTTGCTGGTGTTTTAGTCTTTGAAGTTTTACCAAAAGCAGAGTTTCTGTAACAAAATCAGTTGTGTTGTATATTAAAAACATGTTTCTGAAGTTTGAATGCACATGGGTTTATGTGTATATATATATATTTAACAGCTCCTCACAATGTGAAATGACAGTGTTAATAGAAAATACTAATGGAAATTTAATAGCTACTTTAAAAAAAAGCTTTTAGAAGTTCATTGATGCAGCATTTCATGCATGATGCTGCTTTTAATGGCAAAAATACATAATCAGTCAGCATCTGACAGCCTGTTTCCCTTGCAGTTGAAAACAGGAAAGTTAAAACCAGCTGAGTGTTGTGGGATGGTTGGTTATGCAGTGCTGTGGAATGGGCTGGATAACTTAATGTGTACAGAATTCACACAGTGTTTAGGTTTGAAAAAAGAAGTGTGTGTCTGTAAAAATAAGCCTGGTTTAAAAAAAGTTCTGTTTAAAAACAGAGAAAACAAAAACAAAGGTAAAAACTTGATTAATATATCAAAAGTATGCCATTTGGTTTTCTAATAAAATCAGGATGTAATTTTATTATTTTTTTTCCTCTCCAGATATCCAAGAGCAGTAACTTCTGGATTGGGGTGCTTAGGAGATCCTTAGTTTACAGGGCAAGTTAAAACAGTGTCCTGCCTGTGCTACAATTTCCTTGAACATACAATACAAAACCTTCTTTCCAGCTTTCCTCGTGTTTGTTTTGCAACACATGTTGGCAGTGGAAAACAGATGATCTTGTTCTTCCAATTTGTACTTAAATCATCTATTGATACTGTAAAACTTGGTAGAAAAGCTATTTAGCCTTTATCTCCCAGAGCAAGAGGTTTGAGTAGTGGTAGTTATTCTCTGTATAGGATTTACTTTGTCTCAAAGCAGCTTGGGTTTAGGTAAGCCCTTATTCCTACAGTAGTTGGTGTTGTCAGCAGTTTTTTATTTTTACTGTAGCTCTTAACAAATTTAGTTTTGAATCAGATGCTGACTACTGCAGTGGTGTTTATAGTTTGATGACAGATTTCTTAACCTGTCTTAATAACATATATGCTGGCAAATAAGTATTTCCCTCCTGCACCCCAACGATACTTGGCATTTGCTCGGGTTCCACGTGTTATTTTCTCAGTTATTTCCCTGAAGCAAAACATAACCATGCCTTCCTGCTCTTGACAGGCACCTTGGAGTTGGTAATTTAAGGAATAGAACAATAGGAACAGTCGTTGAGAAGTTTTCAAAGTAAGGATCAGATAAATCTGACTGTGTAAACCTTGCCTTGTAAGGCTTGTAAAATTCAGCCTTACTATGACATATGTTAGGTACAACATATTTTTGACTAATTCAAGGATAATAAATGCTTGCTTTCCTTTTTGTATGTGTGCATGTTTCTGGCATAATAATACACATATATATTATTTTCATTGAATAGCCTTGCTTGAAAGGTTAAAAATAACTATATCTTATAATAGGGTGTCTCTTTGGTGAATAAAGGAACAATAATTTGTCAGAAACTAATTATTTTTTTGAATTGTTTTTTCCTCTCCAGTCTAATGTATTTAAGTTTTCAGTATACTGTTGTTAGGTTGTTCTTATAATGGTATTTCACAGTTTCTTTGGGGGATGTATGTACCAGAGTTTGTTTGGGTTTTTTTCATTTCAGCTGTAACAGTTGAAATTCTGTGTAAGTGTTGATTGTAGTACTAGGGCAGCAGGAGAAAGCAGCGTGCTTGTTTTAATATCAATGTATTAGTAAGGGGAAATAGCCAAAAAAGGTAGCAGAATTAATATTTTTTTCCTTTTGCAGTTTGCACAGTTGTCTTTTTCTAGAGACATGCTGTTGAACATCCAAAATTGTGAGGAGTATTAGCACAAGGTGTGTTTTCCTCCCAACTATCTGTCAAGGTTACAAGGTCCATATTTTTCCCTCTGGACTGTTTGGTGTTTCTCTGCTTCTTCATAGACTAATGGTCAGCTTGGAAACTTTGCTTGGTACAGTAGGGAAGAAAGACAGCTGAACCCAGTAAGCTATAAAATACTACTAATATAGTTTTCCTCCTCATGCTTCTTTCGTAGAGGAAATAATACTGATTAAACCCCTTGGAACCCAGCACACAAAAAGAACTGTCTGGCCTCTCATCTTGGTTGTTTTTTCCTTAGCTTTTTTGCCACTGCAAGACAGATCCATGACTTCCTTTCCTTGTCATGCTAGGCATTTCAGAAGCTCTTTTAATTCTGAAACACTAAACCAGGAATTTCCTAAGGTTCATCAAAACTGCTCTTTGCCATAATGAGGTTTCAGCCGGGCCAATGTATTGATAGATGTCAGTCACTTCTGATGGAGAGTCCACAGAAGGCAGATGGCTTTGCATGGCAAGTATCTCCAAATCTGCTACTACTCTTAGTAGCTTTTTTTCTGCCTGTGTTACAACAGTGTTCTGCAGATGTGGCTCATGACAGCAAAATCTGTGGGAGGCTTTCATTTCCTGAAAATTGGGTGAAATGATTGTGCCCTGAGATGGTGTTTTACAGGGGTTATGCTTAAATAGCTGCAATAGTGTTAATTCATAATGAGACTTGTGGATTGTTTTATTGCTCTTTCAAGGGGAGCCATGTTTCTCTTGGTTTCCCATGGATCACAGAAAATTTCTGCAAATGGATCAGTCATGGACTGTAGAAAACTTGAAGTATAAATTGTGGATGTGTTAAGTGAAATCTCTGCATTCTCATTGAATTTACTCATTCCTATACTGTGGGTTTGCCCCAAATTTTTTCAAAGATATCAGAAACTCAGCTAGAGAAGAAATGAATGGTGTCATGCTCCTTCTTCAGTTCAGCAGTGCTAAAGGAGGTGAGGCTGAAAATAATTGCTGCCAGAAGTTAATACAAAGAGGAAATCACAAACTTCTAATTATTTTTCGGAGTTATTGGTATCAGGAATATCCAGACTTAGTCTAATTAAAGAAGGTAAGGTTTCTGCTTCATAGTTCAGCTATTCTCTGCTTATTAGAAATAATCTATTCTCACAAATAAGTATCTCTTAGTAATTTTACAAATGCTAGTTAGAATATTTTTCTCCTGAGTCTTGGAGGCTGGTTTTCATCCTGTTAATGTCCAGCCATTTGACTGACATCATTGTTCATGGAAATGAGTTCTCTGAGTTGGCTAATTTTTTTTTTAATGGTTTGTTTATTTGGTTGGTTGGTTGTTTTGGTGGGGGTTGTGTTTGCCTTTTTGTTTTTTTTTTTTTTTTTCTTTTTTTAGTACCAGTGACTGGTTCCACAGTTCCTCTGTTCACATGTCTGGTGACTTTGGTGTTGCTATTGGAGAATCTCTTAATTCCTTCCTGTCTGAGAGACACTTTATTTCCTGGTAAAATGGGATTTTGGAATTTTTTGTTGGCCCCAAGGGTGTGGTCACAGGGTGCCATTCTCACCTCTTTGTTCAGGCACCTTGAAGTACTGCCTGAAGTTGAAGTATGAGGATTTATCAGAAATATATTTCTGGTCAGAATAAAGTGACCAAAGGTTCACTTGAACCTGTTTCAGTGTGTTTTTATTCTCACTGGCTATGCTTTTCTAATGAGATGAACGTTGCTGTATTTCAGCCAGAGAAGGGAGATGACCTTTGAGACTGGTAATTTGACTGCTCTAACAAATGAAGTGATATGGCCAGGTAGAAATTTTAATTGGTCCTAGTTGGAATCTTGAGTATAGTAGTCACAATAGACCAAAAAAAAAAAAAAAAAAAAAAAAAAAAAAAAAAAAAAACCAGCTTGTAGTATTAGTCTATTTTATTTAGTGTCATTCAGAAATGTAACAATGAAAGGCTCTTAACACTGTATTTCTGAACCTTAAAATCCACTTGTTCAGCTTTTTCACTGTAGCATCAAGGAACCATGCAGCAAGGCCACAGCTTTGAAAGTATTGCTTTCTTAATGAGGAATGCACCCAAAAAGGGTTCCTTGTCCCTTCTCAATGAAAGCTTGTCAGAGCAGAAGTCAAGCTGCCTATTAAGCAGGGAGGGAAGTTCCCTTAATACTTGCACAGCAGCCACCTGGAGAACTGTTTATTACTCTGCTAAATGTTATAGATGATGCTATAATGCAGTTACCATCAGTTTGGGAAAAGAGTGTAATTTAAAAAAAAATAACAGAAAAAAAAAGTCTGTCTTCTAATTCTGGTTTATCAGTTCTACATGCTAGTGCTGATCATTAGAGCTGCTTGTTCTAAGAGAAGGATCTTTTTCTTCCCTCTCTAAAATGAGCTATTTAACAAGTACCTCAAGTATGCACGTACTTGCACAATTATTCTGTAAGTCTAATAAAAATGTGCATGTTAATGATTTTTTTTTAGAAATTCAGTCTTTAACCTAATGTTAATATCTGTTTTGTGGGCATGGTTGTGGAAAGAAAACAGATTTTTTTCATCAAATCCTAGTTACCACTTTTTGCTCCTGGCTTCTGAAAAGGAATATATTCTTCATAGTACCTGGAGGGTTTTTTAACTAGTGTTCACACATGGTTTTTGTGCTAGTTTTGGTTTTGGACTGTGAGCTCCCCAGGGAATGAAGTGTAAAGATGTGAATAGCTGTTTGTGACTGTTGATAATTTTTTAAGAGATATAGATGTGGACAAGTTTTGGGCTTGCAGCCAGTTTATCTTTCCCAGTTGTCTCCTTTTCTATTAGTCTGTTTTGTGCCAGCTCTAAGAACTGAAGTTTTTGCCTTGCTGTGTAAGCCATATTTTCCTATGCAGCATTTTGGGGGTGCCAGCTGACCTAGCAGACCTTTGAGGGAGTGTTTTCTCTCTGTCTGGTTGGAGTGACCTGTGAGAAGATTGTTGTAGTTGGCTTCACAGTGTGCTGAGGAGGAGAAAAGATCAATTTCTTAGGTTCTCATGGAAATTAACTTTTATCTAAGAATAACACTAAGAAATAATCTCAGCTGTAAGAAACTCTCTATGTAGCTGGAAGTAGTTGCTTTTCTTCTTTTAGAGAATACTTCTAAATATGTTGTAGAATTAACATGAGCTCCTGGATAAGTACAGATCGAGTTTGTGTCTGATCTATTCTTACTCTTTTTAGGCCATCATGACTGCACGACCTATTTCCAGAGAGAGTAATAAGATGTCTTATTTGGGTATTGATGTTTAAAAGCTTAAAATGTAAATACAAAAAAGGTGCTGTTTGATTCTTGAGGTGGAAGGTGATGTGGTGTGTGCGTGTTTCTTAAATTTTGCTCTATACAAGTACTGTGACTTACAGCTTAAGCATAATTTTTTCCCCTCTTTCAATTTAAGAAATAACTCTTATACAGGAAAGTTTCAAGGTATTCCACACAATTTTTGTTTATAAAAGAAACTCTTACAAGCTACAGTGTGCTTGCATATTGTTGTAGATCTTTGGTTTATTGTCAGTAAGAAATTGTATGTATATTTAAAATATTCTAGTAGTCAGTAATGGTTATTGTGTCTGGTTGTTGCTTCCCAGAAGGCAGAATCTCTATTCCATATGGCGTTCAGGAAGTCTGATCTTTCTGTAGTCTTTAAGAAAGCATACATTTTTAATGTTAGGTCTGTCCCCTTTTTAAACTGAGAGCCTGCTACTCTGAGTAGCAGTTCTGACTCAGAATCTTTTTCTCGCAGGGTCTTTTCCAGTTCCAAACAACTTTGTCTCCAGTCAGAGGTTAATCCTTCTCGTTGACCAGTGCCATCAGAACCTTACAAAAATACTACCTTTTTATCTTTCTGTGAGCTGTGTTGCTCTGTATAATGCTTGAAAAATACTGCAGGATTTCTTTCCATAATAATTAAAATATATCACAGTATTTATTAAAGTCTTTTATGTTAGTAGCGAAAGAGTTTGCAGCTACTTCTTATTTTAATACCATGTTTTTAACATTAAACATAAAATGGAGTAGCTATATACATGCCTCCTGTTTCTTAATGGTCCTGTTAGTAGTGGAATTTGACTGTAAAGGACCACTACAATGCTCCTGCCTTTAGGACATGTTGGATCTGAGCTCAGTGAACTTTGCATGTCATGTTTCCGAGGTTTTTTTTTGCTTTGGGTGGGGGTTTCTGGGGGTACGCTTGCTTTTTTGGTAGTGGCAATATTCCTAGCTAGTGTTTTTTTTCTTCAGAGAGGTCCTCAGCTCTCAAAAGGAAATGGTCTCCATTTCAAAAGCAACCTTAAGCCATCCATAATTTAAACTAACCCTTAAATGCTGCCTGGAATCAACAGGAAAGCCTGTACTGGTGTGAGAAACCTTTGCTCTGAGATCCAGAGTAGAATGTGCAATTTCTATATTCGGTATCTTCCATGTTTTGGTACTGTATCTGCTTTCAAGTGTCAGCCACTTGTTGGGAATGTTTTCAAGGACACAGGATGAGTGTCAGTCACACTACTGATACATGCATTTATTTAACAGCTCGCTCCCAGAGACTCCCTTCTTAAAGGAAAATGGTGGGTGGGTGTGTTCTGCTTGGTTTTTGGGTCTGCAGTTCGTTGCAGAGATGTTGCTGTAAGTGCAAAGACAGGACTGCCTTGTATTTCTGTTCTGTCAGTTACTTGCCTTCATTGTTTGCTCTGTTGGGGGTACCTTCCTCTCTGCTCCCTTAAATCTGTGTCATCCTCTCTTCTCTGTTGGAATGGGGAGCTAATCCAGAAGTGGATCCAGCCAAGTAGCTGGGGCTGTCACCTCACAGGCTCGCAGGATGCTTTATAGGGATTTTGCCAGATTTATGGCAAGATGTGCTCAATCCAGAGCATTTGAGGTGTATCAGTTAACATTTTAGTTGCTTACCTCGTGTTTTCTTCTAGTTATGAAGATGGACAGTGTTGGGATTTTTTTGTTTTACTAGTTTATTATTTCATTCTGAAGTTGTACTGGTTCTACTTAAAACAGCGTGTAATGAAATCTTCCTGTTAAAATTTGTTTGATAGACAAGGTGAATCATACCTTAAATAGGTTCAGTATAGATGAACTTTATTTTTCAGAGCTGCTCTTTTAGGATCTACTCCCAATTTGATACGGATTTTTCTGTATTAAAACTAGTTGGTTACGTTTCTCACCACTTTCTTCCCTCAGCCTGCAGGAGCAATTTCAGTGCTGTGTCTCTTTGGAAATACCAGCCACCCCCAGCACTCTGCTTCTCTTGACTAAAAATCTTATGTTTGTTTTGTTTTGCTCCTCCTGCCCCATTTGAGGAAGGTAGAGAAAACCAGCACAAAAATGTGATGTTGCAGAGTAAAAACTTAAGTGATCAACCCCTACAGATTAGTGTATGAAATGCCTCCTTTGGGACCCTCTCCCCACTTTTTCTTTTTTATGACAAATCTCTTGGGGTGATTTAAAGCTTTTTTCTTTTCATTTTAAATAATTTATCAACCTTTCAGTTGTCATTTATATTTAAGATGCTTTTTGGAAATATTATCTGAACACATATAAGGTAGAAATAAAACAACGTGCACATCTTTTGGGAAAGATGTTGTGGGCATGATAAATTTTCTCTAGAAGTGACCTAAGTGTGTATATTTTTTAATAAATAGCTCTTGACAATGCTTTGTCACTTCTCTTTAACTTAAATCTTCATGGAACAAAAGAAGTCAATTGTGTAATTTTATTTTTTCTTTATTTTAATGTACTCACTTCCACAGCATCTGTGGACATACAAAGCAGTCATGACAGCAGTTGCCAGATGGCAGATTTATTTTCTTCTTCTTTTCCTCTTGGAAGTATTTGTGCTTATTGGTCTTTTGTGGGTCTTAAAGCTTATAGTGTTATGGTTCAGGTTCATGAGACATTTTGAACTATTGAGATAATTCTTAATTTAAATGTAGGTTTTGACATGTCAGTGTCACGAAGTTCAGTAAACATGATTTTATTTGAAATTATTTTATCTCACTATACAATATAATTGGTGTAAAATATTCAGGTAAATATTTTTATTTGAGAGCAGACTCAGCTTAATTTAGTCTCTTAAAAACTGCAAACATATTGACTTGGTTAAAACTGTGACAGCATCTGGCAGTCATTTCAGCAGGTGTTTGTATGATGATATTAATATTACATATACACTCTTCCAAATTTGTTTATTGACTTTTATGCTTCTATCATCAACAAATGTGATTATAATGCTTTTTATGAATGTTACTGCCTGATACTGTTACTTTAAAATAGGGTTTTTAAAATATTTTGGAGGCACTGAGCTTCTGTATTTTAAAATAGATACTTCTGCTCTAAAGCAGGTATATGTTTAAGTGTTTTTTAGGGAAGGATTTTCAAAATAGAGCTCTTGGAGTCTGTTTAAAGAATTTTCTTGCTCAGGGAAGGGCAATGTGTAGTGTTGAAGAAGCATTACTTTGTGAGCAGCATCTCTCTGAAGGCTCCCAGTGTAGCTGCTTTAGTCTGTTCAGGGCTTACAGGGAGCATCTGCAAGGCTAAAACCAAGCACCAAGGCTACTGCTGCAAGAGATCACTCAAGACCTTCAGGTTTCCTGGTACTCGTGGCAGTAACTACACAGGCTGCATGTGTAGAAATAGGATCAGTTGTTATTCCTGAACTGTCAGAAATCTGTGCAGAAGCCCCTCGGAAGTGTGGCAAAAACTGCTGGTGAGAGAAACCATGGTACTCTTCCCTCATCTTCCTTGCTGTTCAGATGGAAAAAGGAAGATTTTAATTCTTTTGATTCCTGCTGTAAATGTGTGCATACCCCTTAATGTCATCTGTGCTAGCAAAGTGATCTTTGAGTGGGACTCCTGCCATTTTCCTAAACACACTGCAAGAAAATGAATATATTTCTCTTCTGCGTAGCCAGTCCTTCAGTGTTTCAGCCAAACTGACCTTTACTTCCATTTTACCCCACAGGCTTCTGCCTTCTCTTTCCAGCAGTAATATGTTTTGTCCTTTGTGGCCTCCTTGGGTGTTCTTCTGAAGACCTGGTTGGGGTTTATCCGTGCCCTTTTCATCGCCTGCTGAGAGATCAAAATTCTCTACTTTGCTTTTTTTTTTTCTGTTTTCTTTGCTTATTATGCTTTTGCTATGTTTCTTGTGAATTTTGAACTGTCGTACCAACCATCCAGAACACGGGGAAAAACCCAGCTATTCTGACAGTCATCTTGTGTCTTCAATGCAAAATAGGGAAGCAATGGGGGCTTGAGACACCACGTTCAAAGTCCCCAGGTAGCTTCTGGGGTATATTAGCACCAGTAATCATAGTTACTGTATCAAATCTAAAATAGAAACAAGAGCTGCAAAATCGATCTGTGCTGCAGCATCTGAGTACATTTGGGTGTTTTGCTGTGGGGAGCCTTGGGGCTGGTGGTGGTGCCTGAATTCTTCCTGGCAGGGCCTGCTTCACACCCACAGTTCCTTTTCTGCTCTGGTGTGCCAGGGAAGGCTGGGAACTCTCCTGTAGCAGCTTCTGTCTTCTGCCTACCTTGTTAAATTGAGAGGGTGTTTTCGATCAGAGATGCAAAGAAACGGGTAAATCCAAGTGACTGAACCATGAGTGTGCACTGAGGCTGCTCTGAGGTCACTGACCTCCCACAGGGAGTGATGCCCACCCTGGGCCAGACACACCTTCACAGGAAAATTCACTACAGTTCATCTATCAGTGTCCTTCAGGCTTTTTGCATAATTCACGAATACTTACTCTTCCCTAGGTAGTGAAGTGGTCACATGCAAGGTGTGCCTGGGAAGCAGCAGACAGGGAGTGTGAGCCAGCTTCTAGCTGAAGTTTCAGAGGTCACTGTCTTTTAAAAAGCAGTGAGTCTTGATAGAAGTTTCACAGTTCACTTCTGTCCTTTAAAACCTGTGCTGTTGCTGCAAAAGCATTGGTGGTTCTCCCCAGTCATGGGATCCTGTGGCTGTGCTGGGCTGGACCAGCTGCTGGGCTGGCTGAAGGCTGATCATGGAGGTACTTGCAGGTTAATTTTCAGGTGGATTAATGAGCTGATGAAGCTCTTCTCTGTTGCTCTGAGGAGCCTGTGTGGAGCTGTACGCATCACCAGTGAGCTGCTTCTTAACACCAGCTTCTGTCCTCTATTTGGATGTTGTGGCAGTGTTGTGATCTCTAATGGTACATGGCAAGGTTGCAGTTTATAAATATCTCATAAGGAAGGAGAAAAATAGTTTGGGGTTTGGTTTTTTTTCCTCACTGATGAAGCAGCTCAGGCTGCATGGTATGTATAATCCAATATAAACACAATGTTTTGTAATTTATGTCAAAAAACCCCAAACCAGAAACCCTGAGGAAAATCATGAGATTAGGATTTTGAAATGCGAGTGAGTCACTTTAGAATTGCATTGCTTTGTTTTAAATGGACTACTGTAGTATTAGAAGAGTAGGGGAGTTTTATGGTGGGATGTTGGGTTCTTTTTTGTGGATTTTTTTTTACATTAGTCTCTTCAACCTAACATATTCAGGAAAACAGTTGGCTCTATGGCATTGCTTCTATGGCTGTTACTTTCACATCACATTTTGCCCAGTTTAAGAAGAAAAAAAACAAAATGAAAAGGAAATACAAATTGTTTTCTCACAGTTAAGCATCTGCAAGAAGTGTACCTTTTACTTAAGTGGAGTTGGCTTTATTTTCGAGATGCTTTTTGTTCTGGCCTTTTTAAAATTCTTGCAGCTTTATAATGTAACGTTAGTTATAGGGCATGCAGCAGTGAGTAATTATTTCTTGCTTGTTTCAAGTATGTTCCATAAATATATGAACAGGGAAAATTGAAACTGATGAATCAAAACCTTTAAAATTATACTCATGACGCTTTCTGCACTTCTTTTTTAAAGGGCAGAAAATATGCTCTTACTTTTTCAAGTATAAGTTAGGTGAAGAGAATGTACGTATTTAAAGGTACCTCCATTTTACAGAAGGTTTTGTGTGCTGGCCTGAGTTATTCCCAAAATGTTTGAGGAAAACTCAGTCTTGAGTTTTGTACTAAGTGCTATGTTTACTAAAGGATTTCTTGATAACATCTGCTTAATAATTGACACTTCAGTGTTCCTCGTTCTGCTGATAGTGTTAGGTGAAAAATTTGAAGTAATGAGGTGATTGAATTAGCATAGTGAATGAAATGCTTGCAGAGAAACCAAAAGCCTAGGTTTTTGGTTGGTTTGTTTTTCTTAAGCTGCTTTTGGTGTAGCTGCTGTGTATGTATGGAGAAAGTACACATGAAGGAACTTCGATTCTTGTGGGTTTTTGTATGCTGTGTATATTCTGACTTTTTTTTTACTAGAAGTTCTCTGTTCTTCAGCACTTCCTCCCCACCCTTCTGACTATGTACTTACCTGAAAATTTCTGTAGCATTTTCCTGGTATAAAGCAGAACTACAATTCCAATTATCAAATGAATTTTTTTGTTTGCAGATGATGATGTACCTGCAGATATGGTTGCAGAAGAATCAGGTCCTGGTGCACAAAACAGTCCATACCAACTTCGCAGAAAAACTCTTCTACCTAAAAGAACAGCTTGTCCTACAAAGAGCAGTATGGAGGTAACTTCTTTGGTTTTAATTGTAAGGGAAATTTTACTGTTTCAAGAATGTGAAACTAGTTAGTATTTTTCTTAAGTGTAATGACTGAACTAATTCTTACTTCTTTCATTAAAGGGTGCCTCTACTTCAGCTACTGAAAACTTTGGTCACCGAGCAAAACGTGCTAGAGTATCTGGGAAATCCCAGGATTTATCAGGTAATAACTTGTGTACAAAAAACGGGGCAAGGGAGAAGGAGTGGGGACATTTTAACATCACACATTCTTCCCCACATATTGTCCCCAAACTTTTTCTGTGTCTTCCCCAACTAAGAAACAGTAGTGGGGAAAACAAAAAAAACTAAAACAACGAAACTACAAGCTTGTTCTGAACTTCAGATTCAGTAGCATGATTTTAATCAGAATTTTTAGAATATGATTCTTTGTTCCGGCTGTTTCACTGCAGGCATGTTTTAGTTGTTTTTTATTCTCACTGTGCTGCGTAGTTGCATCTAAGCTACTGTTAGGAGCAATAATACTGCCTTATTTACTATTTCTCATATTGATGACATTGTTTCATTGCATTTTTAGGGGTAGTTTGGGTATGTCATTATAGCACTTCATTGTGGAGAGAGGGAGAGACTGTGTGTTTGTAAACAAAAATACACATATACCTGCATCCATAATGTACTTAGATTTTTGCACACATTTACAGTATATGTACGTTGTATGATAAACACACATCCAATACATGTGTATATAACTGTATAGTGTGTGTATTTGATTTGTGTGCACACACTTTGTGGATACATACAGGCACACACACCCTGTTTGTTCTGTTTTCTTTGTAGTTTTTCAGTCTCTCTGCTTCTATTCTTTTTTGTCTCCTGACACACTCTTTAGTTCCAGGAGATCTGCTGTCACTTTTGCCTGGAAAATCAACACCAACGCTTGCCAACTCCCCTGGATGTGGTTTCTCCTGCTTTTCTTGCTTTTGGTTTTTTAAGTCCGCATCTTCCTTAATACTGTGAATTAAAACTGAGCAGCTGGCACAAGGCTTTGGATTTGGTATCATTGCTTCTGTTGAGGTCTGCTCTTTCTGGCTTCCCATCTTCTCCATAGTGTAGTTTTTGTCTTTTGTCCCCCCTCTTTGATCAACTCAATTTCAGCAGCTGTTTAAGAACCATTTAACTTCAGATTTATATTCTTGAAATAGCCAGAACCAATTGGACATCAACCTGTGTCATTTTGCATTGATTCATTTCCCGATTTGCTCTCTGGAGCCTTGTGCAGAGTTGTCTTGTCACAGACTCTGTTTCTCTTGACAGTTCTTAGTTTTTCTTCTATTTAATTCACTTTTTCACTGTATTCTTCATTGTGCTTTTACTCTCTTCCTTGCTTTAGTGAAAGTCTGTAACTTTACAACATGAATGACACTGATTTCCAGAGGAATTCTCCACACTTTGTGTGCTTTCCATTTGCTTGATTCTTGAGCTCATGTGGGGAAAGTACAGGGATTGTGGAGGCTTCTCCAGCATGGGATTAATGGAGGAATTGTTAACAGTAATTTTACAATTTTACTTTTAAGACTGTGTTCAAACAAACCAGTTGCAGTGTAAGAAGGGAGTGTCCTCCTCAAACCATTTTTTATTAATCTCTTTCCCTAGTACAGGTGACAGTAATTTTTTATTCTCCCTGTTGAGTTTCTGAGAGATTCCTGTAGATTTGTACAAGTATCGATTGTGGTGAGATTTCTTTTAACACGCAGCCCCCTCATGTTTTTTGTTGGCATAGGTGATGATAGCTGTTGTAACTGGGTTGTAAGCATGAGGTTTTCTGCATTGGCATGAGTGGTGACTGTGTATTGTCATTTGGGCTGTGCAGTTGTTTATTTTAGAACTGTAGATGAAATGAAGGCATAGGACTTAGAAATACAGGAAAATTTCTTGGTGGAAAACCATTCCTTGTTGTACAGACCCTGAGTTGAGGAAAATTCAGTGAAGCTGAAAGGAGAAAGGCCAGTCAACTAGAATTTCCAACTGGAGTGGAGCCAGGAGTTGGAAAAACGTGTTTTAATACAGATTTCAGAGTTAGTTCTGCTGGGAGTGTTGCTATTTTAAATTTCTCTTTTCACTGAACTATGGATTTGCTGTACATACAGAGACTGGAGGTTACTGGATCACTCAGTGATTGTTCTGTACACTAGGAACATGCACAAGTCACAGTTTACAGAACTTAACAACTTTTTAAATGGATCTTTTTCTTTTCCTATTGATTTCCTAAGATACTTTCCCAAGAACAAGGCATGCTATGTTTCTGACGTATTTCTGCTTTTTAACAAGAAAAGATTTTTATTGAATACCTCCTTATGGAGCAAAAACTATTGGTCTCCATCTTCTCCACTAAAACGGGCAAAAAAGGCAACCATATAAGACATAATTTACAATTCTGGATTCTTGGGATGGCGTTCTTGGTCTTTGTACAAAGAAGGGAATTCACTTTCAGGCAGCTTTCCCTGCTCTTTGTCTTGGTATTACTTTGCTAGTCCCTATCAGCTAAACGATCACAACCGAAACTGAATTAGCTTCATACATATCCTGTGGAAACTGAATGACATAACTAGCTGTGCTTCTGACTTTCAGATGTGCAGTATATTAATGCTTCCTAAATCTTAAATAGTTCAACTGTCAACTTCTGGGAGGGCAAAGATAAAGATAGGTGATGACCTCTTGCACTTTGTTTTTATTCTTGTCTTGTTTTGACACTTATTTGGAAAACTGGTTGGGTTTCTTTTAATATGAGTGTGTATTTTGTACATTACCTTCACTTCATCAGTAGGCATGAAACTGTCAGGAGTAGGAGCATGTAAATGCTTCTAATTTGGTGGCCAGACAAGCCTTTAAAACTGTTTTGGCTCATTTTTGTAAACTGAGAGGAAGAACACTTTGATTGCATCCTCTCTTTGACACATTATCAAAAGATACCCAAGGTGTGAAGTGTGGATTTATAAAACAAAAGCATATAGGTCTCTCTTGGATACAGAGAAAAGTCTTCACATTAAGAAGCGAATTAGCATTTTCAAATTATACTGGAGAATTTCACCTGGTAATCACTGTATCAGTGATTTGAGTGGAGAAATCCTAAATCAACCCCTGCTGAATTGAGCGGAAGGGCAATTTAAATTAAATTGCTCACTTCTACAGGATTTTGGATAAAACTGAGTGAGTGTAGCAAAACACCTGTAAAATCATCATCTTCATTTTGAGAGCAGTGCCTAAGTTTCCAATTAAATGCAACTTGAAAAATTGCAGGCGCAAGGGTGTTTATTGGGACTCCTAAATTTTTTTTTTTTTTTTTTGCCAAGTGTTTAGACACTTTCTCAGAGTTGATCCTTGTCCCCTGCAGTAAGGAAACATATACAGATTTCAATTCTAGTTTTGAAGTAGAGCCTAGGGAGGAAAACAGGAGTATGAACTTTGGAGCAACAGGAAGGCATTACATTAGTGAGCTTCCCTCTTCAATAAAAAATTATTCAAGGTCCTAACATAGGTAAAGGAAGAAAAAAACCTGCAGGTTGTTTATGGAAGTAACTGCTTCAGTTGTGTGCCTCAGGGATTTGTGTGTTAAAAGGAGAAGACAGGTCATGGAAAACTTGGAAGAATTTACTGTTTTGCATCTGCAATATAACATTTCAGCTTTCAGTAAGACAGTAGAAGTCTGCATCTAACTGGAAAGCTACCAGAAAAAGTTTAATTCAGAAGCAATGTCCAAGGAGTAATTAGGACTGTAGAATGAACTGCTCTTCCCTGTTTGACACAGGGAAGACCCTTTATCTCTCCATTGGAAAAGGATCTTTTTAAAAGCCAGCATTGATAGTGCATGTAACATTTTTTGGTGATGCCCAGCTATGCTCCCCTTGCAGGCTGCTGTTACGCTCTTCAGACTTCAGACTCCCCAAGTGTCTCTCAAGCAGAAGGCCTTTCCAGACTACTTGCATTTCATAAGTTTTACCAACTTACTGGCTTCAGTCTGGCTTATAAGGCTTTGTTTTGTTTCGTTTTTTCTTGAATAAAAATAATTTTGTAATCTGCCATTAATAATGCTGTTGCAGAAGAGAAGTGTCTTGGCCAGCTTCTGGGCATTCATTCCTGCCTCCTTCCTTGTGATCCAGGCTAGCAATTCTGTAGCTTGCAGTGAGCTACAGCAAGGAGCTGATCATAAAAAAATTCTGGGAGAGGATGGGATACTGTGGGAACAAATATATGTGGGCATGTGGAATGATGGCACTTCCCACTTTGGCACAGCATAGATTTTTGTTGGCTTGAAGTGGCGTGTACCTATAGTTTATGGCTGTAAGCTGTGATGCTGCTGTGAGCACCTGTCAGCTGCATAAATGTCCCTCTGACATCTTAGAAGAAATTGGTATTCGGGAATCACTAAAAGGATGTTCATACAAGGGCACAACAAGGAACATGTTCAGGGAAAGGTGCTGCAAACTCAGGAATATTTCAGAATTTCTGCTACCTGGTCTGATCAGAGATGTAAGCATGACCCTGGAAAAACAGCTCTAATCACTTCTGCCGTAGTACACAGGTTCTGGTGATGTGGTCTGCAGATCCCAGTTTAGTATCTTTGTAAAGCCACAGTTCTGGTCCCTGCAGTTCCTGTCTTCTCCCTCTTACAGCTGGAAATAACACATTTCTTTGTGCTGCCTCGCCCAGGGGAATCCCGGGGCAGTTTGTTTGTTTGTTGATGTGTGAAATCTCACATGGATATATACTTCAGAATGTTGCTCCTTCACATTTAATGGGTCATCTTTCTTAAGGTCACTTCAGTAGGCTTCTTGCAGTAGCCAAAATGGCAATCCTATTGCTCCTTAGGCTCACCTGTTCTAAGAAAAAATAACGTGAGGGACATTACATGGATGTCATTGTGCTGTGAATTTAGCAGGCAGGAGCTTTGAATGCCTTTGTGTACAAATCCTCTAAACTTTGGAAGCTGCTCTGTGTGGTTGTACCTTTAGAATCATAGAAAGGATCCTGAAGGCATTAACCAAACAAGTGACCTTTGCAAGCAGAACTCGCCTGCTTTGAGGATTCATGCCTCAGGAGGGTCTGGTGAGAACACAAACTGCAGGCAGGGCTTTCCCAAAGGAGCTTTTGTATGTGGAGTGTCCAAGTGCCCAAGAGTAGGGGTTCAACAAAGTGCATTCCTGTGTCCACACAATGACATGGGAGTACAGCTTTCTCCAGCCTCTCGGAAGAAATACATCTGGCAAGACTTAACACTTCTTCTGGTTTAGATTTTTCATTTTAAAAGGAAGAACATAAATGGGAGTAAGTGGAAGGAGGAGAGTTTGGAATTATTGCTGGCTATTGGTTTCCTACATCCCAGATGTCCTCTTTCCAAAATGTGTTCATTGTGGGAGAACAAGGAAGTCTTCCGAGTAGTTTTTCCACACAGTGACTATTTCTGATTAAATTCTTTTGTGTTTGAAAACATTTGCAGAGATTTTGGCTTTGGGACTGCATTATTATTATTGTATGGTTAATATGGGTTAATTGAACCACAGTGAAGCTAATAGCAGTGAGAAGCCAGCATATCTGGAACATGCACAGTAGCCTGCTTAACATCTGCACTTGTTTGCAGAATGATTCCTCCAATAGAAAAGGTGAACTGGGAAGTTTGGAAAGAGAACTTGAAGTCTGTAACTTCTATCGGATTTTTTGCCTTTGGTTTTAAAAGAAACATGCTTTAAAAAAAGGCTGCCTTGAGATAACTGGCATTTTAAATGGGAATCTTTCAAGTGACAAGTTGGTAATCTTTGTCAGTCAGAATTTGAGCTCGCTAAATATGTCAATAACCTTGTATTGATTACCGTTTAATAGCAGCACCTGCAGAACAATATCTTCAGGAGAAGTTGCCAGATGAAGTGGTTCTAAAGATCTTCTCCTACCTGCTGGAGCAGGATCTCTGTAGAGCAGCTTGTGTGTGTAAACGCTTCAGTGAGCTGGCTAATGATCCAATTTTGTGGTAAGTGAAAAGCTATTCCTCATTATCTTGAGAAATACTAGATGTGCTACTCAGGATGCCAGTACAATAGAAAAATTGAAATGTTGGTTACAATTAGTTGAAGTAAAACCAGTTGTGTTTTATTACGTCTGGTTTAGTTAAGCCTTATTTGTTACTTATGAGTATCTGATTATATGTATTAAAGAGTAAAACTTGATTCTCTAGTAGTGTAGATGCTGGTTAAACAATGCCTGTTTTAAAAAAATCAGTTCCTTTGGTTGCCATTCCTTCTTCCCCCTTTAACCTTTTTTAGGCTACTATGGGAATTGTGTTACTTCACACAGAAGGAGCAAAACATTTCTTCACATTGGATGCAAGCTTTGTCTAGTGTTACTTAAATGGGTTTTTTTGTTTGGTTTGAGTTTTTTTGTTTTATTTAATGGTTGGATACTTGGGCTGTTTTCCCCCATATGAATCTGCTCTACCCCGGGTTATTGAGAGTTTGAATAAATGGGATCTAAATTTGTAATTTTTTATAAGGGAAAAAAACCCCAGCATGTTTCTTAAGCTGCTGTGTTTTAAAAGTAAAAATTTAGACTAAAAGCAAAAAAATAAAATAACATCACAGAACTACCCCTTTTTTCCTGTCCTAAAGACATCTTTGGGGATACCTTGTCAGAGAAACTACAACTTCTGTGATTCAGTGGCATCCTGTCAGTCTGGGCTTAATATCAGCAGACTTGGACACTGCAATTATTTGCATTCTGGGACTATTGAAAAGAATCCAACTGCTGTGTGCTGTTTTCTTCTTTTTAAACCACTGTAATTTGTTCACTGATGAACTCTTTTTGGAATACAGTGCATCACTTGTTCTTAGTGAATGCATTTTTCAGTCTTTTTTTGGCAAGGTGAGGAAGAGGTGGTGGCACACTTGGTCTTAAGTTTTGTTGTACTTGTGTTACCAGCTTTTGTAAGTGTTAAAGCAATGCTGTAGTTAATACACAGTTTGATTCACAAATAGTGTAACTTCTTAAGTTTCTTCATGAAAATTGCATGTTGAGAACCTTTTCTCTTGGATTGTAAAACATAAAATTTTTGTCAGAAAAACGCAGAAGTCAGTGCAACATAAAAGTTGATTTTAAGTGGTAGGTACTGATCTTGATCGTATTCACTGTCACTGGCAAATTCTGTTCAGAAAAAAACCCCACGTTTTAGCCTTTGGTTTTATTTTAAAATGGAAGAGTAGTCAGAAATGCATTAATTTTCTCTTCTGCTCAGGAAAAGATTGTATATGGAAGTATTTGAGTACACTCGTCCAATGATGCATCCTGAACCTGGTAAATTTTATCAGATTAATCCAGAAGAATATGAACATCCAAATCCCTGGAAAGAAAGCTTCCAGCAGCTGGTAACAGTTTTATTCATTTGTATTCAAATTTGTAGATATTTATAAAAGTAAAAACACCAACTTCTGAAAAGTGGCTGACAATAGTAATTATCTTGGGTTTAGACTTTAAGATCTTTGTGGTGTTATGCAGTAGGGGGAATTCAGAAGTTATTTCCTGTTTTAAGGCACACTTTAGGGAGACACCACATGGTAAAGTGAAGTCCTTGAGTATCCAGCTCTTCTGTGTTGGGTTTTGCATCACTGAAATTTTGTGTAAGAGATTGTCATGGTCTGACCCTCACAAGTTGAAAGATGTTGTCATATCTTACTAAACCAGTGTGTGTGCTGGTTATCAGATATGTGTGCATCTTCCTCTGGTGAACCAAACATATATTGATACTATCACTTGGGCTAAACAGTGATTTACAGCTGGCCTGACTGGAGGTAAACAAATCTTCTTTAAGGAATGTGCTTGCACCTCTAACCCAAAATTTCAAAGGTATTGAAGGAATGGCTGGGCATGATACTGGGAAAAAATAAGTAAGAGAAATAAACATTGAGGTGAGTGCATTACACAATGCCATGTGTTGTTGGTTAATGAATTTCTGAAGTGCATTGAGGACAAATGCTTGACTTGGCTTCTTTGTTTAGTATTCAGTCACAAGTGAAGGTGTGGGATTCTCTTTTCCTCACCATATAAACACAGTTTTTGTGGCAAGCTGCTAGAAAATCAAGAGATGGAAGTAAGGACAGGTATATGAAGCTTTTCAGTCAGTTTTGAGCCTTCTGCCTGTGTAAGTAGTTGGACTCTTGGCTTAGTTGATCGCTCTCTCAGGCTCAGACATTTTTTGGTGTTGTCATTTCAAATTGTGTGCCTAGAGTGAGAGGTCAGTGTATGATCCTTACTTCTGGGGCAAACTGATATCAGCAAATGGCATGTTAATTAGGGAATTAGTAGATCTCCTGTCAGTGCATTCAGGCCCACCTGTCTGCAAGCTTATCACAAACTCTTTTCCTTGTTTCAGTACAAAGGAGCACATGTAAAGCCAGGTTTTGCTGAACACTTCTACAGTAATCCTGCAAGATACAAAGGAAGAGAAAATATGTTGGTATGTTTCTAAAGCAGTTCTTTAGCATATTTATGTATCTCTGTAAATGGAAATGGACATTACTCTAAATTTGTCCCTTTTCTTCTAGTATTATGATACCATTGAGGATGCTCTTGGTGGAGTTCAAGAAGCTCATTTTGACGGACTTATCTTTGTTCACTCTGGTATATATACTGATGAATGGATATATATAGAATCTCCAATCACCATGATTGGTGCAGGTATGTAAACTGGGAGCATCACTGTCTCAGGCTTGTGTTAATTACCACTTTAATTACCATGATACTCTGGTGTATTAAATATCCAGTATAAATGCCCATCTTTCTTCATCTGCCTAGCAAATAAGTGTTTTTTGTACAAATGTCACTAACTCAAAAGTAGCTGATGCTTGAGACTTACATAGTGTTGTCTGCTTGCTAGTTCTCAGAATAACTTAATTTATCTTTTTATTTCATTAGGAGAAAAAAAATGGAATTTGTCAGAAAGCTTATTCAGTTACAGGACTGCAGTTGAAGTTTTTACATTCATACATATATATATATATATATATAAAAAACCCATCTCCAGAGTAGAAACCAGCAGTGGGAACAAGCCCAAATTAGTATCTGTCCCATTTTCTTCAGCATCATAATTCCATCTTGAGGAAGGAAATGAGAGCATCCAGCAGAAAGATTCTGAGACTGGAGCTTCTTGCTCTGTTCTCTGCCAACTGTTCCTCTGAACGGGAACCTTTATGGAGAAGGAAATAAGACTTGGAGAATAGGAAGGGTTTAGGAAGTTAATATAATATACCAGGCTGCAAACTGTGGTACTTGTGAAACTCTTTGCTTTTCCTGTCATTAGTAGGAGCATGCTAATTCCCAGTAGCATGATAACCACTGGGAATTCAGGCTGTATTACTGTCTGGTAGAGGTTTTAGTGAAGGGATCTCAGACCTCTTACTCCTGTGGTGGCCCAGAAGTTAATTACCTGCTGTTTGTCTTTTCTGAGAAGCTATCTCTCTGGGTTGGATGGGTTTACTGGGTTGTGGGTTTTATTGAGGGTGGTGGGTTTGGGGTTTTGTTTGTTTGTAAGGGTGGGGTTTCTTGATTGTCTTGGTGGATGTGTTTCGTATGTGTATTTTCTTTGTTTTGCAGAGTCCCTCTTTTTGGGTATTTATCTGTTCTCCATACCAACTGTTTTGTTCTTGAGTCAGGCTGTTCTGGCACTTCTTGCCTGGGTTTTGCAGCCTTGGCAGGGAGAATGGTTTTGAGCAATGCAGTCAGATTGTTCCAGTGTTACTCTCAAAACTTGTCCCCACAGATCCGCAAGATGTGGCTGTGTTAGTATGTGAGTTTGTCAGTTTGTGACTACATTTCTGGAGCTAACATTCTGAATGTGCCCACTTACAGTGCTTTGGTCTGTGTTGTGGAGAGCTTTTGGAGCACAAACTGGATTCTTTTTGGATGAGACTAATTTAAGAGACATGTTCCTAGAGTACTCTTACTGCCCTTCAGTAGTCAGTATGTGTTCAGTCAGAGGGACCTGGTGAGGACTAGTCCAAAGTCAGTCTCTTCTCCTCTCTGTCCTGCAGTGTGTGCTGGGAATTGCTCATCCTCTGCACTGTTTCCCTCTGTGGTACCACTCCTGTGTTAGGCTGCAGTGCTTGCTAATGGAGATGTGGCTACAGACAAATAACCCCTGGCTTATGTTTCACAGAGAGGATGAAGAGTCACATTCATGAAGTGTTTAAAATACAGAGAAACTGTATTTTAATGTTTATTTTACAGTGCAGTATATTAACTGCACTGTCCTAAGATACAAAATTTCTCAATCACTTCATGACACTTGAAATGATGTCTTTGATATCTGGGTAAACTTCTGCATGTTCTCTGTCTCCTGTTAAGTTTTGAAAAGCCATCTGCTTTCCCTTCCTCTGGAATTAACCTAAGTTATTCAGAAAAACAGTTATCTTAAGTACAGTCCTTTAAAAGCCAGGGATCTTCATTGTGTATTTTTGTAACTGAATAGCTGTCTTGGGGAACAAAACCTCCAAGAGGAATCCAGAAATGCTAGATGTATTTATATTTCAGCTTTTGGCACTGCTGATTTCACTTCCTCAGACTTTCTCCACTGAATGGCAAGTGACATTGTAGAGAGAGTCAATTTTCATTTGACTGGAAAAGAAAACAAATTAAAGTGAACCGCTAAGCCTTGGAGAACTACCTCTTCTCTGCTCAGTCTGGCATGCTTTTCAGAATGGTAGGATTAAGGCAGCACCAAATCTCTCTACATTTCTACTCAAATTGCTTTAATAGTTTCTTCTTCTGGCTTCAGAAGAAGCACAACATTGTTAGAAAGGCAGCTTAACATACCTTGAGCTTGCAAGAAGCTTCTGCTTTGTCACGTAAGCAAAATGTGCTTGCAGAATAATGCCTGGTATTCTGAGTTTGTTGTTCTGTTTAATTTTGGGGTTATTTCTTCCCTTTAATCTGTGGGACGGTTCAGTTGGTTCAGAAGGAAGGCTTTGGAAGTATTAGTAGTACTGTGGCATATCTGAATTGCCAAGAAGGAAGCAAGAGGGGAGGTGCTGTAAGGAAATGGTTGTATCTGGTTTGGCAGACACAAATACCTTTGAGTTTATTAAAAGAATTATGTTTTCCAGGGTTGGAGAGGGGGGTGTGTTTGGTGCAGGAATAGGAGCCTTCCATGGAGTGCTCATCTCACTCAAGACACAAAATCTCCCAACTGGCTGAGTTTCAGCAGTTGTACAGACGTGTCCTGATCTGAGAATCTTCACTGAATGTCTATTTTCAGAGCTACAGGTTTCATTTTTTCCCTTTATTTTCCACTTGACTTAAATAATGTGCAAGTAAGTGAAAAGGGATTATCAAAAGATTCTTCAGTCAAGAAAAAAAAAATTAGTAAAACCAGTAAAAATTGTTGTTGTAATTGTAAGGGTAGAAGAATCTAAAATGGTAAGGTAACTATCATAATTGGGTATTTTCTTACTTTAGAGTGCAAGAGTACTTTCACATGCCTGAGCTCTTCTCCAAATACCCATTCTGCATCTTTGAAATGAAAGCTTTATTTTGGAAGGGTTTAGACATTTTTGGTTTAGGTCTTGTAGACTGTAAGATCTAAAAGAGTATCTGGTTTTTGCTTGGTACAATTGGACAGAGTCACAGTTCCTGCAGAATGTAGTGATTTTTTTTTGTCTTCTAATGCAGTGAAAAGTGAAACTGTTTTATTCCTTTTGAGGAATTAAATAATTCTGAGGCAATATCCAGTTAATTTATATTTCTTTAGGCAGTCCCTTACTGTAGGCTTTCAGTTCCATTATTTCTAAACAGTCTATCCATGGTCCTTAAGCTGAGCATGCATTCTGATTCTGGGGAACAGGACTCCCTTAGGTTCAGCAAATTGACTTCTGGGGAGCTGTGTTTTGCTTGATTACAAAACTAGTGGCCCTTTTCTTCCGTTTCCAATTCTTATACTGGTTTCTGTTTTCTAAAGTGGCCTAAGCCAAAAGCTGGAATAGAGATATTTCTCTGAATGATGATTTTGCGAAGATTAAGTAGAACGTTGCAGAGAATTTCATTGGTGTATTTAGAGTGAAATGAATGTTAAAGGAAGTCTTCCATATTTTCTTGGGGAGATCTAAGTGCAGTGATCTTACTGACTGGCATGTTCTGTGATGGGCTTTCTGGGACCTTGCCAGCTGAGAAGTTACTACTTGTGTGGGAACTCGTGTGCTCAGAGGAAGGTGTCTGTAGAGAACACGATCCAAGTGCTTTGCAAACAGTTCCACAAATCTCTTTAATAGTGTTTCAGAGCATCCAGTGTGAAGTGCAATTTTTCTGTGGCACCTGGAGAGGGAACACAATTCTGATACTGATTTATGGCTCTTATATTCTCCTAGGAGCTCTGTTTATTTCCTGGGTTTGGTTCACGTGCAATACTGTGGTGCTGTTCCTTTTCATGTGCTGAAATACATGGATTTGTTTATGCCACTGCATTTGCACCATGGTGAATATATAGAAATGTTACCAAACCTCAGAAATATGTTTTGCATGATGACACAACTCCTCATCAAAGCATCTTCTCGTTGTTATCTAGTACTAAGTGAATGGTAGTGTAGAGGAGAACCAGACTACCTTAAAATATTTGCAGTTCCTGCAGTAATGAAAGCGGAGATTGGGCTTTTAGATAGTGAGAACAAACTGGATAATATTGTAAATGTTGCTTCATTCTGACTGACATCTTTCTGCCAGAATGATAAAGAACAGGACATACCACTTGTCTGTACTAATGTCAACAGACAACAGAAAAGGATCTGCTCGTGAGGAATCTGTGCACAGGCTTTTCAATAAAATACAGAATTTAGGGCAAATACCTGCTCATGTTTGTGTTGAGTTGGGAACAGTTTAAAATGCTATCTGATAAGTTACCTGCTATAGTACATGAAACTCCCACCTTTATATTCGGTGTATTGAGGGAAGACTGCTTCTGGCTTGCATGTTTAATGTGCAGGTTTGAATCAGACAAACGATCTTGCTTGTGAATGAGCGTCATTGAATTTATTCCAGTGGGTGGCTGTTGTTAACTCGTGCTCCCTCTGCTGGCTCGTGCCATCCCAACGTAAACATCGCCTGCCTTTGCATTAAGGGTAAAGAATCGAGCAGAGCCTCGCTGGTAGCACAGGAAATCAAATGGCACACTGTGGCATTTTGCAAGTGAACCACTTTACAACCTTCGGTACATATGGCCAGTGGTATAGTTCAATCTAATTCGATAAGATTTTTTTTTTTTCCCCCTAAAGAATAATGAGGATATCAGTTCAAAACTGAATCCTACATTTGAGAAGTGTGGGGAGGTCACTTGTAGGTCATGAGCAGATTAGTAAATAGGGGTTCATGTCAGTGATGGAATGTATGTTTTTAGTGTTAATAGAAGGGTTTAGAATACCAAAAGAAATTGTACTTGGAACAGAGTTAAACTGCCTCTAGCTAGTATCCATGTTTAAGCTGTTCATTCAGTTTATGGTAAGTAGTAGTCCAAAACTAGCTCTATAAAAGAGAAGGTTTTTCTCATGGTGCTAGATACTACTAAATTGGTGCTAGATTGTCTTAGTTAAAGACTAGCTTCTTCATTGTCTTTGAAACTTCCATTTTTAAGATTGTTTTGACAGGAGGACTATGTGCCAACAATAGTGTTAATTTTCCTTTGTTGCTTTGAACAGAATTCTGTAAGTATTTTGAGGATTTTTTTTTTCAGCAGCATAAACTAAGACTTACTAATTGTTTCCTTTGCAGCACCTGGAAAAGTAGCAGATAAAGTTATAATAGAAAACACTAGAGATTCCACCTTCGTTTTTATGGAGGGTTCTGAAGATGCCTATGTTGGATATATGACAATCAGGGTAAGAATCTCAACCTTAAGCACATCTTTTTAAAAGTTTATTTTAATGCCTGAGCAGTTAAATTCAACATTTTTATTTTCTTCCTTTTTCAGTTCAACCCTGATGACAAATCTGCTCAGCACCACAATGCACACCACTGCTTAGAGATTACCGTGAACTGCAGTCCAATCATAGATCACTGTATTATTCGAAGTACTTGTACAGGTTAGTGGGCTTTTTATTGTTTGAAGAAACACAACAAATTGAGTATGATTACTATTGGCATATTTTTATTTTTTGATGCAGGTATTCAATACAGGTCTGCAAGCCTTAATTGCCTTGGAGCATCACTATTAGAGTGACTTCTTTGTGTCCAAAACCTCTGTGATAATGTGTAGTTGGTTTTCTGTTAGAATCTGTTCAGACTCTTCGGCCAGTTGATTTGAAACTGAGAAATGACAGTTAAATAAAGAAACATGGGCTTGGTGTATAGTTGTAGCTGGCAGGATGGGGCATTTGAAAGGGTTGCACATGGGACTTGTCCATTAGGTTTGTTGTGCTATTCAGTATTGGGATCGATGTCATTAAACAGTCACGAGATGTAACTGCTAAGCTCGGCTCACTTCCGGAGTGGAAAGATTTGACATGCTCAGAGGATGAGTAGTAGCTCTAGAGGCAGAAGTGTTGAAAGAGTCAGTTCACCATGAGAGCCAATGAGGAATTTATATTGCCTGATTTGGGAAAAAACAGTAGTGTAGACTCAGGAAAGAACGGGTCAGAATCTGGAAGTTGGGAGCTGGATGGCAGTTAAGTCACCAGCAGGAAGACATGACAGTTGGCAATCACTAGACACAAGACATGGCAAGTTTAACATCTTTGAACACAGCCAGATGGAGTAATTGGAGTGTCAGAAGGAAGAGGTTCAGGAGAATTAAGATAGTGAGTCTTTGCATGGAACTGGCCATATGAACTTCCCATTGCCCACGTCAGCTAGGGAGAGGGAATGGATCTGTGCAGCAGGCTGTGCATGGAGGTTACTCAGCTCAACATAAAGGCAAAGAAAAGAGTTCTTCCAACTAGATAAAAAAACTACACTTTTCTGGTACTGCCTGTGAAGAATACTGCAGGGAACCATGATGAAACTGGTGGATGGATTCCTGGTCTGTGCCTTCTAGAGGAAGATGCGCTTTCTTGGAGGTTTTGGGTTATAAAGCCCTACACTTGGTCAAGGCAGTTCTGTGCTTTGCAGCTCTGTGCTTTGCATCACCATCTCTTTTATTGGAGACACATCAGCAAACACTTGGAAGTGTTAAAATGAGAAAGGAGGAGCAAAGTGTTAATGCTAATACTGGGAAATTGAAGTATACAAAGAAACTTACCATAAAACAATATTGGGGACCCTGAAAACCAGCAAGGGGAATTAGATAAGGCCACATTCAGCTTGATTATTAAAGTAGTTTGAAGAGCTGCATGACTTCGTATTGAAACATGCTTACAGATAAGCTACTTTCTGTGGAAGATTTTATTAAAATTAAGTTTTGATAGTTTTTTTCATTATCACTTCCCATTTCTGAGAGTTTTGCAGTTTTGCTCCCTCCAAGACTCTGGAATTCTGAATGTTTACTGTATTGAATTGTTGATTCTCTTCTCCAAAATTAAAATTTCTGGTCAATTTTGGAGGCTGTGTGTAGGCTACACTATCAACACTTATCGATTATTAAGTTTTATTGGCTTTTTAATCCTACCAAGCCTTACTATAGCCTACTCAGGAAGTACTAAGTTTGTGAAAAAGGGAGGAAGAGTGGCAATCTGCCAGAAAAGGCATTTACTGTTTCCAGATAATTGACGTCTCTGAAGTATTGATCCATAGGCATTCAAAACCTCTTTCCTAGCACATGCTTGATACCCTTTCTGTAGATCTCCTAATTGCATTAAAGCATGTTTCTACATTATGTCGTGTGTAAAGTTCTTAATGTATGTCATGTGTAAAGATGGGAGCTATGTAAGTGCAAGTGAATTAAGCTGGAGGTTCCTGCTGCCAGTCCAAGGCATCTTTAGAAATATTTTCAAATAAAGTTTAAATGACAAGATCCTGAGTCTAGAGGTTCTGTTGCATCCATTGTGGAAGAAATCTCTGTTGGTCCTCACCTTGATGGATAAAAGGAGTAGTGGGTGGCAATATTCCTTTTTTTTTTTTTTAATTTTAATATTGCTAAAGTGTGTCCAATCATTATATTCTGAGTAAACAAAATAAAGCTTAAACCAGTACTCCATGTGCTTTGTACTCCAAAAGGACCAATTTCACACAATCAATACTCAAGTCCAGAGAAGTGAGTCAGAATAAAGATTGCTTTCATTTAAATAAGCAAAATGTGATAGAGGTATGCTTTTAGAGCATCACACTGGGTTCCAAAAATCCATAGCTCCTCAGTCTCACAAAAAGAGACAGAAGGAGGGGCGTGAAAGCAGTTATGAAATACAAGAAACAAGAAGTTGTTAACAGTTAATATAAATAGGAAATTAGGAATTGAAGGAAACTGGGGACCTCCCTCCAAAATAAAAACACACCATCAAAATACCACTTTACTGCCACAAAAGTGGTCGTGATAAAAGTGTCTTGATAAAAAAGACAAGATGCAACATCTGTCTAGAAGAGACAATGCTTGTGTCTTGATTTGGGCAACAAGGGGAGTTTTAGCAGTGATGCTGATCCATCACAGAATGGAAAAATTTGAATGGCAAAGTGTTGTGTAATTTTTATTCCATATTTAATGACAATAGGCAGGAATGATAAATGCCCTCATCCCCTAGAGGGATAATGAAACATGTTCCACTCTTGACAGTAACTGTGGATGAGGTTAAACAGCTGTAAAAATAGACATTCTAAAATCATGCAGGAGTTTAAAAAGAACTGGCCAAGAAATTCCCTGGCTTCCTATTTTGTACCAGTGGTAACTTGAAACCTCAATGAGATGGTCTTTGTCCCTGGGGGAGGTGGCAGGGAGGAGACTACACAGGATGAAGTATGGCAGGAGTACTGCCTATTGATCCTGGGTAGAATGAGAAGGTATAAATGCAGGGTTTGGACAATCAAAAATTTAAAATTTATGATGAATCGAATCAGTGTGTATTTACAGAAAGTTATAATGGTTGCATTACACTGTTGGCATTTTGATTACTTTCTTTGACCAAAAGAAGGCAGCAGTCCCAGTATAATTGCACAGATCTTTGAAAAATGTTTGACTTCAACACATAGTGCCTTAAAATATTAAAGTTCTACAGAATGACCAGAGCATACACCATATAGATGAAAAATAACTTTCAGGGTAACTCTCACGGATTTTTTTTTTATTGTGGCTATTTCAAAGATGACTTCTTGACTTGCAGAGAGGAAGTAAGATCCATATTGATGAGACCTGTAGACAATGAGGACTTTATTATAGAGTGTTTTAGATACAGTAAGAAAGTAACACAACTACAGTTGTATAAATAAGCAGGAGGATGGGTTGCTATGACCTTCCTGATAGGTGGACTGTCAGCACCACTCACATTAATCTTACCAAGTGCAGAGTTAAACACAAAACTTGCTTTTGTTCCTATTTCTGAGTGATAAGCCACTCTCCTCAAAAGCTGGGAAAAGCTTGAAGAGTCACTGTGGATAAACTGCTGAATATGAGCCCTGATGTAGTCGAGTGGCCAAAAAAACTGAAGTGATCCTTAGTAACACCTGTAGGAATACTGAGTAGAAGTAGAGAAGACTGTGTTAACACCTCTGCTCAGTCCTGCTTCAAAATAAAGTGCTCCTTTCTGGTGTCCATAGCAACATGGTGGAAAATTTAGAAACTGTTCAATGAAAAGTCATATAAGGTAAAGCAGAAAAATTCAGTTGTCGTGAAAACCACAGTGACTGCAATTTGTGACTTTATCAAGGTGAAAGCTGAAGGAGCAAATTGTTTGCACTGAACACATGCGTGTGTTGGGTATGGCATACACTGGTATAAAGAGAGCTGGTAACTGGGTACCAAAGCTGGAGGAATTCAGATGAGCAATTAAAGTGTAGATTGAAAGGGCAGCAGCTCTCTAGCCAGCTAACAAGCTTTATTCTGGTTTCTCAGTTGCTGGAAATCATAAAGTTATCAAAATTAAATATGTTTCTATGAGATATGTGCTGAAGTTCCTGCTACTAGAATTGAAGCAGGACTTAATTCAGGGAATTAGTATAGCCTGTATTATTCATAAGGCCAGACTAGACAATCAAAATAATTTCTTTAGGAATTAAAAAAAAATAAGCTCTCTGTGAATGAGTCTGTGAATTATTTAAGCATAGTCTTTGTGGTACTTTGCTAGAAGGATACATGAAAACTGACTAACAGAGCAGGTACTGGCTTGCTTATTTAGTGATGTTTAATTGTGGGGAATGTGTGTTACATAGGCCAGGTTCCCTGAGATGAGCTCTTACCTTTCAGAAATCACTGTTGATTTTAGTGGCTGTGGAATTTTATGTTGTCATAACTTCATGGAGTTCAGGGAATTGAGCTGATCTGCTGAGGTCCTGAGCAGTCTGAGTCCTAGTTTCCTGGAAAATATATATTTTCTGGGTTATGGTATGGTAGCTGATCATTTAAGGAGCTTTGTAATTCAGCTGGGAAGAGACCTGTTGGTTTGTGTTGTTTAGTTCTGTACTGGAGATTGTGCATTTGTGTCCTGCTTAACATTGGGCAGACAATGTGTCCTTGTATGCTACAAAATTATTGTTTGGCCTCTTTGAAGTACTGAGTTGTGAAACTTTAAAGGGAAGTAAAACAAGGCAGTAATTAGCAGAGAATTTTGTTAGATTTCTGTTGTCCTCTGCTGTGAACAGTCAGTATCCAGTGGGCTTAATGCAGGGAAATAAATGAGTGAGAACTTTCATAAGCATGAATTATTATGTAAACTATTGTCCTGGCAGCTGTTTAACCTTGGCAGGGTGATTTTAAAGCGACTCCTACAGTGGTTCTTGCATCTGCAAAATGATGACATTAATGTTTTTCTGCCAGTGGCTTGCAATGCTTTGGCTCTGTGCTCACCAGATCTTTTTTAAATATCAGTTCACACTAACTTTTCTTGCGAAAGCTCTGCCAGACTATTTATAAATACACTATGCTTTGAAGCTATGGTAACTGTACTGTTTTCTTCCAGTTGGCTCTGCAGTATGTGTTAGTGGCCAGGGAGCTTGTCCTACTATTAAACACTGTAACATCAGCGACTGTGAAAATGTTGGACTTTATATTACAGACCATGCACAGGTAATTTTCCATCTTCATTTCTTTACTTTGATAAAGTTGTTTACTGTTCTTGATTCCTGTCTTAATTCATGTTTTTAATTCCCAGGGAATATATGAGGACAATGAGATATCCAATAATGCGTTAGCAGGGATTTGGGTTAAAAACCACGGAAATCCCATTATCAGACGGAATCACATTCACCACGGACGTGACGTTGGCGTTTTCACTTTTGACCATGGCATGGTAACCTACATGTTTTCTTTTGAAGAAAGAAATATAGATGTTGTAGAACTAAAGTCTTCAATTTTTGCCTGTGATTGGAGAAATGTTTTTTTTTTAAAAGCGTGCATTTACTCATGAACAGATACTTTAAAATATGCCTACTGTTGTTCTCTTGCCCTTAAGTGGGAGACTTCACTTTAAAGACAATTTTAGCTGAAAGAGGTTTAAGCAAGTTTTTTGCAATTGATTGGCAGCCTGTTACATTGTATTATGTTGCAGTGACAAAATACCTCTTGAAATAGGATGTAAATGGTAGGCTTACATTTAGGCTTCATTCTTTTCTTTGAAACGGAACAAAAAATAAGGTGCTGGATGATTTAGAAATGAAAAAAGAATGCTCTGTGGAGACTTAGCCTTATTTTAATGTTAAAACTCTGAAATGTATGTACACCTTCTCTGGGAAGAGGACTTTTGTAGCAGGGAATTAGTTGTGGAATTTTAACACAGGATTTCATATCAGAATTCAGGCCTCCTGTCATACATATGTTTATTTGTGTGGGGTGAAGGTGACAACTTCTAAGTACATGTAAAGTAGTGAATAATGAGATTCATAGCCCTTGAAATAAACAGAATAGATTTTTGTCACTAAAATAAAAGGTGATTTACTGATTTGTTTTAGGAAAATATTCTGCATGTCTTCCAAAGAGTGCCAGATCTTTGTTTTTCCTGCTTGAATGACAAAGTTGCAATTCCCCACGCCCAGATGGCAAAACAAGCAGTTTTCTTTTAGTCACTCTTAAAATGGCAGATTTCTAAGAATGCTTTCCACAGGGTGCAAAAGCTCTTGATCTCCAGGTGTAAGAAGTCAGGAAAAGAAGGCAAGAGACCTGCTGGGTTGAGACTGAAGGGCAAGAAGGAAATGCACAGGCAGTGGAAGCAGGGACAGGTGACCTGGGAAGAGTCCAGAGACACCATCCAATTGTGTAGGGATGGGGTCAGGAAGGCCAGGGAGTGGATGGAGCTGAACTTGGCAAGGCATGCAAGGAATGACAGGGAAGGCTTCTAGAGGTACTTTCGGAAAAGGAATGTCAAAAAAAAGCATGTCACCCCAACCCCCATGAGCAACAGCAGTGACAAGAGATGAGGAGAAGGCTGAGGTACTCAACAACATTTTGCCTCAGTTTTTACTGGCAGTCTGTCTTCCCACACTCTTGAGTGGATGGACCTCAAGGCAGGGACTGTGGGAGCAAAGTCACTCCCACTGTAAGAGAAGATCAAGTTTGTGACTGCCTGAGGAACCTGAATGTATGTAAGTCTCTGGGGCCCAGTGAGATGCATCCCAGAGTCCTGAGGGAATTGGCTGATGTAGGTGCCACGCCACTCTCCATGACATTGGGAAAGTCATGGCAGTCAGGTGAAGTCCCTGGTGACTGGAAAAGGGGAACATTGCACCCATTTTTAATAAAGGGTAGAAGGAGGACCCTGGCAGTTACAGACTTGTCAGCCTCACCTCTGTGCCTGGGAAGATCACGGAACAGCTCCTCCTGGAAGCTGTGCTGAGCCTCATTGAGGACAGGGAGGTGACTGGGGACAGCCAGCACAGCTTCACCAAGGACAGGTCCTGCCTGACCAACCCAGTGACCATCTGTGAGGGAGTGACTGCAGCAGTGGAGAAAGGAAGGGCTATGGACGTCATTTAAGTGGACTCCTGTAAGGCCTTGGCACAGGCCCCCACAGTATCCCTCTCTCTGCATTGCAAAGATGTGGATTTGATGGAGAGACTGTTTAGTGGATGAGGAATTGTTTGAATAGTTTCATCCAGAGGGTAGATGCCAGTGGCTAAATCATGTCCCTCAGTGGTCTGTAGTGGGACCACTACTATTCATCAGTGATACAGACAGTGGGATCAAGTGCTCCCTCAGCAAGTTCTAACCCAGACCTATTCAGGTTTTTGATGAGAGTTGGCAGACTGGAAATAGCATTAACAGGCAATCCACTGTGGATAGAAACTAGTGAGGCCTTTCTCCTTTTTGCCCAGGTTGCTGGGGAGGCAGGGATAAAGGACCAAGGCAGCGCTAGTGGTAGCTGTTGGATTTGTGGTTCTCTGGTTTCAGTGGAAGGCAAACAGGTCACAGGGTGCTGCCATTTTTGCTGCTGGCATAAAATCTTGTGGGTGGAAGGTGAAACATGGTGGGATTCTGCTGGTAGGTGGCTCTTTTCCACTCTAATAGTTACATCCTAAGGACCATAATTGCTCTGTGTTGGGCAAGGTTGTACCAGCTGAGAATGCCCTCCTGGCAGCTGCCTTCTGATGGATGGCTTGACATCACTTTCTGTTCTCTAGAGATGATGTTGTTTGGCTGGTTTGCAAAGAGTGGTGGCAGATGTCTTTGGTTTATATTATCTCATTGTTTGGACTGCATTAAGCTGTAGTAACATATTGTGCAAACACTTCAAATCCGCTTCACTGGGTCCATATATCCATACATCCTTTCAAGACTTAAACAGGCTTGGAAACAGGGAATGAAGTGATTTCAGCTATAAAAAAACTAGTAAAGGAAAGTGATTCAGTAACTCCTGCAGGGGAGGCGTCTGGGTGTAGGCTTGAGGGTTAATTGGAAAGTCTGGGCAGGAGCTGCTTCTTGTTTAAGTACTGAAGCATAAATATTAAATATATGAGTACTGAAATATTAAAAAAATTAAAAAGCCAGGCTGAATTCACTTGATTAATTTTAAATAAAAGTGTATTTGATCTATTTCTGAAATGCCTGTTTCAGAGCTGTGATCAGTGTGGTATCACAAGCAAAATGGAATAGAAATAAATGTTTCTCTTTTGTTTAAGGGAAACAGTAGCACATTAAAGAGAATGTGTGAATAATATCTATCTCAGCTGCAAATATTATTGAAGTATTTCATAGTCATAAACTCCTTTGAAAGATTCAGTGCCCCCATGTCTCAAAGTCTGCTTTGGCAGCATTTTCTATCCTTGCATCATGTCTAGTGATAGACTCAATGAAATGACATAATTGGCAATGTTTATAGGCTCCCTAAGTGACAGTGACGTGGTATCCTTCAGATAGAAAATCCATTAATTTGTTTAGATATATAGGATTTGTATGTTTGTTTCTCTCACTTCTTTTCTGTTACTTTCTGTAATTTTTTTTCATATTGCTTGTGACTGTGAAGTGGGATAAGTACATTCCAGTGCTGAATTCCTACCCTACACATTCTTTTCCCGTGGGTTTCTGTGCTGGAATGCTGTCTCCAAAAGGTTCAAGAGTGCTTTGTTTTTCAGTTTCATGTTCTCAGACTGTTCTTTGTGTTTTGATACTTGTAGAAACTTAACCTCTTATTTTTAAACTGGCAATATCTTGACGTTTGCCTTAGCGCTGTGACAAATGTTTAACAAGCTGGCATTAAAAATGCAGCGTGGCATTGGCAGCCCTGGGTGCCTTACCCTGACCTCTCAGGTGCCTGAGATGAGTTACCAGGCATCTGTCATAAACTGTATTTTGTAGTTGTATGCAAACAACAGAGAAGTTCCAATTTAATGTAAGAATAAGCATAATTATACAGTTGAAAGCTGAGCTCTAGGCAAAACCGTTTTCATTTTCATTGCTCCCAAATGAGAAGCTTGGGGGGTTTCTTTCTGATGAAGTAAAAGTGTAGCAGCATGTGTCTAAGTTGGGTGATCATGCCTAGTTTACAGCTCAGTCTTCTAAATACTACAAATCATGTCATTTTAAAGAAATGGGTATATAAATCAAAAAAAAAAAATTAGGCATATGCCAGTTTCTATACAGACTACATTAAAAATTCAATTTGCCTTTTGCTGTGCATAAAAATAAAGGGTTTGTTTTGCATCTTGGATGTGATTTTCTTTATATGTTGCATTTGAATTTTCATAAAATGCACTAACTCTCAAATAAGGACCCTTCCAGGGTTTGGAAGGCAAATTTTTATAGGCATAGGCAGTTACTGTTTTTTCTCTCTTGGTTTCCTGTTGTCTTTTTTTTTAATTTTGTTTTTTTTTTCTACCCTATTGGGAATACCAGATTCAATAAATATTTAGGAAATGTTAAATCTTACACAATTATATCTTTTTTTTTAATACATGTATTGTTCAAACAGTTACATGAAATGCCTCTGTGTTTCTGTAATGTTGTGATCCTCAAAACAGAGAAAGAAAAAAAAAAGCCCTTTTAGAAATAAAGGGGGGAAAAATCTTCTGAGAAGAAAAGCAGCACCAAAATCTCATCAGATAAAAGTTTTAACTCTAAAGCTTTTCAAAGCAGTGTTTGTTAGACTAGACAACATGCAGAAAGAAAAAAACCATCCAAGTTCAATTACTGAGTTAGTCTTGATGTAAAAAGTCTTCTGAGTTTTTCCTGCTGTGCAGGGTCCCATCTTTGTGGTCACATCTTTTTCTGTACAGTGTGTGCCAGGTGGGAACATCAGCACTACCATTGCTGTGGTGTTTGTTTCTTACTCCTTTGCCTGCTCAGATCTTCCCAGGCTGTAGCAGTGTTCTTGCCCACACAAGCTGTCACTGTAGCTGTCATTTTGTGTCCACAGCTAATGCTTCGCCTGGGATTGTAAATAAATTTGATGTATAGAGCTACTTTTTAATATTTAGGATTTTCAAGCAGAAGGCTACTTGGTATTTTTGTGTAAGATTGTAATACTTTTTCCGCATGCATCCCTTATTCCTTCTTCCTTATTAATCATAGGGGCCTCTTTTTCCTTAGCACTGTCTGGTGCCAGATGCTGTGTCCTCCAGGTTCTTCTGTTAGCTCTTGAATTGTAACCAGAAACCCCCACAAAGCCCAAGTCAGATACCCAGCACACTTGAAAACCATTCTTAGAAGGAGGTGGAGGCAGTGGGAGGCTTGAAGTCCCTCTGTGCAGAGGAGGGGTATTGACCTTCTTAGCCTCAATAGCTGCCTGGCAGAGTCTCCCAAAAGGATCTGGGCTTGAGCTGCCCAACAGCTGGACAGAGCTTAAGGGTTGGGCAGCTCGAGTGTGCTGGGAGACAGAAGTGATGAGATGCTTCCTATCTTTCAGTTTAGTTTTTCTTCTGGTTGGGCAAAATGAAATACCATTAAAGTTCACCTTAAGAATAGGATGATTTTGAGTATTAAAATGTTCTAGGACTGTGTCAAGAAAACACTGTGGGAGAGCTGACACAGTTACTTGCAAGGCCCTGGAATGAAGTAGAATCAGAGAAATCATTGGGCAGGAAACAATTGTTTTGCCAGATGAATTTTCAGATAGGCCAATTCATGGTGGTGCTCCATAGCTGGCATGGAAGGAGTGTGTCTGGGATGGCTTTATGCAGTGGCCTTTTTTTTCCCTGCCCGTAGCAATGCTGTCCATAATGCTCTTGTTTAAATACAGTTGTGTTGTGGGCCTGCTGCTACTGTTACAGTGTCTAAGTGTACAACTTTTTAAAAAAGGGAAAAAGGAAAAAAATTGTACCATTTGGCCACTTAGACCAACCTGGAAAAATTACTGAACTCCCACATTCATATAGTTTATTTCGATCAGTTGTTTCAAAGAAATTTAGCACACTTCTTCCTAAAGAAATTATATTTTTGCCAAATGTATGTAGTTCCTGGTCTGAAAACAAGTAAGTGGTCTTCTCCATAGCACTGTCCTTTCTGTGTTGGGCCTGTAGGCTTTCTGGCCTTAGAAAGGAGTCTGATCCTTAGGAGCTGCTGAGGAAACCTGATACTGAGTCCTATTCAATGTGCTATATCTAGAGTTGCCATTTTTTCTTGGTATTCCGTGAGTAGTCATAAATAGCGATGCATACACAGTGTCTTTGAAACAGTATTTTATTTTTGGAAAAATGAAATTATATAGTGTCAGGAGTTGTTTTAATTAGCTATATAAGTACTTACATGTTGTCAATTTTGGTACCGTTTCCTTTTAAATGAGGATTGTATTTAAAGGGAAGGGAGGGGAGGGAATAACCTTCATTTAAAAAAGGACTTTTACAGGAAACTGCATGTTTTGTGTCTTAAGGGTTATTTTGAAAGCTGCAACATCCATAGAAACAGGATAGCAGGCTTTGAAGTGAAAGCATATGCCAACCCAACAGTGGTGCGTTGTGAAATCCATCACGGCCAGACTGGAGGAATCTATGTGCATGAAAAAGGAAGAGGACAATTCATAGAGAACAAAATCTATGCAAACAATTTTGCAGGTGTTTGGATTACCTCAAACAGTGACCCAACTATAAGGTATTGTTTTCTGCATTGATATTTTACAGTGTAGAAGAAGAAGAGATTTGATGGGGATGGGATAAGTGCACTTTAATTTAATTTAATTGTGAGGAGCTGTAAATACTCCTGTATACGTAGAAATGAAATTTCTGTTTGTGTTCGGTTGAACTGCATTTTTAATTTGTGTGTACACTTAGAGGTAGGTCTTTCTCAAAGCAGCAGAACATAAGTTCTTTATTTCAAATCTGAGTGGTGTACAGTCCTGGCCACTACATACATATGTTGTGTTGTACAGTGTATTAGAATCACTTCACAGTGTGGAATTTTTTTTTCTTTCTTAGGGGCAATGCAATTTTTAATGGGAATCAAGGTGGTGTTTATATCTTTGGTGATGGAAGAGGCCTTATTGAAGGAAATGACATTTATGGTAAGCTGATTTGCTTGCTGCATATTGATTTCTGAGAAAAATGGATGTGTAAGTTGTATTAAATAAGACTTTTGTTGACAGGTAATGCATTAGCAGGAATACAGATTCGAACAAACAGCTGTCCCATCGTTCGACACAACAAGATTCATGATGGTCAACATGGAGGAATTTATGTAGTAAGTGCAGCCTACAGACAGGCACAGACTTGTGTTCTGTTTTAGAAATGTTGGGAAAAAGTACCCTGTGTGAAATGTTTGTGCTTGCAGTGCTTGAGTTCTTACATTATAAACCATGTTCATGGTAAGAGACTGAAGCTGGTGCTGCTATTTAAAAGATGAAGGCTTTTATGAACGCTACTAAATTATTCCTATTATAGAGTAAAATATTTAAAATGGGATAGATTACAGAATTTCATCATTGCTTGGTTGAAAGCTTTGTGAAAAGGCTTAGTTTTCATAGTAGTGTGTCATCACTTAAAAAAAAATAAAGTCTGTGCAGCTCTTCTGGAGTGCAGTGTGTTTACCACTAACCTCAGAGGTTTTTTTTCTACTGCCTTCAGGATGATAGAAATTGCAATTGTTGCATTGAAAAAGTGGGGAATAAAGCACAATTCCCAATGTGTGCAAGGGCTCTGCTAACTGAACTGAAAGAGATGTCAGGTTTCCTTAAGCAATACCAGATTTTGAGAAATATGTGTCTGCCTTTCTGCCAAAGGTTGCCTAAGGTCCAGCTAACGCTGCAAGTGTGCAGTTTCATCTCTTCATTGAGTAAATTTAACCAGAACAGCTTCTTCCCCTGACTGAGAAAGCTGTTGTTTGACCTCTGAGCCCAGACATGTGGTGGGCATGGTGACCTTCAGAGCCATGCCAGCTTTTTGTCCATCGCAGGGACAGGGCTGGGTGTAGGTTTAAGAACCATGAGCCAGGGCTTTCATGTGAGTGCACAGCACTGGGGAGGCACCTCTCCTACCAACAGCCAGCAGACATCTGCAAATACCACTGCAGAGCCTTGAAACAGAATGATTTACATGCAGGGTGTTCTTTGTTTCATGGCAAACATTCAAAATCGTGATACACTGTTATTTAAAAAAAAAAAAAGTGAAAAAACTTACTCAAATGGAAAGGAACTAACTTTGCTGCGGTAAAGAAGCCAGGGGTGGGAGGGAGGGTACAGCAGGAGAAAGAGTATTGGTGATTAGCAGGTTTTCTTAACTCTTAAACCATCTTGTGTTTAGCATGAAAAAGGACAAGGTGTGATTGAGGAAAACGAAGTTTACAGCAATACATTGGCTGGAGTCTGGGTGACAACAGGGAGCACTCCAGTCTTGAGGAGAAACAGAATACACAGTGGGAAACAAGTGAGTTTTGCTCTGTGGTTACAAGGGGGCCACAGAAAAGAAAGTCCTGTGGTTTTGTGCCTCATTACTTTGGAACTAATAATACAATTCTTGATGTGTTAGGTCGGAGTTTATTTTTATGACAATGGACATGGCGTGTTAGAAGACAATGACATCTATAATCACATGTACTCAGGGGTTCAGATAAGGTAACATTTATTCTGATTTTATGCCAAAACAGACGTAGCTTGTTATGTGCTCTATTGTGTCTTTTTAGCTGTTCTTGTCAGTTTGTTTATAAAAATAACTTTTTTTGAAATCCAGTACGTCTAAATACCCTCTGCTTTAACCTACAAAAAAGTTACCACAAATACAGCCTGGGTATTGACTGGAATGTGTGGCCCTTGAAGTCTGTAAAGCTAAAATATGTTTGCATGTTTGGAAAGAACCATATTTTACTAAGATTTTTTAAGCAGTGAGATCCATGGGGCACTTCTTTAGAGGAGTTTGAGATGTCTGGCCTTGGGATATAATAAGTGACTATAAATGACTTCTTTTTAATGACTTTAAAATTACTTCTTTGCTTACATTTCACTCTAGAACTGGAAGCAACCCCAAAATTAGACGCAACAAGATCTGGGGTGGTCAGAATGGTGGTATTCTTGTCTATAATTCTGGTAGGTTTGTTTTTTATGTTTATCCAGAATTGTTTGTGTTCTGTGGTGTTACATTATCTTCTCATTTATTATACTTTTTGATTTTATTTTTTTCCACCCTTCCCTTCAATTTTAGGGCTTGGATTTATAGAAGACAATGAAATTTTTGATAATGCCATGGCTGGTGTGTGGATTAAAACAGACAGTAATCCTACACTAAGAAGAAATAAAATCCATGATGGAAGAGACGGAGGCATCTGTATATTTAATGGGGGCAGAGGTAGCTTTTTCACTTACTGTTTTACACTGAATATTGTGGATAAGAGTTAAATTTCAGTTTAAGCAGTGTTCTTTTTGAAGTGCTCTTTAGAAACACAGCTCGTGTCTTCTGAAGTGATAAAATAGTTATAGCTAACATACCCTAATGCTTTTTAGCCTTAATTGCATTAGTAATACTGAAATCTGTGGGAGGCAGAGAGGTAATTAATCTCATCCAAGATAACTGTTAGATTGCTGCTTAGGACAGTCCTTTTATCCCATTTGCTTTTGTAAGCTTTGCCATTTGACTGAAAACACAGTATTGAATTCAAGTCATGTAGCCAAAATCATGCACCTGAGTAGTTCAGGTTCTGCCAGAGTGTCCAAGATTCAGGGGAAAAAAACCCACAGATCTTTAAGGAATCTTTTGTATACTTGTAAATGTAGAAGTGGTCCCTGTCTGAAATCCCCTCACTGTTATATGTTCTGATAGCAGCTTCTGATATTCTGTAGATAATCACTTGCTCTAAGTGAGCTTTAATTTTAAGTCAGCGTTTTAAAGTAATCCTGTCCTGCTATAACAAAAAAATGCAAGTGAAGCTTGGCTTTGGCAGTCTGCTCATTTTAGAAGACAAGAACAGAGAGGTGTTATAAAAATTAAAGAAAAATTTGGGAAGCAGAAAGACTTAGTTTTCTGCAGTGGTGCCTATGATCCCAAATTCCGTGCTGTGTACTGAAAAAAAAACTTCCAAAATTACACACTGAGAATTACTTTAAACTGGCATCACTGATGTCAGTGCTACTGGTGCATATTCTCCAAATGAAAGGAGTTATTAGGAGGATTATGACACGTAAGATCCTTTGAAAATATTTCACAGAAAGGTTACAGGTCAGAAAATGTTCCCAAGCTCAAATGTCACATTTTTTGGTCTGTCATAGGTCTTCTGGAAGAGAATGATATCTTCAGGAATGCTCAAGCTGGTGTTCTTATTAGCACCAATAGCCACCCTGTGCTAAGGAAAAACCGAATATTCGATGGGTTTGCTGCAGGTTTGTGCTGTTTAAATCAAATTTGGAAGCTTGGAGTGAGCTCTTGACAAAGCTTACTCTGAGTTTTCTTACCCCATGGTATTTAGACATTTTAAAAGAGACTGGGATATCCTTCAGTGTATTCTAAAAGTCATTTGAGAATTCAGAATTGTAGTCAGGGTATATTTACATCAGTCTTGGAATTACAGCATGTTGGGAAATGACACACACTCTGTCTTCTCTTTTTTTCGTGAAATACTTTCCATTATTTTATTTTAGAAGCAATTGGTAAAGTTGTCTAGGACATATTCATAGTTGATGTGCTGGATGCTGATATGAATATCTTATCACAGCTTTAAAACCTAGGAAACGGAGCAAATATACATTTTAAAGAGATTTGTATTGCATCTCAAGTTCAACTTTCTCACTCCACAAAGTTGAAGAATTATAAAAATGAGCATTTCTTGCTCCAAAAGAGATGAAGAATGTTTAACAGTGATTTTTTTGCAATTTTACTGTTTAATCATTGCAGTTTCATACGTCTTGCATTCCATTCCATTCCAACTAAAATTGCATTCTTGAGTTTTCTCCCATCTTTCTTTCAGAAGAAGCAAGTTTTCTGAGAAGAGCCTCTAAAGGTGTTGTTTCAGTGTGGTGGGGGGGAAGGATAGGTTGCTGTCAAGAGCAGTCCCGGACAAATGACTTGGAAGACACGGGTTACTGATAAAAGCTAAGAATTAAAGAAATGAATTTTAGGTGCCCATCTTGAGAACTTTTTAAAAAAGATATTTTAAAAAGGGTAAGGTATGTGCACAAGAACTTTCAAATATACATGAAGATGACAGCTCTAAGCACCCAAAAATCATATCCCCTTTGAAAATATACATGATCATAGTACCATTTTATTATCAGATAAACTGCTAGTGTGTTGTTCCTCCCAGAAAGCATGCATGCCAGCTGTAGCTCTTTGAAAAGATTCAACAGCAGCACTTTTAACTTCAGTTTTATAATAAATTACAGTGCAGTTTTGTACCTATGTCATTTGCCTTTCTTCCCCTTGAGTTTATGATGGCTTAAAAAAAACCAACCAACCGAGCTGTAGATCACAAGAGAGGTACCAATGCACAACCACCAGGGATTTAACTTTGCCACTCTTTTTTCTCTCCTTTGTTCCCCTGACCCACTAAAGGTATTGAAATAACAAATCATGCAACTGCAACATTAGAAGGCAATCAGATTTTCAACAACCGCTTTGGAGGTTTATTTCTAGCATCTGGTGTCAATGTCACGATGAAAGGTGAGCCTGAGTCCTCCTGGCTTGTGTTTGGTCATTTGTTTGGTGCTGGGTCTTGGGTTTATTGTACCCTTTGGGGCTCACAGTTGGTACCACCTTAGGCTGAGTTGTGACTAAGGTTCAGGTGAAGGTAATGAGCCACATTAAGCTGTGTTAAGATTTTTAGACAAACAGACACTTTCAAAGGTAACTTAAGGTTTTGCTGTCATATTAAAACTGTCTCAAAATCACTTCTGAACTGGTTCCTGATCTTTGGCCCATCTCAGACTCCAGTTCTGAGTTAGTACAATGGAAAGTCTTTTTCTTGCATATCCAAAAACAAGTGTCCAGTAAAGAAACATGCCTCACTTGGCTTTTAGGATCTAAAAGAATGAATATGCACAATCCCAAAACACCTTTTTCAGAAAATACGAACAGTTTACATACATAAAATTCCCTTGTATGGTAGGGAAGTGTCCGTGAGACAGGATCCTCTTGGGCGAGATGGGAATGAGGGTTTGAATGCCAGACAGCTCCAGGAGGTTATTGTAGAAGAAAAAGGTTCCATTTGCAGGTTTTTACATACTTGCCTGTAGCTGTTAAACCTTTTCCTGTGGATGCTTTGCACCTCTTAAAACACAAGCTCTGCCTCCCTGCTTCCCAGCTCCTGGGCTTCCTGATGGCATCAGTCAGTGCTGCGATGCTGCTGGGAGTGGGCAAAACTTTTTGAGGTGCACTTTGGGACTAGATGGAAGATCAGGTAGTTGAGTAACAGAGGGGATTGTCAAATTCACTGTACTTTGGACACATCTGTGAAGTACTGGAGCTGGTCAGTCCTAATTTCCACTTCCATTGTGTTGGAAAGTACCTTATTCCTAAACTTTCCTGGGGAAAGAGCCATCCTTTTCCTCTTTCTAAGGGATGTGTAGAAGGCCTTATGGTAAATGAGAGGCTTTCAAACATTGGGTTTCATGCTCCTCCGCAGAAAACTTAAGCCTGCTAGGAAGGCTTGTGTGTCTCTAAGCATTTATTAACAGCCCAGTTCATAAAGAGTAGTTAAATAGAGGCTATCAGGTATTTTATGCCACATGTGCAAAGAGGAACAAGTGTTGCTTACTTCAGGAGTGCATGGCACTCTGGGCATGTGGGCACTGAGGATTTTATGTGCTTGAATGCCAGAACTGAAATGCAGGTGTAGGACTGACTGTTCCTAAGGGGCCCTTTGCTTCAATCCCTCAAGCAAAAAAAAAAAGGTCATTGATCCAGCTGTGATTAGTTCTGGATTTTTTTTTCCCCCCCAACAGATAACAAAATAATGAACAATCAAGATGCCATAGAGAAAGCTGTCAGTAGAGGCCAGTGTTTATATAAGATCTCAAGCTATACCAGCTACCCGATGCATGACTTCTACAGGTAACAGGTTCTTTCCCATCACCTAGAGTAAGGCTTTCCAACAAACCCCATTTCTCTTCCAGCAAGGCCCCTAGAACAGTTGCTGGGTGTCAGTGAACACACAAACGTGTGCTCTTCCTCAGCTGCAACAGAAGAGGATTAAACAAGTTCCCATTGTCTGGAATTAACTGTGGGCTTGAGGAAAACAGATTGTTTCTGTGAACCTGAGCCCAAGGGGGGTTGCACAGCACAACTGTATTTGTGACATAAGTAACAAAAAGTGTGCTGTGAAATCCAAGCTCGTGTAAAATTCTCAAACTTTACAGTCCTGTGCACCCTCTTTTCCTTCAGTGCATTTCTGCCCCTCCACCCTCCTGGAGCACTTCCCTTGGGAGCTGCTCAGGTTTTGGTACTGCCTAATGTGCTGCTTTTCCCTCCAGATGTCACACCTGCAACACCACAGACCGTAACGCCATCTGTGTGAACTGCATCAAGAAGTGCCATCAAGGACATGACGTAGAATTCATTAGACATGATAGGTACGTTTCCAGGCAGGGCGTGGGGCTGCTCCAGGAGCAGGAGGGAATGGCCACTAAGAGCTGTCTCTCTGTGTTGTAGGTTTTTCTGTGACTGTGGTGCTGGAACACTGTCCAATCCCTGTACACTCGCCGGAGAGCCTACACATGATACAGATACACTATATGACTCTGCTCCACCTATAGAATCTAATACATTGCAGCACAACTGAATTCCTTTTCAGAAAGAAAGTCCTGCCATTCTAATATCATAACTATTAAAACTTTTCTTTTGGAGGAAGTTACACTTGCCCATTTCTGCAGAAAGAGACTGTATTAAAGCGGATGTGTGAGGTGTTGACACTATGGAGCTCAACCTACCAAAAAAGAAAGTGGCAATATGTTGACTCAGGATAACAGAACTGGGCGTTTTAGCATTACTGTGTAAACAAAGACTTTGAAGGGACAGAAGTGAAGAAAAATAAGCTGCAATTTTGTACAGATACCAACTTCTGAGAGCTGGTGTTTTTACAAGTAGCATTGAAACGCAGTCCAATTTGCAGTAGTACTATTCTGTAGACAAGCAGCATTCTTTGTTGCTGCCTTTATGGACATGGGTACCAATTGCTTTTGTAACATGGTAAAAAATGTGAGCTAGCACTTCTGCATTTCTTTTGATTTTTTAACATTTATTCAGATTGAGAAATATGATTTTAATGCTTTAATCTCATGTAGTTTGTTTCTAATTTCAAGCAAAAAATCTTATTGTACTTGAATGTGTCCTGTTTTGTTAGCACACCTAGACTTGCTGTAACTGTACTCATGTCCCAGTATGTACGTTCTTTCTATGAAAGAGAAAACACTAATCTTAAATTATATCCAGCAATTTTTCTGGTGTCCTCTGAAGTTAGAATAATCTCCTCCCCTGCCCCAGCAATAGTCTGTACTCAAACCACCCTAACAAAAGAAAGAAAAGCGAGTGTTTTAATGAGACTTCCTAGACTATAATGCACTATAAAACAAAGTACCCATGTAACTAAGTTTTGTGAAAGAAATTTTACTATGTTTTAAAGTACACGGTAGAAAGTCTCCTCAAAACAGTCTTGTACTTTACTCTGTTCATAGTTTTTTTTGAACAGTTTGGACATTACTTACATAACCTGCTGGAAATCACAGCAATTTCCTGCTCTAATGAAGCTGAGACAAGTATATATACAGCCCTATACAGTTTCATAGCTTTTTTCCATTTATGTGTATTGGTGACAGTGGGTAATCAACAGCCTGAAAGTGTATGCATGTACCATAACATCTAGACTTAATATATTGTGGAGTACTCAATAACCATTATGTAGAGGGTAGGTATGAATTAAAGGGTTTAATTTCCTAGGAAAGACAATGGAAAAATGGTCATTTTTAAAAAATAAAGTTTATTAGATCATAATGTTGTCTGCTCCCACCTTCTTGAGAAACCCGGGCGAGTTTCTAAAGCCGGTCGATCATCGCCGTGAGTTTCCGAACCGCGTTTCCATCGCCGGTTGTTCCATCCACCACCTGGCACAGGTACCTGAGGGAAACCACCACCTTACTGACACGGACACTGAGGGGCAGAGCTTAAGATTCCCATTCCTGCAACAGCTGTAGGAGATATGGATGCTGGGCCTGATGTAAAGGCTGCCAGCAGTGCCCCCCCAGCACCTCTGTGTGCAAATTCAGATGGGCACAGTGGCCCAAGGCTTAAAATACTGCTCATCATTCCTGCCCTCCCATAGTACCTCCCTCCCTTCCCTCTGAACATCTGATGTTCACAAAAGTAGTTGTAACTGCCCCTCTAGCTGTGACTGAGCAAAAGCCACTGCCCAAATATTAAAATGGATGCCTATAAAGCATTCGCAACTTATACAGAAACCCAGGGCCTTACCTAAATACTCTCAGTGAGATGGTTGTTTTTTCAAATTCTTTGGCTTTCCTGTGCCCCTTCTGAATGACTTCCTCTGGAATATCTGCAAGTCTTGCCGCATTGAAGCCGTAGCTCTTTGGGCAGGCTCCTTCAATGAACTTGTACAGGAACGTAATTGTTTCCTGACTTGGATCTTCACTCTCATTTTCAACCATGCATGCCTGGGAAGAGCAAGTCACAAGTCAGAGTTTGCAATACTGACCTGCAGCCTAAGAAATGCGTGGGACGTCATGTCCTGTTCTCAAAACACCCATGACTTGGGGCAGAAGAGCACAGAAAAGCAGGAGAAATCCCCCAAGGATCGCCATGCTCACACACGTACCATGTGGCCCAGGCGTACAGCCCTGCTGTGGGAATGGTCCTCCACCAGGGAGTGGTAGTGAGTGGAGAACAGCGTCCGGCAGCGGATCCTCTCTGCCAGCTCCTTCACCACCGCGCTCGCGATGGCTGTTCCGTCAAACGTGGCTGTGCCTCTGCCTGGGGACACAACGGGACAGCTTTGGCACACTCGGGAACATGAGTGGCACAGTAAAGTCACATGCAGCAGGGCAGTTGTAGTGTTTGTTTTTTCCCCTCCCCGCTGTGTGGAAGGCAAACAAACAGCAGTGAGGGGTGAGAGCCATCTCTGGGGAGTGACCTGAGTATTGGCCCCATAACAATCACTCTCCTCTGCACTGCAGAAACAAGATGTTTCTGCTCTCCCGAGGCTTGCTGCAAGTAATTATGCAAAGGAAAAGCAGGAAACCACAGCTGGAAATAGGGTGATAATGACTGGGGGTGGGAGGTGGTGATGGGTTCCCAAGGCACCCACGATGTGTTTGTTAGAGAGGCTGAGACACTGACCAGTTAAACACCAGCAGCATTAAGATGAAACTGGCCCTGTATACTTGGCTGCCATTCAAAAAGCCCAAAAACCTTGCAGCCAGTCTTTAATCTCTCAGATTTAGTTTCCATCTATTACAAAATCGTCTAATTACCCAGTTCATCCACGAGAACAAGGGAATGCTCTGTTGCATGCTGGAGAATGCTGGAAGTCTCACTCAATTCAACAAAGAAGGTACTTTCACCTTTAAAGGAAATGCCAAAAAAAAAAAAAAGCCATTAAGTAGTCAGAGAACCACAACTGTAACCTCATTTAATCTGCACTACTATCTTGGGTTAAGCTAAAGTGAAACTCAATAGCAAACTGAAGATGAACAAAAACATAACATTTTTTTCCCAGTGTGAAAATGGCAGGTTCCCATTTGCCAGAGAAAACAAGTTTTGGTTCCTTTAGAGTACAGATATAGGCACAAACACAATTAATTAAGTTTTAAAGCCAATGCACGTGTTTACTTTTAATAGCACCAGTCAAAAGTACCAGCTGGACAAAAAGAGGGGCACGAAGGATAAAAGAGGGAGAGAATTTTTGTCCCTTTCTTGCTCTAAATGCACAGGACAGGCCTAAGGTGTGTGTGGCTTTCCAGTAAAAAAACAAGCAGAAAGTCAAAGACTGAGAGACTGGAATTACTGGTTTGGTTGTGATGTCATGAGGGAACTATTTGGATACTAAAGGCTTTATTTGTATGCACTCCCCTTGAACGAAGTATGACAAAAGCAATATTCTGCTGCTAAGGCTCGAGCATCTCATGGGAGTTTCAGCAACCCAGATAATACAAGGCCTGAAATTTACACCTGGAACTGGTTTTAGCAGATTACAAGCAGAAGTATACAATTATTCACACCCTTACACATGATAAAGCCACACTTACAAAGTCAGGATTTACTAGTTCTTTGTGGGGTTCATTACAAATAATCACAAGTAGCAGCAATTAATGCAATTTATTCCATTAAAGGCAAACATTTATTTCCTGTACTCATGCTGCATGAGCACTGCTTTGCTCTAACATAAATTTTCCAACATGAATTATTAAGCAGTGTCCACCAATCCTAATTTTCTGCATTTATTTAAAGAAATGTCCAAGATTTAATATGTTTTTAACAATATTTAAGAATAACCATTTATTCTCTTTAGAAAATAAAGCCCTAAAATTGTACAGGCAATTTAAAAATTGCTTTACTGAAAAAATTAACTTCATAAAAGTCCTGCTGACATCCATTACAAAGTGACTGCCGTGGAACAACTTTTGCTGTGCTTTCCTATCTACACAGTGTGCAAACAAATGCATCAAGAACAGATTTCAAAGCTCCTCCTGTCAGCTGTTCACCCTCACAATGTGAAGTGTTAAATCAGAAGTATAGTTCTCAGTTAATTGAAAAAAAATTGAAAATGCTACACTTTGCTAGACCATCTCTCATGAAGGAAGGGCAGTTCTCATCTCTACCATAAGCACTTAAGTATTCTTCCACACTTTTGATTCCTTCTTGTACTGAAATTAAACAAAATGGAGATGAGCTGGGCAAAGAAAGCCTTAATAACATTCTCTAGCTGCAAAGAAAAGCCTTGATTTGGGGGAGTGTAAATATTTTTTTTAATTAAGAACTCAGAATGATTCACTTCCAAATTCCTTCTGTGCAACGAGTTCAGTGGGCTTAACTCCTTTCATATTCACTGACCCACATTTTTCAGCAGAGAGATCACAGAAAATCTGTGCCCTCCTTAAATGAGCAGCAATACTACTCTTCTTACCACAACAATCATTTTATTTTTCTAGGCCAGTGGCACTTTGCCCACCACCACTGGCAGACTTTCCAATTGTCGTGTCATCCTCCACTTGTGTCGTCTTCCTCTCCATTAAAGCAACAAAATACTCTAAGAACTGCCAACTACTGCTTCCAAGAAGGACACCTGTCCATCTTCCTCGTCAGAATAAATGAGATTTCAAACATAAGGCATTCTGATTGAAACAAGGGACTTCTAGTCCTTGCAAAAAGGTACAAAAACAACTCCTGTGCAACGGCTGCCCAAACATCACTATCCTATTTCAGAACACTTAGAATAAGATATCAATGTGAGTGGAATATAATCAATTCTACAAACAGATATTCCTCAGACTTGCATCCGGCTGGGAGTTAGGCTTTCAATATCAAAACTCATTAAAAAGTGATCCTGTGTGTCTGTCAAAAACAATGGACACACAGAGAAAGAAACAAAGTAACTACAATCCTGTCTCCACTCTGAACAAGAGAAAAGAGTGCCCACCTCTCCCTGCAAAACAACTGTCCCCTTTCCAACCTGGCACTCGAAGCAGGAGCAGGAAGCTGCTGGCAGCAGCCCTTAGTGCAGCTGTGTGGCAGACACTCACCGGCCATGATCCTGTCGGAGGCGCCGAGCCGCGTGAACACGCGGTCGATGGGCGTGAGCCTGCAGGCTTCCGCGGGCACGTAGCACCCCAGCTGGGCCATGACCACCAGGAGACCGGCCTGCACAGCAAACAGGGACACACATTTTCACTGGTGCTTGCAGCTTCAGTTCCTCACACACAACAAGGGCAGGAAGCTGTGTTTCCCCTAAAACAAGGACTGGAGTACATAAAGCTTCCTGCTGCTTTAACAGCTCCAGGCTGCAGCAACATCATCTCTGGTAGGACTGAAGCACTCTGAAAGCCTTCAAAACACAGGTTATCACAGCAAGCAGTGTTTATAGAGCAGCCTCCCTGCTGATCTCTAGTTTCATCTCGTTCAACCTGCAGAAGCATCTTTTGCCGGATGATGCCAAGTCCTGGGTACGTCACTTGAAAAAGATAAAGGTACTCTATCACTTTTTCCCAACCACCTCTCCTAGGAGAAATAAAACTTACCCTTCCCTAGAGTAGAAAATCTGTCTCAACATGGGCATTTTCTACCTGCCTGTGCAATTGCTGCACACCCTGAAAGCCACTTCTGGGACCTCCTGTGACACCCATAATAGCCAGGGCCTATAATTCCCTTACCCAAACCCCAGAGCTACCCTGGAACACATGACAATCACCTGTCTCATAAGTGTGGATTTGCCACCCATATTCGGACCAGTTACCAACACACAGGAGGCCTCACTGCTGCTGCCTTCGTCCTTGATGCCAATAATGATATCATTGGGAATAAAATCATCCCCAAAGAAAGTTTTTGTGATGCACGGATGGCGGGAATTTCTAAGTTCCAGGAAGGGAGGAGCATTATCCACAGGCAGCAGAATTACAGGTCGGCACAGGGGTCCGTCACCACCTTGACTGTAGTGAGCAAGGGACATCAAGACATCTAGAAAATCAGGAGAAATTCCAGTCAGTCACACTTGCAAATTTCTTCATACACTGGAATTCATTTACTCATTGAACAGCAATTTTGTAGACACGATTTTCTATTTCATTCCATTTTCCTCATAAGGGAAATACCCAAGAAGCACTCCAGAACAAGTAAAAGGTGGGGTATTTACACTGTCTTTCCTCATTCCTTCCAGATTTCTATTGATATCAGGATACAAATCCTCCCCTCTAGATTTTTTAGTTTAAAAGTCTTTAAAATCCACATCATTCCACTTCAGAAATGCATGTATAAAATAGTATTTTCTCACAGTTTTTTCATTTAGAATAAGTAAGGAGGAAATCAGCTTCTGTGACAGTGAATTACTTTGTGAAGAATCACAATTCTGCTTGAAAGTGGCCAGAGGAAAACCATATAAATATTAAAACTCTGTTGGTCCAGCAGAAAACAGCAGCACAAATCCCCTCAGTTAGCTGAGCCCTGAGGTTCTAAAAGCTGATCACCTACAAAATGAGACTGTTTTATGATTTTAGAGGCTTTATGTACACACAGCACAGCTGAGCCTGGACACTGAATTCCTCTCTGCTGGGAACCAATTCAGCACTTGCCCTGGGCTGTGGTGTAGCTGATGTGACTGCTTCCCAGATCTCCCAGCAAATCCATTCCCAGCCAGCACTCCCTGCCTTCCTGTCCTCCCTTTTCTGCTCCAGTGGCATTCAGAGAGTGCTTTCATTTTTCCCTTGAACAAAGACATCCCAGAGTGCCTCATCTCAGCAGAAAATCCACAGGACAGAAGTATGCCAGTCCTGAGAAGGGAATACAGGAGTCTGCTCTATCCCAGAAATTTAAGCAAGGAAGTCTTCTACTAGACTGCCTTCCCCAAGGCTTGACACTGAGCAAATTTTTATTCTTAAGGGCTGCCGAGAGGGCAGCCTGCTCAGATGGAAAGGAGCTTACCAACAGGTTAGATTTTTATACCTCCATTTAATAAGAAGCCACTAATCCATACACAAGACTCTGGAAGCAGTGAGGCCCACCAGGCTATGCTGAACTGGGAGAAATATTCAGCTGCACACCTACAGCCACACAACAGGAATGGAGAAAGAGCTTGCAAACATCAAGGCCCAGCAGCTGTCCTGCCATTTAGCGACAGGAAGGAAACAGGGAATCACTGTTAATTACCAAAGCCCTTACCAAATCAAGAGTTTTCAACCTACAAGTTAAGAGCTGGCAACAAGCTTACCCAGATCGGATTTCATCACCACAGGGGTAGTTTTACTGTGTGCCAGAACGAGGCAAAGCTCTTACCCAGCACAGCAATGCACTCCACAGCTGTCTGCCAGTCCTTGCTGTTCTTGTCGAAGTTGTAGAAGAGGCGCCTCATGCAGTCCTTGAGGGCGGCGTCGCGGCGCTCCTCGGCGTTCACCATCGCAGCCAGCATCTTCTCGATCTCCTTGGTCCAGTAGCGCTTGTATCCCTTCCTGCTCGACCTCAGCTCGTATTCCTGGGGCAGATTACGAGACACGGCACTTTCCGGGATCTCCATCTGGTACCGGTTCTTGCCTGTCCCCCAGTACTGCACGGATTTGAACCCAAGCAGCTTGCGTTGCTTATCCAGGTACTTCCGAAGATCTTCCTCGACAGCTTTGATATCCTGTAGTGCTTCATCATAATCGGGGTCAAAGCCTGCCTTTGGGGTAATCACTCCCGTCCTCCGAGCCTGGTTGTGATCAAAGGCAGTGTCCCACCTTGAGAGCTCCGCACTCAGGTCTGGGAAGCGGCCGTTGGGATTTTTGGCTTTGCGGGTGACCAGCTGCTTCAGGACTTTGGATTTGAAGTCACTGGCAACCTCCTCCATGACATCGACAATTTCATTCATTACTTTAAATCCCTCCAGGGCAGACAGAAAGTCAGCGATTTTCTTTTTGCTGTATTTCAGTTCTTCATAGAAGATGGCCCTGCTGTCGGGATGGTTCTGACTTTTGAGTGGTGACCCGATGCTGTGAATTTTGCTGAGCAGCCTTTCAAGGTCAGGCAGCTTCTTGAGGTGCTCACTGACTTCAGACATTTTATCTGGCACTGCCATGAGGTCCTCAACAGCATCCAAACGATCGTTGATGGATTTAGGATTACAAAGTGGAGCGCAGAGCCACTGCTTCAGGAGCCGCTTCCCAAATGGTGTGTAACAAGAATCAATCCTTTCCAACAAAGTACCTTCTGTGCTTCCATTGGTTCCGTTCTGCAGGACTTCCAAGTTCATCAGGGTGACTCCATCCAGCACCATCCGCTGGCTGGTTCTGGCAAACAAACTACTTGAACTCATGGTTTTTGCAGTAGCGATATCCACAGGGACATATTCCTCGAAGTTTGCCTGCGATAACAGCTCCTGATCAATCAGACATTTTTTGAGATAGAAGACACATCCCCCAAGAGCTGACAAAGCTAATTCACTGTTTTCACCAGGAGTTAATCCCAGGGAGTCACTCTCTGAAGTCAGAGATTTGATTACAGAGGGCAGAGAACATCCATTTTCAGAATTCTGCTTCTCATCAAAATATCCTTCCTCAAGAAGGACTTTTAGTGTTTTAGATGCATTCCAGAACTGGGAACCCGAGGTCAGCCCTTCCTGAATGCAAGAAACAAGAGAGCCCTTCAGTATCTTCTGTGTGTCCACAGACAGGTTCCCCTTCTCAAACAGCACCTGCACAGGAGTGTAATGAGCTACCAAAGTCCTAAACCTGGAGCAGTGACGGTCGTCTGGGAACTGCCCTACGTGGAACTTGCCCACGGAGGTGTCGACGAAGCAGACTCCGTACACGCGCGTCCCGGCCGAGTCGTCCTTCTCCTTCACGCACAGCAGGAACTTGCTGTGGTTCTCGGAGGGGTCGCAGTCCATGACGCTGTAGGTCTGGGTTCCCTTGGTGATGATCCTGCAGATTTCCCGGCGCACCACCTTGTCAAACCTGGTGGAGTGGCCCGTTGACTTGCAGCGCGCTTCCATCATTTCGGGCGTTTCCGTCTGCTCCACGCGCGCCACCTTGTAGCCCTTCTGCACCAGCACGTCGGAGAACCGGCCAAACGCAGTTTCTGGGAAACCTGAGTGGGCCCAAGTGCCCTTCATAAAGATCAGGCCCAGCTCATTCACGCCGGTGACTGCATCCATGTGATACAACTCATAGAACTTTCCAACCTTGTAGCAAATCACAGCATCAAAGTTTTGGCTTTTGAGCTGCCACCACCTCCGCACGCCCGGCGTGCACTTGTTGAGATAATCCTCAGGCACGTACAGAGTACAGGGGTCGTAATCAGGGTCACCCTGACGCCTCCTGTGCGCATCCTTCCTCTTCCCTTCCTGCAGCCAGTCAAGCTTTTCGTGCTCCCACACTGAGAAGCCACCAGTGCCTCCACTGCTAGCATTTGCTTGAGATTCAAAACTTTCAGGCGCTGCAAACGATGTCAGCTTAGACTTGGCTTCTGAAGAGACTGTTGCTGCTCTTTTGGGTGTTTCAGAACATTCATTTCCCAAGCTACTCCTTTTAGCAGGCTTTTTCACCTCTCCTCTCTTTCGTTTAGAAGGGACTTTCACGGGGCTCTCTGCAACACTCTCTGCCTCTGTGTCAGAAGATTCATTTTCATCCACCCCACTGCTGCCTTCCTCACTGCTTGCTGCTTCTTTCCCATCAGGCTTGAACTCCACATCAGAGCCATCGTGGTCACTGTCAGAATCCAGCACTCTCCTTCTCTTGGCTTTTACAGCTCTTTCCCTGCTCATCACTCGCTTATTGCTTTTCACATCCTCCTCACTATTGCAGTCTTCACTGTTGTCCGACGCGTTTTCACTCATCTCCTGGAAAAAAAAATTATTTTATCTGTAGATAACTCTGGCTACAAAGACACTGCTGCATAAAGAAGTGCAAAAATGTGCAATAATGCAGTAGCTATGATACTTCAAGCAAGAGAGAGCAGAGCCACAGCCAATTCCTCCATTCACCTTAACAGAATTCAGGTTTTTTCTGGATAACTAACTGCTACTGGCAGTTAGTGGCATAATTACTGTTATTTGTGTTCTTTAGAGTCTCATTTATTACTGTGCATATGTGATGCTGATGAACAAAACACTTAAACTGCACAAAGAAGAATATGGCATGTGTAGGAGAAAAGCCACTCCATTATTTGCCTTTTCAGCCTCAAACTTCAGTAACTCCAGTGACAGTTCTGGAAAACCAGCAGTGGAGGGACTGTAGTGAGTACAAAGTGCCACTGCACGTAACACAGTGCCTGGAGTGGCACCTGTCCCTGAGGGCACTGTCACACTGGAGACTGAGTGGATGAGGAGCTAAGAGAAACCACCATCCCACTGACAGTTTCCTCATACCATTCCTCTCCAAAGAAATTCCAAGGCATATGGTGCTACTGAAGTAATAGTTCGATCAACCCAACGTGAATGCAATACAATAAAACATCACTTTTTAGTTACTCCATCAACAGACTGGTGTTAACAGTGCAAGAACCGTTATTTTAGTGCTACTCCACAAGATGAGGGCAGGCTCCAAAAATTCAATTTAATGCCTTAGAAGAATACGCAAAAAGCTAGAAATTTATACATTATGACACACTAAAACTTCAGATCAAACTTAGGGCAACTTGGACTATGAATCTGCTGATAGAGAAGATAAAATGATGCACCAGAAAAGAGCATTTCTAAGTGAAAAAGTGGGTCACCAGGGAGTGATGAGTGAAGAGAGTCAGAGAAATAAGGTAGATTCTGAGGTCAGTCCTTACCATACAGAACACCAAAGAGACTTGTCTTTCCAACTAGAAAAGATGAGAGACCAGCATATGACCTGACAATACAGAAGCAGTACAAAAAAAGACATATGGATACATATGTGTGCATGATTAACGAGGAGATAAGCTGTGATTACTGTACCAGAGAATTGCAGGATGTTCCCTCCTTAGTTCCAAGTCACAGCTTCTAAGGTTCTAGCAATACTTCTGAAAATGACAGCAATTAAGAAACATTTTACCTCCATTTCTTCCTCTTCCTCCTCCTCTGTGTCTGAAGGTTCATTGCATACTGCCAGTTCAAGCCTCTTGGTTTTATCTTTGCTCATGGCATCGTCTGCCAGCACCATGGCTCTTTTAATTTCAGGCTTTGTGCTGTAAAACATACCTCCCTTCATTGTCTCCCCATCTGATGAACCTGTAAAAAGCACAGATTTGTTAGGAACTGAAGCCAGTCTAGCATTTAGCCAGTGTTCATAGTTCACTGTTAAATGTACTCAGAAAACTAACATTCAGTGCTGTAACCAGTCTTTCCCACCACATCTTAAATACAATAACCTATCACTCATTCAGCCTGGGGAAAGTACACACATTCACAAATGAAAAGCCCACCTGGTACATGAACGCTTGAAGAATTGCTTCTATTTCTGTAGCTCATTAGCACATGTGAGCACTCCTAAGCTGAGCTCTGAACACCCTCACACGGTAGTTAGTGCTGAATTTAACGCTTCACACTGGCAGCGCAGACAGACCTGACTGAGACCACGGGGCTGTTTTAGCTAGGACAGGTAAGTTCAACCATCGAGTTCACTTCACTTTCTAGGCACAAGCCACCTGTGGCACAGAGCTCTTGATGAAAGCTCTGCTGGCCTCCAAACTGCTGCTGGAAGGGCAGCCCGGCACCCAGCCCCAGCCCATTAGGCAGATTAGCTGATGGCCAATCCCGCTGGCCACTCAGCCTGACACTGCAGGGCACTGAACAAAGCCTGCTATTAATAACTGCTCCACTCGCTCATCCTCCTGCACAGCCCCCGAGCACCGCAGCTCCTCCTGCCACCACCTGCACACAACACAAACCCAAAGCCAACCAACCTGCAGACTGATTTCTAGGAAGGCCAGGTCCTTTTTCCCACTCTTGTGCATTCCATCATCCACCACTACCAACTGAAGCTTCAGCTCTAAGCCAGGGGCAGACAAAGGCAGCTGACTCGGAGGAGGACAAATACTCCAGAAACAACTCAAACAAAATTCTTGCACACAATCATCTCAGAGTTTGCAGTAGCAAAGCAGGGAGTTACAAGTAGCTGCTTCTACAGCAAAAAGGCAACACATTAACAACCCAGATCTCCCTTTTAGTTTCCCAAATGCAATGAGGCAGTCTAAAAATCTTTTGCATTAATATTAAATGCAATTGAACAATGGCAGGAAGAAAATCTCCTCATACACTGCACACTTAAAGGTGCAACACTTGCATATATTCACTTAATCAGCTGCTGTGCACCTCCCACTTCTTCATGCCCACCTGTCACAGGCCCTGTGCTGTCTGTGTTTACTCAGGTACAAAAAATAACACAACCCAAGAAACTTCTCCATTTTCTCACCCCAAGACTCTAACACTCTTCCTTTGTATGCAAAGATGCTTTTTGTTTGAATTTTAAAGCAAACCACGTATTTTAAGTATTTTTACTCGGTTCTGCATTCAACACTTTTCCTGTGGACAGACCTGTGAACCTGTGCTTAAACTTCTTACTTTTTGGCAATTTTCTTTTGGTAAACAGATTAATTCCACTTACCTGTATTTGCTTCTAAGTGACCCTTTAAGCTCTTAAAATACTTTGATTCTTTTGAAATACTTCAGGAAAGACACATATAAACCATGGACCAATTTACTCACAATAAATTATGCTAACACTCATGGCAATAACATTACCATTTTAATTTAAAACTATGGCTGAAGTGCAGTACACTGAAGTACAGAGGAGACAAAAACGTGGCTACATAATCATGAGATGGAACTCTGACTTGTAAAACGGAAGAAACTGTTTAAATTCAGTTTTTTTCAGTGACACAAGCAAATAGTACAGGGCATCAGAAATACTGTGTTACATATGAACATACATACAACATACATATGAAGTATTTGATTGACTAACAAGACATTTTACAGCAACATGGTTTACACATGACAGTTTACAGCCAATGATTCAGTTTTCAGCAACAGTAAAATCATGAAATAAAGGGAAAAACTGATTGTGATCATTAAAAAGGTGAGATTTATTATGCAAAAAGTTAATTCTTGATTATATTTGATTTTCACTAGTTAGCCAAGTCATTTCTTCAATACAACAAACATCAACTCTGCTCTGTAATCTACAAGCACTGTCCTCACCAACACTCAATTCTCAAGTTATATATTTTATTTACAAAACTACTGCTTTGCTTAAATAAACACCACAGCAGAAGTAATTTTATTTACCCAATATCCTAGGCAAGCCTTTTAATTCTGGACAAACTGCAGTTCCTAAATAGCTGCTTAAAAACTGGGTTTCATATTCCTAATATTCTAAGGATTTCAGGGCTAAAAGTGGAAATACTGGATTTATCTTTTGCATACTTTTTATACTGATGGGAGAAATAAAGGAAATACCTGTAAAACAAAAGCAAGCTTTAAGTTTGCTTAGTTAAGTTGTTCTAATCTAATAAACAAAAGGGCTTAGTGTTTTATGTTTCAAGAACTGTATAAACACAAAGGTACCTGTAACCCTCAAAAACTTGTCACTTACAAAGCACAAAACATGCTCAATTCTACTCTTGGTTTTGCTACCCTTTCTCTATGGAGAATAACATATCCTATATTCCAAGCCTGTACTTCCACAACAAGTGGCATCTTTCCATTTCAAGAAGTTTTGTTTTTATCTCTTACCTTTATATGGCTTCAGGTATTTAATACTGATCCAACCCCTTGTAGGGCTGTCATCAAAGAACTGCACATGGATACGAGTGGATTTTCCTTTTCCTCTGACTATTGTTCTTTCAGTGGGGTGGTTGTATATGAGACATGGCCACCAGGGATAACCTTCCATCTTGGCCCACACCAAGTCCCCAGGGGAGTACTCACAGGACACACTGCAGAGACAACAAATGTATCATTTAAGGAACACACACATTTAAAACAGCTCTCTTCATAAATGTAACTGCACGCTGCTGCTGAGCATTTTGCCCTCTTATGGTCTTGGAAGGCTCCCAGGGGGTGCAACCTGGATTACACAGTTCTTCCATACCACCACCAACACGTCTCTTAAACTTCTTTGATTTGCTCCTCCAAGTTCTGCTGGATCCCCACAGAGACAGAGCTTGATCATAGAATGGTTTGGGTTCAAAGGGACCCTAAAGATCATCCAGTCCCAACCCCCTGCCATGGGCAGGAACACCTTCTGCTAGACCAGGTTGCTCAGAGCCCCATCCAACCTGGCCTTGAACACTTCCAGGGATGGGGCAGCCACAGCTTCTCTGGGCAACCAGTACCAGAGTCTCACCAACCCACCAGTGAAGAATTTCTTCCTATTATCTAATCTAAATCTCCTCTCTTCAGTTTGAAGCCATTCCCCCTTGTCCTGTCACTACATGCCCTGTAACAAGTTGCTGCCCAGGTTCCTTGCAGGCCTCTTTAGGTACTGGAAGGTGCTCTGAGGTCTCCCTGGAGCCTCCTCTTCTCCAGGCTGAACAGCCCCAACTCCCATACAGTCTACACAGGAGAGGTGCTCCAGCCCCCTGAGCATGTTTGTGGCCTCTTCTGAGTTCACAGTCACAGAACACTGGCTGAGATCAGAAGGGGTCTCTGGAGGTCATCTTGTCCAAGCCCTCTCCTCAAGCTTGGCCACCAACAGCCATGTGTAACCCGACTCTTCATGCACTTAAGGGAGGGGGAAAGTAGCTGGGTCCAACCAGACCTTAACTAAAAGATTGCAGACTAGGTATTATGAATTATCAACATATATAACTAACACAAGTTTCCCTGGAGAGACTAATTATCAACCAGGCACCTAAAGGAAAAGAGTAAGACTTAAAAACCCCTCAGGCTACAAAAAATGAATAAATAGAAAATTCTGTCTGCACTGCAAAGCATCTGATGCAGCTTTTATTTGCTCGCTCCTCCTTCCCATAGATCTCACCCCACGGCCACACTCCCACAGATGATGGCGGGGATACTCCTGCAGGCAGTAACCCAACAACCAGCACTTTGCTGACACGTGGGACACTTGCCATCATGACGTTCAGCACAAGAGAGACATGGAGCTCCCGGAGCGGGTCCAGCAGAGGGCAACAAAGATGATTATGGGAATGGAGCATCTCTCTTAAAAGGAAAGGCTGAGGGAGCTGGGCCTGGTCAGCCTCGAGAAGAGGTGACTGAGAGGGGATCTCATCAATGTGTATAAATATCCAAATGGGGGGTTATGAAGAAAATGAAGCCAGGCTTTTCTTGGTGGTACCAAGCATTAGGACAGGAGACAATGATACTGAATGATATCAGAAACTGATACACAGAAGTTCCACCAGACCACAAGGAAGAACTTCTTGACTGTGTGTGTGACTGCGAACTGGAACTAATTGTCCAGAGAGGTGGAGTCTCCCTTACTGGAGATATTCAAAACTGTCTGAAAACAATCCTGTGCCATGTGTTCTGGGATGACCCTGCTCGAGCAGGGAGGTTGGGCCAGACGTCCCACTGTGGTCCCTTCCAGCCTGACCCACTGTGTCATTCTATGCTGCGGCACGGGAAGCAAATTGAGCACACGAGTCAAATACGAACAGCAAAACCCGACCGCACGCCCCCGTCCCCGCAGGGGTCCCACTGTCCCGCCCGCCCAGGCCCGCCGGGAGCACAGGCCGCTGCAGGCCGGCCCTGCGGGCCCGGCCGGGCACCACATCCAGGGAATGGGGGGTGTGGGGGGAAGCGGGGCAGCGACAGGGGGACGACGACACGGACACCCCGAGGGTACCGCTCCGACCGCCGGCGACTNGGTTAACAAAGCTTGGGGAGAAGGATGTGCTGCTGACAGTGGACATAAAGAATGCGGAATTTATGGGCCACAAAGACATTTGGCAGGACCCCAAAGATAAGGAAGAAACTAATAAAGACAAATCAGCAACTGTGCTGAATCAGCTCCAATTGGGTAAAAGGCAATTCTGGCAGGGGGAGATGGTGACCACCAACTCACGGTCATGGACCCAGGAAACCCACAGACCCAAAAGAAGAGAAAGACTGAGTATGGCACTAATTAGCAGGAGAAGCGAGAGAATCATTAATAAGCAGAAGATAGAATACTAATGAATAAGAGAACTATGTAACTTGTAGCCAATAAACATTAATGCCTTTGTTTACTAAAATGTATAAATATTGGAAAGTTTTGGTAGTTGTCACGCTGGCATTGTGGATTTGCCAGCCAGCACCCCTTTCTGTGTGGAACTGTAAATAAATCAAATACCTCAACTCTGTGTGTGGATTGGCCTCTCACATACCAGGTCAAATTACCTATTTTAGGACGACAGCTACAGCCCTCCAAACCCCGCTCCCTGCCTGCCATGGGGCCACAGTGCTTGTTATGGTCAATGGTGTGACAGCATGAGCTGGGGCCTTCCCACAAAAACATCCTCAGGGAAGGAGAAGTTGTGGCACTGGCAACGGGCAACTTCCCTCCCGCCCTGCAGCGCTGTGGTGGGAAGAGGAGAAGCTGCTCCGTGGCTGGAGAAGAAGCTTGGACAGCTGCCGGCCCCACTTCTCAGCTGGTTTCACTGACAGATGCACAGCAGAGCTGAGAAGTGGCAGTTAAAATAACAGGATCTCTTCCTCTGCTCCTCCTACGTTTTTTGTTTTTTTTTTTTTTCATATTAATTGGTGAGGCTATGCCCTTTAAAAGCAATTTTCTGATGCATTATAACAAGTGGTGCACATGGTGTGATTCTTAGGGCTCTCCTGTGCAGGGCCAGGAGCTGGACTTTGATGATCCTTGTGGGTTCCTTCCAGCTCAGAGTATTCTGTGGTTCTGTGACTCTGGAATACAATTCCATTTCATGGTTCTTGACTGGTGTGCTTGAGACACAGGAGTACAGACCAAAAAGGACAACTTATTTTTATCAGCGTAAATCCCCAGAAAGATTATTTGCTGTCCCCAGATGCCTGTTAGCACAGCTTTTCCTTTCACTAACATTGCCGTTTAACATTCCAAGCCAAAGCCTCTCCTTCCCTTCTGCACAACTGTAGGAGAAAAAGCCTCAGGTGCGCTCCCACCGCCAGCAAAAATGTGGAACTGCAAAGCAGGGCTTTAACCACAAGAGGTCAGGCAAATCCAGCTGATACCGAAGGATTTTGAAAGCTTGTTCCTTCTAAAAGAACTATTTCCTTTTAGTACCAAAGCATAACTTCCATTTAACTTGTCATCTATCGCATTCAGAAACAATTTGATGCTTTTTCTCCCTCAAACTGAAGTACAAAGCAAAGGTATTTAGCTTCCTGAGAAAAGTGCAGTGGATTCCACTGCATGTGGCCTGTGAAATATTTGGAAGTGGAATACGCTGCAGATAACCCCCTTGTAATGGTTTTGGTGTTGCTGTTCCTATGAAAAACACTCACCAGAATGGTACCTGCACAAGTGTTTGGGTGGCTCATTTTTGTCAATTTTTTGGTGTAAATAGGCAACAGAATTGAAATTCTTCTGGAAAATAACAGTGATCATCCAGCTGGCAGGCAGAAGCAGGGAGATGGGCTGAAGCAGGAAGGGGAAAAACTTGGGACAGTGCTGAAAACAGGCCCAGTTCTAAAAATAAAGACTGTTTTGAGCATATTCCTGATAGATTCTCCCTGGAGATGACCGTTGTCTGTTCATATGAGGAATGGAGATGACAGGAAAACGTGAAGGGTCATCTGAATTTGGTGGCCTCCTGAGCCAACATGGTATGAGTGCCACAGAAGTAATTTTGTTGTTGGGGTGGAGTTTGGTAGCCCTGGGGTTTCTTCAGGCTGGGAGGAGCATGGGTCACTCCTGGTGGCTCTGCTAGAAGAGGGACAAGTTACTGATTTGGCAACACTGTGGATGTCTCAAGAAGAGACTGTAATCCTTAGACTTTATAGACCACATGGTCCAGAAGTTTGGGTGATGGGCCTGGCAACTTTTTAATTTGTCCCATTCCATGATACCAGTTCTCCAGGTCTAGAGTGTCGCTGTGTCTGTGTGTGGGCATGCCTCCATTTATGGTGACAGCCACTTAAGAAATGCCACACTGGAAATGCACCCAAGTCTGTCATTCAGAAAGTCTGGATCCAACATCAGATTCCATCCCCAAGGTGGGGTAGCTGCACACTTTGATATCCACAAAGATGTAGATATTAAACTTTGCAATACTGGGTTATTGCATACCCCCTTTTCTCTGGGATCAGTCTGGGGGAAACAGATAACAGCAGTTATCAGATAGCTTTTGTTATGCTGTTATCAATAGCAAGGGACCCATTACACATTGGAGACCAACCCCAGCTGGTTACTTAAAAGCAGAGGTGTGTATTGGTGTGTCAGGGTGTTCAGGAAGTCCCTCCACATCATTTTATTCTGTCTTTTATATATATATGTGTGTATTTTATATATTCATATCCTTAGATAGATAGATAGATAGACAGACAATCTTGTAGTTTTGCATTCATGGATGTAGCCTGGGTTGTACAACACCCATGGCTGATGCCAGTGGATTTGGACAAATTTGGCAGAGTGTCTGTGCTCAGTTTATCAGTTTTGGTGGATTCAACAGGACTGTGAAGTCTCTGGAGCTTATCAGTTCTTGGCAGACACTCAGATGCTACTGCTTGGCACACACGTCCCCTCTCTTCAGCCTGCTTGTTCCTGGTGCCAATTTCTCCATCCACACACGTGCCTTGTAGAGCTATTCACACTAACTCAAGCTGAGGGGGGTTTTAGGACAGGGTCTTCATCTTATCTCTAGTAAAATACATCATTCTACTCATTTTTCTACCAATCTCAACAGGGTATGTTATAGAATAATAAAGACATGAAAGTCTGAAGTTGTTTGATAGGAGGCTACAAAGGGTGTTATTACCAAAAACTCTACAAATGATTCTGTCCTCCTCCCTTTTGTTAAAGTTCCTATTTTTGCAGAGAAAGCCATCGGGAATTATTAAGTTGCTGTAGTGCAGACTTTACACCCAACTCATCTGAACACCAAAAAATGCTGTATTTATCATAATTCTTTTCCTCTCTCTCCCCCTGACAATGCATATGCAAATACTCCCACACAGCCCTCAACCAAGCTTTTTAGCTCCCTAAGTGGTTCTGAACATTTTCCATTCTAGAAACATTGGAAATGGCAAGGATTTGTCTTTTTTCAAGATAACACCTCAAAAATTTTGAAACTGAAACAACTTTTGCTATATCTAGTTTTTCTGGATTATATAGTGGCCCTTTGCTACATATGGGCTTTTATCCAGAGTTTAGAATAATTAATGTCTGTATTATTATTTGCTGGAATAAGGAAAATGCTAACAGGGTAATTTTGAGGTCTTTCTGGAAAAAAATGAAATCGTGTATATCAAGAAGGATACTTAACAACTACAATAGAAAAACAAAGTGTACTTGAGGCCAGGAGCCTGATTGTTTATCTTCTCTACTGTTTTCTACCTCTCAATATTCTTTGGAAGATACATTTAACAGGAAGGAAAAGTCATTCCTCAGGTGAGGGGTCTTGCTCTTGAAGTTGCCAGGTACAGTCAAGAGCAAATTGTTGAGGCTTAGGGAGCAGCAGGAGCAAGGCTGCTCCTGGCACAGGCAGAGCCCTTGCTGACCCAGCTGATGCAGGCCCCCAGCATCGGAATCACAGAATGCCCTGGGTTCAAGGGGACCTTTGAAGATGATCTGGTTCCACCCCGCTGCCATGGGCAGGGACACCTCCCACTAGACCAGGTCACTCAAAGGCCCATCTGACCTGGCTCACTTCCAGGGCTGGATCATCCATAACCTCTCAGGACAGTCTGTTGCAGTGTCTCACCACCTCTGTACTAAAAAATTCTTCCTTATAGCCAATCTAAATGTACACTTTTCAGTTTAAAACTGTTATCCTATCACTGCAAGCCCCGGTAAAAAGTCTTTATCTTTCAAGTCCTTGGAGTATTGAAAGATCACGATAAGTTTTCCCTGGAGCCTTCTCTTCTCCAGGCTGAACAACTCCAATTCCCTCAGCCTTTTTTCACAGGAGAGGTGCTCTGGCCCTGTGAACATTTTCATCCTCTGGAGCTGCTCCAACAGATCTCTCTCTTCCTTGTGCTGAGGACCCCAGAGCTGGATGCAGCACTCCAGGGGGGTCTCAGCAGAGCAGAAGAGAACCATCTCTCAACCTGCTGGCTGCACTTCTGATGCAGGTTGGGTTTCTGGGCGGCAAGCGCACACAGATGGGTCATGTCCAATTTTCCATCCACCCATATTCCCAGGTCCTTCATGGCAGGGCTGCTCTCAACCCCATCATCCCCCAGCCTGTAGTGGTACTGGGGGGTGCCCTGACCCACATGCAGGACCTTGCACTTGGTCTTGTTGAACTTCATGTGACTCTCATGGGCTTCAAGCCTGTCCAGGTCCCCCTGGATGTCACTCTGTCCCTCAGGCACACCAGCTGCACCACTTGGCTTGGCGCCATCTGCAAATTTGCCGCTGCTGCACTTGATCTCACTGTCTATGTGATTGATGAAGGTATTAAATAGCATTGGTGCCAGTCTGAGGGATGCCTCTCATTCCTGGTTTCCACATGGACATGGAGCTGTGTGGGCAGAGCAAGGTGCTGATCATCCCAACAGCCCCAGACCAGGCGAGGGGGTGGATCAGATGCAGGGTCAATCCAGGAGGAAGGGCTGCAGGCAGGCACAGCTGCAGGGAGCCTCGCCCAGGCAGGGGCTGGGTCCTCAAGGCAAAAAAATTGTCTATATCAAACTTTTGAAAGCTCTTCAGACAAAATTTGCTAGAAGGGTGTATCTGTGAGAGTTAATGTCAAGAGCAGTCTAGGAAATGTCATTTTGGTGTGTTTGAAGCACCAGCTATGTGCACTACCCTGCTCTATGTGTCTGCTGAGCTGAGTGACAAATTTGATTCCAGAGCTAACAGAAAGCTCTTAAAGTGAGCGAAAACAGCACAGGCCTAGCTATTATAGGTAAAATTTTCTCATTTTGAACAAAACTGTTAGGATTTTATCAACCCATTATTCATCAGTTGTCCCACTGTGACAAATACAACAATTTTCACTTTTCCCCTTTATCATAAATGCATTCTCTGAAATTTTTAAAATATCTTTTGTATTCATTTTTGGAACAAGACAAGACTGTGGACGAAGATCATGGGATTTAACTGGTTTTGTAGGGCTGCTGCAAACACCCAGTAACTATAAAAAAAAAGTGAAACTCTGGCATGAAATGAACTCTATTGCAAACAGCTTATGGGGAGTAGAAAGCGGAGTCTACTGCTTGCTTTGATTAATGTGTGTCCTTTCTCTGAGGCTGACTTGAGCTGCTTTTGTCTCCACAGAAGTGAGGTGATCAGAGGTAACCTAAGTGTTTTATAGATCTTACCCTGGTGACAGAGGCTGCCAGGCCAAGCTTAGACTATGAGGAGGAACAATTCACAGAAATAGTTTCATCATGCTGATACAGATGGGACTGAAGGCAATGTTGACCTTCCTCAGAAGTTGCCCCAAAGGAGAATTCAAGCATGAGATGCAGGCTGCAAATAAGGCAACCTGTGAAAAATGTTAAGTTTTGAGAAAAATACGACCATGACAAAATGTTTATGAGTACTGAGGTCATTGTGACCTAAATAATTGATCTGGTAGGCTGGTAATCACTTGTTCTGATCACTTGTTCTAATCCACTCATTTTGTGCAGGCCTGGAAAAATGTAGGGTGTTTTTAAAGTTGAGTTTAAAGGGCATTTTTTCCCCAGCACTAAGTTTACTACTTGTCAACATCCAGCATACATAAATCAGAGACTGTTCGTGCAGTAGCTCATTGTCTTGTAATTGGGCTGAGAAACCACCTTCCTTTTAGTAGCAGATGATTAATTTCCTCTCTGCTTGCTTTTTTGCATGTCTGCAGACATGCAGATTCCTTGTACTAGATTTAGAAGCTCTTGTACAGCAGTGAGAAATGAAGCAAGGACTGCATGTTTGTTTAGGGTCCCTTTAATGTCGATGTATGACTAAAATCTTTTTACTGTTTTTCTTACATGACAAAGCAGCAAAAAGAAGAGATGGAACCATAAGATTTCTGAATAAATGACATTTTAGGATGCTTTGCTTATATTGTGCCTTCTCTTAGATGCAGATCTGAAGTGAGATGAGAGCTGCTGGAATAGCATGCAGCAGAACTACCAGAAACAGGAGTTCAAAAATCAAGAAGAGTCTAAACATAACCTGTGAAATCGATTCACAACCAGAACTGCAGACAGTTCTGGTCTGTGCATTATAATAGAATGTCCTAAAAAAAAGAAAAAAAACAGGAAGGAAAAAAAAGGCAGGAATCAAAATAAAAATGGGCCAGGGCTGAAGATGATCAAACTCTTCTCCATGATTCCATCCTGCTCCCACAGAACAGGAACATTCATCTGCTGATTTTGTTGGGTTCAAGATGCTCCTGCTATTTGAAAGCGTAGTAGCCACCCACAGTTATCCTGTTTCCTGCCTTGTGTTTTATTGTGCTTCTATTAATAGTATGAACACTTGTGGATTTTTCACTGATATGGTTTGATAATTTCAATTTGCAAAGAAAAAATAACTTGCAAATCCAGAGGAAAAAAAAAACTGTAATCAAACAGTCTGACCTGTATAGCACATGGCATTGAATTTCCCAGAGTCAGTCCCTGTTTAAATCAGATGTTCTCTTGTGGAAAACAAGGCGTTTCGATTTAAAGGTTTGCAAAGACAGATCACAGCAATGGTCTGTTAATTAAGTACCATGAGATATTTGCAGCTGGCAGGGCAGGGGACATAAATTTGAGCTGGATGGGTAGGGTTAAGCAAGTTTCAAGCTTTTTCCCAGCACAGAATCAGTAAATCGGTGTTGCAAAAAGAAATTATTTGTGTTTTGCATTACTGATGTCCTCTTTCTTCAGAGCTGTCACCTGCCAGCTTTATTCAACATCTTCATCCTTAACCTGGGGAGGCTGGTGGAATGAATATCCCCAAGTTTATGGGCGTTAGCAGTCAAACAAGGCGTTTATGATGAAGGTCAAAATGGTGGCAGATATGCTTCAGTGCAGACAGAAGTATATTTAGTATATTTAAGTCACTCCCACACAAATTTGAGCTCCAAACAGGCAGATAGAGCCCCATGGAATTATCTGGGCAATAATAAAATTCTGGATGGTACTGAAGCAAGGCATTTGGAATCTCTGTTGTGTGATGCGGATATTGACCAAAGGATGGCAAGAGCACCCAAAGCACTCAGTCTCTGAACACAGCTCTTAAGAGCTGTGAAGGTAAGACACCTCTGCCCAGAATATCTCCAGGTGCAGAAAATCCAGTGGAAGACCACAGAACAATGAATGAAATGCTTCAAAGTACGGGCAGTGGTAGAGATTATTTCCTCAGAAGAAAACCCTAAAAAAAACCCTGACTCTAATCTGAACCCTAACCAAAATCCAACCCTAAATCAAACACTGATGCTAACTCTAAAGCCAAACATAAAAGTAAAATTAATCCTAAACCTAAGACTAAGCCTAACACTAACCCTAACACTAAACCAAATCCAACCCTAAACAATACCCTTATACATAACATCAAATTGATCTAACCCTAACCAAAACCCCAACCAGAAACCATAACCACCAAAACCGAACAATAATACTAAATGTACACCTAAACCTAGACAAAACCAAAGCCCTAAACCTAACACTAACCCTAAACCCTTATCCTACCCCTAACCTAACGCTAAACCAAAGAAAACCCTAACCCTAAACCAGATCCTAACCACAACTTTAGCCCCAACGAAAAACCTTAACCTAAACCTAACAAAATAACAAAACCGAAAATAATCCTAATGCTAAACCTAACCCTGAATCTAACCCTAAACCTAAACCGAAAGCTAACCCTAAATCTAACACGAACGCTAACCCCTAAACCTAACCCTAATTCTAACCTGAACCCTAACCCTAAACCTTAAGCCTAAACCTAAGCCTAAGCCTAAAACTAACCCTAACCCTACCCCAAAACCTGACCTGAACACCAACACTAACCTTAACCCCCTAAAACTAAACCTAAACGCAAACAAAAACGCAACCCTAACTAAAACCCAAACCCTAACACCATCCCTATTCCAAACGCGAAACCACATCCAAACAGCAAACCTAAACCAAACTGTAAATATAACACTAACGCTAACCCTAATTCAAACACTAACACTAAATATAAACGTAACCCTAACCCTAGCCCTAACAATAATCCTAACACTAACCCATAACCCTAACCCAAACCGTAACACTAAGACAAACAACAACCCCCAAGCCTAACCCTAACCCTACCCATAACCTCCTAAACCGAACACTAAACTAAACCCTAAACCTAACACCGAAAACTAACAACAACCCTAACGTTAACCCTCGGCCTCACCCAAACCACAAACCTAACAAATAACTGCAAAACTAACCCAAAATGAAAGCCAAAACCTAAACCTAACCATAAACTTAGCCCTAAAAAACACCGTGACCCGAAAGCTAACCGTAAACCTAAGTCCCCTAAACCTAAACCAAAACCATAACCCAGCCAAAATTACAAATGTAGCTCAAACACAAAACCTAACCCGAACCCTAAAGCTAAACCTAAATCCAACCCTGAACACAACACTAACCCTAGACATAATCCACAACATAACAGTAACCCTAACGCCAAACCTAACCCTGATTATAACCCAAAACGTAAACATAACAACAAACCGAAACCAAATACGAAACCAAAGAATAGCTCTAACCCTACGTCTAAACCAAACACTGACCCAAATCCTAACACAAACCCTAACCCAAACCCTAAACCTAAGCACAGCCCTGGCAATGACCATAACCCTGAAGCTAACCCAAATCCAGAGCAAAACCCTAACCCTAATACAAACCCTAAGCAAGAGACCATAACCCTAACACTAAACCTAACCCTGAACCTAAATGAAACCACATCCTTAAACCTAAGACTAACCTTAACCCTAACCCTAATCCAGAGCCAACCCTAACCCTAAACGTAAATCCTAACCCTAAACCTAACCCTAAACCCTAACCCTAACCTGTTACCATCCAGTTTAAACCCAGAAAAGCAAAGAAAGCTAAGTGTCTGTGCATAAACCGGAAAGAATTTAGAAGGTTCAAACTATTCCCAGAAACGAGATTAAAACCAAACGAGGTTAAATGTTGATGCCAAAGAATTTATGTTCTGCTGAGTCACCCAGGGCGGGGCTTCCTCGGGAGAGCGGCGGGACGATTCAAAAACACTCTGAGCAGATGAGTTCTTCCTTCTTGTTCTGCTGAGTCACCCAGGGCGGGGCTTCCTCGGGAGAGCGGCGGGACGATTCAAAAACACTCTGAGCAGATGAGTTCTTCCTTCTTGTTCTGCTGAGTCACCCAGGGCGGGGCTTCCTCGGGAGAGCGGCGGGGCGATTTAAAGCATCCCTAGGGAGCGCGGCGACCCGGAGCGGGCGAACAGGGGCATGGTGTGTCTCTGAGGGCGTGGCGCGGCGGTTTGCGCGGCAGTTCGCGCAGG
>VZRS01013859.1:4161-71076 GCA_013398055.1 Ifrita kowaldi
GCACGAGGGATGGGTGGGTTTGGCACAGGGACAGCTTTGTGATGAGGAAATCTGGAAGGGAAAGAGCCATTCCTGGGGCAGCTGGGATGCACACACAGCTCTGGCACGTGTGTGTGCCATCCACCACGGACACCCAGCCCCTGCAGCAGGTGCCAGCCCTGTGCCCAGCCCCCGGTGCCGGTACCTTCGCAGATGCGGGTGTCCTCGTTGAGGTAGTAGCCCAGGGGACACTCGCACTGGAAGCTGCCGAAGGTGTTGACGCAGTTCCCGCCCTGGCACAGCCCTGGCAGCTCCTGGCACTCGTCGATGTCTGAGGAGGGACAGCAGTGGGACGTTTTCACTGCCTGTGCCACCCCCGCAGCTCCTGAGAGTTCATCCCACCACGCCCGGCCCTGCTCGGGACCGTGGCCAAGGAGAGCCACACTTTGTGTCCATCACTTGGTGGTCAGCGGGCACCCACCAGCCCAGTGCCATGGCACAGAGAGTCCCCACAGGGCGGGGGTCCCCCAGCACCCCATCCCTCGGGAAGGGCCATGGGAATAGGGATAACTCACCCTCCAGGATGACAGTGATGGGGTTGGGCCGGAACCCTTCTCCCCCAGGGCACAAGGTCTTGTACTCAGCTGTGGAGAAAAGCAGTTGGAGGGGTTAAAAGGGCTCCCATGGACCAGGAGGGGTGGGGAGAGCCAGGAGAATCCCAGGAGAATCCCAGGAGGAACAGGCCATGAGGATGTGGCCGGGGCTCAGATGGAGCAGCTCGATCCCCATCGGCTGCCGAGCCAACGGATCCATCCCCCAGCCTGCCCTCCCTGGAAGGGGGTGGGTGATTCCACATCCCTCCCCCAGCCCACTGCACCGGGAATGAAGGATCCCAACCCAGACACCCCTGGTGTCCCCACCCTGCTTCACCTCTGCCCTGCCCTGCATGGAGCAGCAAGTCCTGAACTCGGCACCTCCAGTCGGAGTTGAGAATCCATCGGGAGGCGTCCCTGCCTCTCTTCCCTCCTTCCCAGCCCGTGCTCATCCCAAGCTTTTCCCCACTCACTGGTGTTGGCCGGAGGACAGAGCTCGCAGGGGTTGCCCCAGGCACGGCCCAGGGAGCAGCAGCAGGAGGCCCGAGTGACCCCCACTCCGATCTCAGCGCTGCAGGAGATGCCCCCATCTCCTCGATCCTGCGTGTCCAGGAAGCAATTCCCAACCCGGGTATCTGCACAGAGACAGGGCTGCCTGAGCAAAGCCTCTCCTGGAGAGCTTGTGGGTGCAGGAGGAATGGAATCATGGAATTGTGGAACCTTAAAGATGATCCTGTTCCACCCCCTGCCACAGGCTGCAAAGGAATGTGAAATCTTCCAGGGATAAGGAAAAATTGTGGGTTACTGGGAGCTGTGTGGGATCATGGAATCCCAAATGGTTTGTGCTGAAGGGACCTGAAGGATCATCCTGGCCATGGGCAGGGACACCTTCCACTGTCCCAGGCTGCTCCAAGCCCCATCCAGCCTGGTCTTGGGCACTGCCAGGGAATAAAACAGCTCCAAAGCTGCCCTGGAGTAACATTGCTTCAACAAGAGGGGCACCCACAGCGGTGACAGCGACACGAGGTGGGGCAGGACGTGGGATCTGCTGCTGCTGCTGCAGGGTTAAACCCACGGGGGACAGCCAGGCAGAGACAGCCAGGCAGGGACAGCCTCACTGTGACCAGTTCCAGCTACAAGGGACCACCAAGAAGGACCCCCGGGGTGCCAGGGGGGTCCCACTCACCCACACAGCCCACCCCGGTGGGGTTCAGCTCGAAGTCCTGGGGGCAGTTGCACAGGTAGCTGCCAGGGGTGTTGACACAGAGCCCGTTGATGCAGTTCACAGGGTCTGCACACTCGTTGATGTCTGAAAGGATGGACAGATGGACACTGAAGATCAAGGTGAGCACTGCCAGGACAGCCCAGCCCAGCCTGAGCTCTGTGCCCAGCGTGTATCCCCACCCCACGGCGTCCCTCACGTGAGGCAAAGCCCCTCTAGAACGAACACACCTTGCCCTGTGCCGCTGCCACCGCCCTGTCCGGAGGCAGAAGGGAGGAGCAGAGCCGCACCCAGCGGTCCCTCCTGGCCACCCCCAGCAGCACAGACATCACAGCGATGCTGGACGGGTTGGGGCCAGCCCAGCCCGGCAGACCCCAGAGCGGGACCCTCACCCAGGAGCCCTGACCTGTGCAGTTGCCCCCGCTCCTGTCCAGCTCATATCCATCGTCGCAGGCACAGCGGAACATCCCGGGCAGGTTCTGGCAGGTGCCAAAGACACAGATGTTCTGGAAGGTGCATTCATCAATGTCTGCAAAACAGGGACAGCTGGGGACAGGCTGTGGCAGGGGGAGGGCCAGGACAGGCTTCTCCTGCCCAGCTGTGACCAACCCACCCCAGGACGGTTCTGGTGTCATGGGAGACAATCTCCTGGGGGAGCTGAGCCAGTCCACCCTCTCCCACTCTCTCCCCTCACCCCTGTTCTCCTGCTTTTCCATTTTGCAGGAATCCAGGCTCAGCCCAGCCTCTCTGAGTGCTGGGGACCAACTGCAGCCAGTGGCAGAGGTGGCACCTCAGGAGCTGGGCACCAGCAGGTGCCGGGGTCTGGCTCAGCGCTGGATCAGGAGGTGACAGCAGAGGACAGAGAAGGCCAGGAGGGAGTCAGAGCCCGGGGCACTCACCCTGGCAGGCCTTGCTGTCCTCGGTGGGGTTGAAGCCCATCTCGCACTCGCAGCGGTACCCGCCGGGCGCGTTGAGGCACTGCCCGTTCTCACACAGGTTCACGTTGTCCGCGCACTCGTCCACGTCTGCAGGGAGGGACAGTGTCCACATAGGGCCGGGGGCTGCCCTCAGCCAGCCCGGGGACCCCAGGAGCCTGTGCCCACCCACTGCTGGGAGGCTGCAGTTCCCGTCACGGCCCTGAGCCTCCCCAAACTCCTGTGAGGAGGTGCTGGGTCCCTGCTGGAGATCTCTGTGGCACAGACCAGGCTGCCCTGTGCCTTGGGGCACACGTGCTTTGGGGAACCCCAGCCACAGGCAGCACCGAGCAAGGCTGGCGGCTCAGAGGGGCTGGTCCCTGTCCCAGTCCCGTTGCTGCTGCCAGCCCCGGGCTCACCCGAGCAGGAGAAGCCGTCGCCGTTGAAGCCGTCGCGGCAGGCGCAGCGGTAGGAGCCGGGCGTGTTCACGCAGTTGGCGTTCAGGTTGCACTTGTGCTCCTCGGTCGCACATTCGTCCAGGTCTGGGCACGGACAACACCCTGTCAGTGCCTGGCCTGGCTAATCTGGAATGACCTTGGGCTCCTGGATGAGCTGGACCCGCTTACCACGGAACCACAGAGTGGTTTGGGTGGGAAGGACCTGAAGGATCATCCAGTTCCACCCCCAGGGACACCTTCCACTAGCCCAAGTTGCTCCAAGCCCTGTCCAGCCTGGCCTTGGTCACCTTTTCTTGCCTTTCCCCTGAGCCTGGGCAGCTACAGGGACACACAAATGGCCCAGGAGACCGTCCAGGCACTTGGAGGCTCCAACACATCCCTGGGAGCCTCTATGACCACGACCAGGACACTGCTATGCCCTGACCATGTCCCCAAGTGCCACATCTACACAGCTTTTAAATCCCTCCAGGGATGGTGGCTGGGCCAGGGCTGGACAACCCTTTCCATGAAGACATTTTCCCAATATCCAACCTAAACCTCCCCTGGCACAGCTTGAGGCCGTTCCCTCTTGTCCTGTTGTCCGCTGGGAGCAGAGCCCGACCCCACCCTCCTGTCAGGGAGTTGTGCAGAGCCACCTTTGCTCCAGGCTGAGCTCCTCCATCTCCTGGTGCTCCAGTGGAAGCTCAGCCCAGCCTTCCCAGGTGCCTGCAGAGCACCTGGAGAGGGATCAGCCTCCCCTGGACGAGGACTCACCGTTGCACTTGAGGCCGTCCCCGAGCCAGCCCGAGCGACACTTGCACTTGAAGCTGCCGGGGACGTTGATGCAGGACGCGTGCATGTCACAGTTGTGGGCCCCAATCTCACACTCGTCGATGTCTGCAGAGGAAGGACACCAGGGCTGGCACAGCTCAGCTCTCCCAGCACCGCGGGGCTGAGCCAGGGATGGTCCCGCTCCGGGGTTCGGGCACCGACGGCTCCTGGAGCTCCCGGGGCTTTGGGGGAGAGGCTGCCCGGGGCTGGACCCTGGGGCTGAGGGGCCAGCTGGGCAAAGGGCAGGCTCCTGGTGTGGCCATCACCTGGGAACAGGTGGGTTCCTGCCTGCGTCCTGCCTTGCTGGCCCTCTGTGCCTGCCCAGGAGGGCTCCCCACACATCCCACAGCGACCCCGCACCCCGGGATGGGGGTCTCCCCAGGGCAGCTCTGGGAGGGGTTTCTCATTTTTCCCACTGGCAGCCCCGGCTCCAGGGGTGCTGAGCTCTCACCTGTGCAGCCCGTGGTGCCCTTCTTGACGAAGTAGCCCAGCTGGCAGTGGCAGATGAAGGAGCCCTTGGTGTTCTCGCACTCGCCGTGCAGGCAGATGTTGGGGTTGAGGTCGCACTCGTTCACATCTGCAGGACAAAACCAACCATGGGACACCCCAAGGACCCGGGTGTGGCTCTGGGGACAGGATGCAGAGCTGGGACATGCCCAGGGCACAGCCAGGGCCTCACCAATGCAGGTCTTCATGTCCAGGGATGCCATGAAGCCGTCGAAGCAGAGGCACCGGTACTCCCCGGGGATGTTGGTGCACTGCCCCCCGTCACAGATGTCGGGATTATCCTCACACTCATCAATATCTGCACAGAGGAGACCGTGCCAAGGTGAACACAGTGAACAGGCACGGTGGGGGCACAAGGGGGCAGGAGGAAATCCCAGATCATGAGGGGCTGGATGTGGCAGTGCAAAGCAAAATCATCCATGCAGGAAAATCCCTTCTCTGGAAGGGACTTAAAAATGAGACCCCTCATCCTGGAGCCAACTGGGGGGGACACAGAGGTCCCTGGGGCTACGAGAGCCAGGGTGGCCACTGACCTGCACAGGACCTCTTGTCTGGCATCAGGGCATAACCTTCGCTGCAGCTGCACTCGTAGCTGCCCTCGGAGTTGGAGCAGTGGGTGTCACAGCCGCCGTTGGTGATGGTGCACTCGTCGATGTCTGGGGACAGCCACACAACGGCCTGAGCCAGGAGGGACCCTCAGGGATCCCCCAGCCCCAGCCCTGGCCCTGCACCGACAAGAGCCCAGGCAGCAGTTTGGGTGGGAGAGGAGGACACAAATGTCCCCCAGCCAGGAGAAACCACCTCATTCCTTTTCCCAGCCCCTGGCAGTGCCCTCACAGCCCTCACAGCCGCTGACAGTCCCTGCCAGCAGCACAGATTTGGCTGTCGCTCATCCAGGACATTCCTCCTTTGCTTTACCCTCTGGACACTACAACACACACGAGCCCAGGAGGGCTCTGGGCTCATCCCAAGGTTCTGGAGGGACCATTTGGGGGAGCACTCACCGACACAGCCCTGCCTGTCCAGCGTGGCCTGGAAGCCCGAGTCGCAGGAGCACTGGTAGGTGCCGATGACGTTGACGCAGCGCCCATTGCGACAGAGGTTGTCACTGAGCGAGCACTCGTTGATGTCTGAGGGGACGAGAGCACTTTGAGCAGCCAGCCCTGGCTGCTCACACGCCTGCAGGAGCTCCAGGGCTCCCTGTGGGACAGCCCTGCTGTGCCCCCTCACCGATGCAGGTGTTGCCCTCGGCCGTCAGCTCGTGCCCAGGGGGGCAGATGCACTCGAAGCTGCCGTCGGTGTTCATGCAGATCCCGCCCCGGCACAGCAGCGGGTCCCGCTCGCACTCGTTGATGTCTGCGCAGGAAAACGGGGTTGGGCCCCTGCAGCTGCTGCTGCGCTGGAGGCACATCCCAGAACAGGGAATAGCACACGGTTAACAGGGCAGGGAGCGCAGGGCTCGGATGCAGAGGCCTCCTGGTTGGAGTGGGAATGTAGGGAAATCACAGCTCGTGCCTTGACCTCAGCAGAACCCAGGAGCCCCTCAGTGACAGCAGAACAAGGCACTGAGGTTGGATATATTTAAAAAACTCATTTTCCTCTCATGTTTATTTCTCTGACTCCAGTCTTGAAATTAGGAATGGGATATTTTCCCTGACTTGGATAAAACACTGATGAGATTTCCAGGTAAAGAGGGCTGGGATGCACCTGAAAATGGCGGTGGCAGGTCCCTACCAAACACCCCCAGATCAGTGGGAGCCTGTTCCTGGTGAGTCCCAGGCTGCATCTTCACTGTTGATGTTGTCCCCTGCCCCAGACTGGAAAGAATTCCTCCCTCAGAAGGCTGAAGCCAAATTCTTTTGCCAAACACAGGTGGGAAGAAGTTAATCCTTGACCACAGGCAAGGACAAAACGTCACCACCCCCTTTGGGGTGAGATGACTCAGCTCCCTGTCACCCAGAAAAACAGGATAAAGTGGAATTGGACAGGTAACAGTGAGCATTAAATTAAAAAAAGAACAATGAAAAGAACAATGAAATTTATATCCTGCTATAAAGATTAGAAATCTGATTACTGCATGAAGGCACCAGGTCATGGGTGAGGACTGTGACATTCCCAATGTCCCAGAAATGGAGCAGAAGGAGGAGGATGATCAGTGGGAGCTGTGGAAACCCCTGCTACAAATTGTACGGAAAAGACAAAGCCCCTGCCAGGGGCAGTGATTTATTTTAAAGAGCACAGAGAATAAAACATAAAAAATAAATAAATGGTGTTGAATCATGGCTTGAAGTGGTTTGAAAGTCCAAGCCAAAGCAGGGAGAGCAGAATATTAAGAGCAGGTCAGTGAGACAAGTGAGTCTGGCTGGACAGAGGAGAGGAACGTGGAATGCCAGGAATTAGAGGACAGCAAGAGTCTGGCTGAGCTGTTGGAGACAAACTGAGGTACTGAGGTCACTGATGGGATTTTTTAAGCTCCAAACAAGAATTATTCAATTGAAAACAGATGGGACTCTGACAGAATGAAAACAAGCCTTGGGCAGATGGGAAGAGCTGTAAGGAATTGTGTGAGGGTAAAGGGAGATTACACGGGCAGGTGAAGGGAGCCCCTATAACTGAGAGCTGGGTGGGGTGGAAGAGGACACATGGTGGAGGATGGAGGATTTGATCCATGGAAGTGTCTGGGGAGCCGGCCCTGGCCATGCCCTGTCCCAGCAGGGGCTGCAGGTGCCTGCAGGGGCCCAGCCTCACCCATGCAGTTCTTCATCATCATGAAGCCGCTCTCGTAGCCCTCGAAGCACTCGCACTCGAAGCTGCCCGGGGTGTTCACGCAGGAGCCGTGGCCGCACAGGTCGGGGGAGATGCGGCACTCGTCGATGTCTGGGGGGGACGAGGACAGGCAGTGGGGCAGGACAGGCCACCAGCACCGCCAGAGCCAGCGCCGGGCTGCCCACACTGCACACCAGACTCGCTGGGCAGGGACCAGGGACAAAGGAACTCCCCATCCCTGGAGAGGCTGCAGTTACGCTGCTCCCTGGGGCAGGGCTGACCCTTCACCCCACAGGCAGGAGGAGCTTTATGGAATCACAGAATGGTTTAGGTTGGAGGGACTTTAAAGCCCACCCAGTGCCACCCCTGCCATGGGCAGGGACACCTCCCACTGTCCCAGGCTGCTCCAAGCCCCGTCCAGCCTGGCCTTGGACACTTCTACTCATGGTTCTGCCCTTGGCTCCTCCCCACATCCCTCAATAAGTGCCAGGACTCCTCGGGGCAGCCCCACCCTGCCGAGCCCGCAGAGGCAGCAGGAGCAGCCCAGAGCGGGTCCCTCACCTGTGCAGTTCCTCTCCTCAGCGTCCAGAGCGAAGCCATTGCCGCAGATGCAGCGGAAGCTGCCGATGGTGTTCCGGCAGGTGCCGTGGGTGCACAGCCCAGAGAACACCTTGCACTCGTTCACATCTGAGGGGGGATCACAGCGGTTCAGGGAGGGGCTCAGGGGTTCAGCGGGGCCGCAGCTGAGAGGGGCCCAGCCCAGCCCGGCCCCAGCGGCCCCGACTCCCCCTCACCTTTGTAGAAGGGCCGTCCCGAGAGCACGTCCCCGCGGTTGGCAAAGCCGGGCCCGCGGGGACAGAGGGCCTTGTACTCGCTGGAGCCCGCCCTGGGACACTCCTCGCAGTCGGAGCCCCAGGCCGAGCCCACGGAGCAGCAGCACATGTCCATGCGGAACTTGCCGGGCAGCGGCTCCGTGCACTCGTCCTCGTCCCAGCGCATGTAGCACTGCTCCACCCGCACGTCTGCGGACACAGCGCGGCTCAGCCCCCGGCACAGCCGGGCACGTCGCTGGCTGGCACGGGCTGAGCTTCCTGCAGGGGCTTTGGTTGGGGCGTCCTCCAAACAGCGCCCATGCGGATGAGAAAACCTTTCTTGGGAGGGATTCCATAGCATGGAGTGCTGGCAACAGGGCCAGAGGATGGACCCTCCCAGGACCCCTGGATTTAGGTTGGAAAAGACCTCTGAGATCATCGAGTCCAGCCTATGACCCAACACCACCTTGTCACCCAGACCACGGCATCCAGGCTGTTCTCAAACACGGTGCTGCAAGCACAGGAGTTTGGCACTGGGTGCCCAGGAGCTGTTTTAGGGCTGCTGGGCTGTGTCTTTAACCCCTGAGGTTATTTGGCCACTCCTGAAATCCACCCAGACTTGGGGACATGAAACTTTGGTTCAGCTGTGAGATTTGGGGGCTCTCTCAGGTGTGACTCAATTCCCAAGAATTCCTGGGGCACGTGGCAGGGAGGATCTCGGTGGAGGAGGTGTCCTTACCCACACAGGTCCTGGCAGTGCCATCCAGGGTCAGCCCCTCGGGGCACTCGCAGCGGAAGGAGCCGGCCGAGTTCACGCAGCGCCCGTTGGGGCACACGCCCGGGAACACCTCGCACTCGTTCACATCTGTGGGCACAGAGGTGAGGGAAGGTGAGGGATGGCACGGGGACACGTCCAGTGTGGCCTGGAGGAGGTGGAAGGAGCCCAGAGCCGCCCACCAGGCTCCAAGTGGCAACTTATCCATGAAAACCGGGCGCAAACAGGGACGGGATCTGGGCACGGACAGACAGACAGACAGACAAAGGGCCAGAGAGTGGAGATCCCCCCCAAGACTCTGAGAGGCAACAAGGACACCCTGATCATGTTCCCAAAACCAGCAGTCTTCCATTCCTGCAGCACTTTACCTTCACAGGTGACCCCCTTCATGCGGGCGTATCCCCGGGGACAGGCGGTGTCTGCAAGGGACAGGGACGTCAGCAAGGAAACCCTTCCAGGTTTCCCACAGAATCATGGAATATCCGGAGCTGGGAGGGACCCACAGGATCACCCAGCCCAACTCCTGACCCTGCCCAGACTCCCCAACAACCCCACCCTGTCCCTGAGCGTTGTCAGTGCCCCAGCACCCTCCAGGGAAGAACCTGTTCCCGATCTCCATCCCACCCCGGGCATAGCTCTGGCATTTCCTCGGGAATGCCAGAGCCTGGCAGAGCCTCACCGATCTCGCAGCGCTCGCAGGGGCTGCCCCAGGCTGCCCCCAGGGTGGCACAGCACTCGGATTTCAGCGTGGCCCCGTTGATGTTGACCTCGCAGCGCCCGTCCTGGATGTTGAGCCAGCAGGTGCCCTTCATGCTGTCTGCAGGGACGGACACGGCGGCTGAGGGGCTGCTCCACACCCCACATTCCAGGGGCATGGGGAATGGGAGGCAGCTGGGAGGAGCTGTCCCTGTCCAGGTGCTCCCTGGAGTCACCGATCCTTCAGGATCAGCAGGGACACAAACCAGGCTGGTCCCCAGAGCCCCAAATCCCATCCAGTGCCACCCCTGCCACGGCAGGGACACCTTCCCTGATCCCAGCCTGCTCCAGCCCGGCCTGGGACACTGCCAGGGATCCAGGGGCAGCCGCAGCTGCTCTGGGAAATCCATTCCAGGGCCTCCCCGCCCTCCCAGGGGAGGATTCCATCCCGATATCCCATCCATCCCTGCCCTCTGGAATTCCCATCCCGTGCCAGGCCAGGTGACCGCGCAGGGTGGCACTGGCAGGAGCTGGGCTCACCCACGCAGATGGTGCCACTGGGGTCCAGTTTGCTGCCCGGGGAGCACTCGCAGGCGAAGGAGCCGGCGTTGTTCCGGCACAGCCCGTTCACACACGGGTTGGACGTGCACTCGTTGATGTCTGCGGGGACAAGGGACAAAGGGGGCAGTGCCAGGGGACACGGCCCTGGGGACACAAACTGGGGGAGCTGAGAGCAAAGAGCCTGAAGAATGGTGGTTTAAATTGCTTTTTACACGGTGTTAAATATGATAATAATATTTAAAATGTTAAAATATATAATTTTAACATATATATATATAATTTCTATACATAGAAATATAAAGATGTAATATATAAATATATCATGATATACAAGAATGTAATATATAACAATAAATACTATATAATGTAATAACATACAATATATAGTACATCATAAATATATATATTATATATTATATGTTATGTTATATGTTATATGTTATATGTTATATGTTATATGTTATATGTTATATGTTATATGTTATATGTTATACATTACATATTGTATTTCATATTTCATATTTCATATTTCATATTTTATCTATATTATCTACTATCTATTATATATTATATATATACAGTAATATATAACATATAATAATGACATATAGAATGTAATAAATACTACACAATACACTACATGCTATATAATGTATAAATAATAAATAACAAATTATATATAAATTCCATATAAATATATAAAATACAGGTATAAACATGTAATGTAGAGAGATCTAACAACAATATTAAAAATACGAGATTTGTAAAAATTTATTTGGATGGAGGCTGCACAGCATTGGCCACTTTTCACCTCCTTCACAGAAAATCAGCTTTTTTCACCAAACACCTGTGTGCAAAGTGCCAGTCCTCAAATATTTGAGGCCTCTGTGCACAGGAAACCATTTCTCCCCCTCCAAATCACAACCTTTCAATCAAATCCGCTAAACCTTGCAATTTTGGTCAGGTCTCAAGCTCAAATTTTGTGGGCCTGGAGGAAATTGCTCTGGTTTCCAGGCTCAGATATTTTGGGGTTGGGTGTCCACTGCTTGGAACCCAGTGTGAAATACCACCAAAAACCATGAAAAAAAAAACCCTAAAGACGAGGTAAAACCCCCCCAAGGCCGAAGGCGGAGCTGCTGCAGCCCCCAGCAGGGCGGTGGGGAGGAGGCAGGGCCGGCAGAGCTGGGCTGGCTCCAGGCGGGGCTCGGCCCCGTTACCTTCGCAGGTGTCGGTCTCGGTGCGGAACACGAAGCCCTTGGGGCAGGTGCAGGTGTAGCTGCCGGGGGTGTTCCTGCACAGGCCGTTGTCACACAGCAGCCGATTGACGCTGCACTCGTCCACATCTGGGGACAGACGGCACCTGTGAGCTGCTCTGGGCCGGGAAGGGTTAATTTCCCCCGCACGACCACGGGACGGAGCCACGGCACCAAACCCCAGCCCCTGCACGGACACCTCGACAATCCCACCCTGTCCCAGAGTGTTGTCCTGGAGCTCTGGCAGCCTCGGGGCCGTGCCCGTTCCCTGGGCAGTGCCCAGCACCCTCTGGGGGAAGAACCTTTCCCTGAGATCCATCCCAAACCTCCCCTGACACAGCTCCAGCCCTTCCCCGCGTCCTGTCCCTGCTCCCAGAGAGCAGAAATCAGAGCTGCCCCTTCTCTTCCCTCACAAGGAGCTTGCAGAGTCTCCCCTGCTCTCCTGGAGGTGCTGAACCTGCCCATGGCGAGCAGGTTGTTTTCCTTGTTTTCTTTTCCCCATTAAACTGTCCTTATCCCAACCCACAAGTTCTCCAGCTTCTACCCTTCCCAGCTTCTACCCTTCCCAGCTTCTACCCTTCCCACTCTCCCGGCCCCACTCACCCACGCAGTTCTTGCCCGTGGGGTCGGACTCGTAGCCCAGGTTGCAGATGCAGCGGTAGCTCCCGCGCAGGTTCTCGCACATCCCGTTGGGGCAGATGTCGGGGTTCAGGGCGCACTCATTGATGTCTGACAGGGAAAAAGTCACATGAGATGGACCCCAGCAAACGCAAGGACAGAAACCTTCCACCTCCCGGTTCTGCACTGCAGAAATCACGGAATCCCAGAATGGTTTGTGTCGGGAGGGACCTTAAAGCCCATCTCATTCCACTTCCACTGTCCCAGGTTGCTCCAAGCCCTGTCCAGCCTGGCCCTGAACATTTCCAGGGATGGGGCAGCCACAGCTTCTCTCTGTCCTGCCTGCTCCCCTGGTTTGGCCCAGAAGGTCCTGACCCAGCCCGGGGCTCCGAGCTCAGGTGGAGAGAGCTGGATAAGGGGCTGGGATAAGCCCAGTTTTATGTCAAGGGCTCTCGGGTCCTTGTGTGACATCCCTGAGTCTTCTTTGCCCCAGTACTCAGGTCAGACCCTTTAATTCAGCACCGAGTGCCCCAGAAGGGCGGCAGCCGGGTGGGCAGTGTCCCTTCCCTGCAGCACCATCCCTTCCTCTGCTCGTTTGGAGCCAATCCCTGGTGCCAGGGCAGGGATTTCACCCTGGCAAGCCCCAGCCTCGCCCAGCCCAGGGCAGTCAGTGCTGGCAGCGCAGCGTCCCCGCAGTGCCAGATGGCCGGGGCTGCCCAGGCACTGCTGGCCTTTGTCCCCACGCACTTGGAGCTCGGTTCCATCCAGGGAAATGCAGCCTGGAGAGCTCTGAGTGCAGTCCTGGCTCCAGGCAGGGTGGAATGACCAGAGCATGGCCTTGCTAGAAGGAGTCTCATCATTCCCCTGGGACTGCCTCCGGCCAGGACACGGAGCCCTGGACGGGAGCCCAAGGAGACACCAGGGCTTCACCTCTGGCTCCTTCCCATCTGGAAGGCTCAGCAGGGCCGTGGCTGCCTGGCCACTCCGTGCTCTCCCTGCTGATCCAGGCACTGCCCAGGGCTGGCACTGGGACCTCTTGGAACTCAGGGCAGCCCCTTGGCAGCACACGTTTGTCACCTCCCTGTCCCTGGGACACCCCAAGGAGGAGCCGGACAGCAGAGGGAAACACCCAGCAGGGTGCAACTGGTCCTGCTCCCCATTCCCATCAGAGCGGGGAGTAAAGCCCAGCCTCTCCTGGCACACGCTCCCACAGATCCATCCCCACGCCGTGAAGAGCAGCTGAGGGCGCTGTGGGATGTGCCTCTGGAATCCCGCACGGCCCTGTGGAATCCCGCACCCACCTCTGCCATCAGCCGTTATCCCGATGCCGCTGCTGCAGAGAGCCTGGAATTCCGCTGGGGACAGAGCACAACAGAGCCATCAGCGTGGCTGGACACTCCCCCCAGTGACATTCACTGAGCTTAGGGCTGGGTTTAGTGTTTGTCTGTCAGAACGGCAGCTCTAGGCCTGGTTATGCCCATACAACACAAACACGGAGTGAGCTGAGTTGGGAGGGACCCCAAGGATCATCCCCAGCCCAACCCCAGGCCCTGCCCAGGCACCCCAACAATCCCACCCTGTGCCTGGGGGCGTTGTCCAAACTCCCCTTGAGCTCTCCCAGCCTTGGTGCTGTGGCTTTGTGCCTTTTCATGCTGATACTCCCAGTTCCAACATCCCAGCACCAGACTGAGGCATCCACTGTCCATTTTTCACTGCCTGGTGCCCCTTTCCCCATTCCTACAGTTCTCCAAGCTGCCCAGGCCATCCCAGTGACCCATCAGGACACCCCTGGGCACCTTCCAGGGACGGACTCACCGGAGTTCTTGGCCGGGCAGGGCTGGCAGGGCTCTCCGAAGCCGTGATCCGGGTTCGCGCAGCAGCACTCGGACTTGGTGACGGCGCCGGGGAAGGGGCGGGCACAGGTGCCCTTTTTGATGCCCCCGTAGCAGGTGCTGCGCATGTGGGTGTCCACGCAGACCCGGCCGTCCACGCCGATGGCCAGGCCCCCCAGGCACTCGCAGCGGAACGAGCCCTCCGTGTTGATGCACCAGCCGTTCATGCAGATCCCCGGCGTCTCGCACTCGTCGATGTCTGGGGACGGACAGGAACAGGAGTGAGGTGACCTCGGGGTGAGGGAGGGTTGGGACATGTGGAGAAGGGACTGGGACACACGAACAGGGGGTCAGGACACAGGACAAGGCTCAGGTCACACTGAGAGAGGTTCAGGACATGAGAACCTTTTCCCTTTTTCCCATTCTCCCACGACGGGACAATTTCTGGCGGCAGAGCAGGAGCTGCCTGGCCACACCTCGGGTTTCTCAGCTCCCCTTGGCCTGAGGCACTGACACGTGACTGGGAGTGTGGGCAGGGGCTGGGATTGGGAAGAGCCCAGTTTGGGATTTACCCACCCACGCAGTAGCGCCCGTTGGGAGCCAGGACGAAGCCGGGCTTGCAGATGCACTTGAAGCTGCCGTCCTCATTGATGCACATCCCGTTGAGGCACATGTTGGTGGTGGCACACTCGTCGTGGTCTGGGGGCACAGACAGGACCCCAGAGCTGCAGCGAGACCCTCCCGTGCCCAAACACCCCCTGTGCACCATCCCATGGCCAAAGTGTGGTGGTGGGTGCTGGTTCTCAGAGGGGACAGAGGGGGAGAGGGGTTTGGGTGGAAGGGACCTCCAAGAGCATCAGCTCCAAGCCCAGAGTGACCTTTCCTGGTCAGAGCTGTCCTGCTGCATCCCCAGTGCTCCTGGGGCACCTCCTGCTCCAGCCCCAGCCCTGCTGATCCCCGCAGCTCAAACCCCACAGGAGCACAACACCCCCATGGAAACACTGCCCCAGTCCAGCCCTCTCCTTGGGGGATACCCCAGATTAAATCCACAGGAAGAACACGATCCCAGCTCAGCCCTGGGCTCCTGGAGGCCCCCAGGACCCTCACCAACGCAGTTCTTGCCGTCGGGGGTGATCTCAAAGCCGGCGTTGCAGATGCACTGGAAGCTGCCATCGGTGTTGACGCAGCGCCCGTTCCTGCACATCACCCCATTCATGATGCACTCGTCGATGTCTGCGGGGAAATCACCAGGAAGTGGGAGCAGGGGGAGTGGGAGCAGTCCCAGCTCAATATCCCCCATGAGAAACCCAGGCAGGTGCCCTCAGACACAGGAATTCATCTTCAAAAATCCCATTTGGAAATGAGGAATCTTTTCACACTGCCAGGCAATGGGGGAGCCTTTGGAAGCCACTTTGTCAGGAAGGGAGAAAATAAAAAATTCAGAGCTTGGGCACTGCCAGGGAAATCCGCCTTTGCTTGTTGTTCCCACAGTGGAACGTTCCCTTCCCATCCTTTTCTGGCAGTCCCTCACCTGCAGCAGCACCTTGGCAGAACAGCCTTGCTGGAAATCCTGCAGCCATACAAATATGGCCCAGAACCCCCCCTTTGGTCAGATAAAAGTTCTCCCAGCAGAGTTCAGCTCTTGGAGAGGACTCTGAGGGCCCCTTGATTGCCACCAGAAAATTTCAAGGAAGGCCAAGGCAGAGGAAACTTCTCCCGGACAGATCCCACCCCACACCCAGAGGTGCTGAGGGCTCCTCCCTGCATTTCGCCCCCACAACCCTTCTGTGGTGCCCGGGGCTCCACCGCCCCCTCTGCCACCCCTGCAGCTCCCCCAAAGCAGGGCACAGCCCTTACCAATGCAGGCCTGCTTGGTGGGGGTGCTCTGGAAGCCCTCGTGGCACTTGCAGTGGTAGGAGCCCGGGGTGTTGACGCAGTCGCCGTGCACGCAGGGGCTGCTCGAGCACTCGTCCACGTCTGCAAGGGAGGGAAAACCAACCTGTGAGGGACCCTGGGGCACAGCAAAGCCCAGCACCGGGAAAACCATCCCGGAGGGGCTCTGGGAGCTTTGGGAGCAGCCCCCACTCACCGATGCACTCCCCTCGGACGTCCTGCTTGTAGCCCATGTTGCACTCGCAGCGGTAGCTGGACGGGGTGGGGATGCAGCGCCCGTTCAGGCACAGGTTGGTGAAGTGCTTGCAGATGTCGATGGTCTGGTTCAGCGTGGCCGTTCCTGGGGGGCACAGGGAGGGTTGGAGAGCCCTTGGATGCTCCAGGAGCTCCCTGGGGGGACGTCAGAGGGCTCCAAGGTCGGGGGGAAACCAAGGAGAGCCAGGCGGTGACAGGAAAGCTCCGTTCCTCGCTGGGAATGAGGGAGATATCCCGGACCGGAGCCAGCCCCGCTGGATCTGCTCAGCTCAGCTCCTGCCCAGCGCTGGTGCCACATCCCAGCACTGCCCGGAGCCAGGACATTCCCTGAGCACAGCCCCTCTGCTCCCGTGTGTCCGGCTGCGAGCGGCATTCCAGCCCTCGGGAACAGCCCTGCTCCCAGAGCCGGGACAAAGCCGGGAATTACCGATGCTGGAGCTCCCCGGGCCCATCCCGGGCAGTCCCGGGATCCCGCCCTGTCCGTTCGCCCCGTTCGGGCCGATGCCTCCGGGCCCGTTGAGTCCCGGCCCGACTCCGTTGGGCCCGAATCCAGGAATTCCTGGGAAGTTCCCGGGGAAGCCTGGCACGACCGGGAGTCCCTCGATGCAGAGCCTGCGGTACTCGTCTGAAACAAAACAGGGCTGCTCCAGCAGGGCCTGGATCCCCCTGCAGGGAACGGAGGGATGGGCACAGGGGGGTCCCCATGGGAATGGGGCAGAGGGAAATTTCCCCATGGAAACGGCGGCTTTGGCAAAGGAGTCCCCATCCCTGGAGGGGTTTAAAAGCCGTGGGGATGTGGCACTTGGGGACAGGCTTTGGCGGCCTTGGCAGTGCTCTTGGAGAGCTTTTCCAGCCTTGTCTTACAACACCGACAGTTTTGGGGTCCCGGGGGTGTCACTCACCCGAGCCCCGCACGGGGCACATCTCGGGGGTCTGGCCGATGGCCCAGCAGCGCCCCGAGTCACAGCAGCACTGCATCCTGCTGGCCTGGCCCGGCACGTCCCCGGCACAGCGGCCCCCCAGCAGCGCCGAGAAACACGTCCCCAGGCGCTGGTCTGCGGGAGGAGGCAGGGGAAGGGGAAGGGGAAGGGGAAGGGGAAGGGGAGACACAGTCACAACGTGCCACCACCCCCCTCTCCGGCAGCTCCTGAGGGCCCATTCCCGATGGAATCTCTCCCGGTCATCCCCTCTCCCAGTGTGACCTCCCTGTTCCGTCTCATCCTCCCAGAGCATGAGGTTCTCCCTCTGGAGCACATCCAGGAGCTCATTCCCAGTGTTCAACCTCCCGCTCCCATTTAGGCTCCTCAGTCCAGCCAGACCAGAGCCGGAGCTGGGCAATCCCTCCCCATCCACTGGGAGCTGCATTCCCTGCCCTGCAGGAAGGACAAGGGACCCAGCAGGTTCTGGATGGATTCCCAGAGCACAGAACAGGGACATTCCCACCTCATCCCGTGCTTCCTCCCTTCCCGAAGCCATGGGATCACGGACAGGTGTCTCCCCTCCTGCTGCCACCCCTGCCCAGCGTGTCCTGCACCCCTCAGGTCCCAAAGTGTCCCACATCCCAGGCTCCCCATGAGGAATCATCCCCTGCCAGGTCCCAGTGGCCCCAGCATCCCTCGCTGAACAAATGGAGCTGTTCCCAATTCCAGCTCCCTCCAGGCTCCCATTCCCAGCGTGTCCCTGTCTCAGGCCATGGCTGATCCCAGCTGGAGCAGAAGGAGCCCTGGATGGGGCCAAAGCCACTCACCCCAAGCCTGGCCATGCTGGGGGGGGTTTGTGGTTCCTGCCAAGGCCCAGGGGACTGAGGGTCTCTCACATCCAGCAGGCTCCACCTGGCACCAATCCCTCCAGGAAAACCTGGAATCTTCCCCCCATTCATCTCCCACCTTGTTTTTTCTCAAGTCAGTTAATGAGGGGGAAAGTCTCCTGGGACGTGGCTGCCATCAGCCAGCAGGGAATGTACATCCCGGGAATGTAATTGGAATTAATTGCCTGGCGCTGTTTGATCTGTGGGCTGTGGGGGCACTTCTGCTCCCAGCACAGCTCGGGGACCCACAGGGGACAGTGACCCCAGTTCAAACCAGCAGCTCCTTCCTCAGGCACGTCCCTCACCCCTGCTCAGAGCTGGATCCTGTGGGAATTGCTCCTTTCAGGAAACTTTATCCACCAAAAGCACCAGCAGAGAGCAAGTCAGGAGAAGGGAAGGTCGGAAGCAGGGATTGAATGCAAGGCTGGATTAGCTCCTGATGCTGAGGGAGGGGAGGAGAAGCCATGGGGGCCTTCAGGTCCCAGGGCACAGCTTTGCACAAAACCCCAGTAAGGCAGAAAATGCTGCAGGATAGAGGGGAGGGGAAATTCCAGATGGGATTAGAGAGAGCTCCGAGGTGGGGACTGAGCTGCCTGACCCAAAAAGGGAGCTCAGGGAAAGGCTGCAGCACCCGGAGCCAGCTCAGGTGCAGTCAGAGTCCACTGCAGCTAAATCAGCTCGGGACTATTTTTAAATCTGGGCTTTCTAATTTTATTTATTTTCGTTTCTTGAAGCTCTTGGTTTCAAGGAAAGTGGGGAATGTCCACATGACTCATCCCAGAGCTGTCACACCCCTCATGGCAGGGGCTGGGAAACAGCAGGGAAAAATTCCATTCCCATTAAAATCTATCAGTTTCCCAAACAAGAGGACTTGGGCTTTACTTTTTACACTTCACAACATTTTTTTCCTCCTGGAACTAAAACATTTAATCCTGCTCCAGGATCTGTGGCTAGAAAAGAATTCAGAGCTGATTTTTGTTTTTGCTGTATTAATTTCCACTGAAAGCTGCACCTGACACTTTGCACTGCACCACCAATCTCTGCCTGCTCCGTTGGAATTCCTCTTCCCAAATCTCCCCATCCTCACTCCCACCACATTCCCAGCCCCACACCTTGCTCCCAGTCCTCCTCCTCATGTTCTCGCCAACCCTTTCCAGCACTGAGGCCCCCGCAGCCTAAATCCTGGACAAGGAGGAAGAGCAAGAGAATCCAGCTGGGAGCAGGATGGAGCACGGAGCGTTTCCTCCTATCTCAGCAACAACCCCTAAATCCCTCTGAGGAGATTCCCATTCCTGCCGGGCTCCCGGGTCCCGGTGCAGCCCCAGGCCCCGGGTTCTCCCCTCACCGAGGCAGCGGGATCCGTCGGGGCTGCTCGCGAAGCCGCGGGGGCAGGAGCACACGTAGCTGCCCACGGTGTTGGTGCAGTCGCCGCCGTCGCACACGCCGGGGATGGCCCCGCACTCATCCACGTCTGCAAGGGAGACAATGCCACGGGCAGGATGCAAAACGTCCCCTTCCCCACCCACACCCAGGGCACAGAGGGTGGGAAATGGAGTTAGGGGGGTTCATGGATGCCTGAGGCCATAAAGCGTCTCCAAAATTCTCCCAGAGGAGGATTCATGGAGTTCTCTGCTTCTCTCCGCAGCTCCTCCCAGGGGAAGTTTGGGCTGGACAGCGGGGAGAAATTCCTCCCGGAAAGAGGGACGGGGCCTTGGCAGGGGTTGCCCGGGGAGGTTTGGAGTCCCCGTCCCCGGAGGTGTCCAGGGAAAGCCCGGGTGTGGCTCTCAGTGCCCTGGGGTGGCGGGTCCTGGGCTGCACTTGCAGATCCCTGCGGGTCCCTCCCAGCCCAGGATATCCATGGTTTCGTTCTCTGATCCTATTCCAGTCAAGAGGGGAAGACAAATTCCTGCTCGGCTCTTTAGGACTCTCAAATTCTGCCCCCGGCCACCACCCGAGGTGTCCCCTGAGCCCTCCGGGGCTGCTCTGGGTCTCTGAGTCCCTCAGAAGAGCCCTGAGAGCTCCCAGGGCAGCCCAGCAGAACACAGAAAACACTTCCCCCACCTGGGCCCCTTCAGCCAAAAAGAGATTTTATCAGCCAGCCTGCCCTGTCATTTAATCCCAGCCCTGCTCTGGGCTACAACTCCCGGAGCTCTGGAAGGAAAAGAGCTTTGGGAAGGAAAAGTTGTGCTGTTGGTGAAAAAACCAGCTCAAAGCCCGGTGTGGCACTGGGGAGGATCCGAGCTCTGGGGGCAGCTGGCAGATCTGTGCTCTGACACCCCTCACTCACCCCAAAGCAGCGTCAGGGGCAGCGGGGGCAGCAATGAATCCCATTCCCAAGGAAAACCAGGGAATCCCAGGGGTTCACTCACACTGCAGTTCTTTCTTTCCCCCTTGAAAATCCCAGTGCTGAGGGGCAGGAAAAGAGCCCGTTCCTGCAGGACTCCACATCCTGAGCTTTGGGAACCTGAGCCCGGGGCTTTGTTGTCCTTTCAGTCCTTCCCCACCACATTTTCCTTCTCCATTTTCCCTCTGTGAGTGTCCCGTGGTGGTTTGGATCCGTTCAGGCAGAGCTGACCCAGTGGGACGGGTTCATTCCCCTCTCATTAACACCCCGCGCCGGGGAGGGAATTCTGCCAGCTCCAGCCTGGCTCCTTCCCGACTTTTCCAACCTTCTGTTCAAAATTAAAGCAGGATCCTGTGCTCTGCTGCTCAGACAATGGCAGGATTCAAGGCAAACGTTGATTTTGGAGCTGGGCTGGGATTGGAATTGGCCTCGTCCTTAAGGCTGAAAACGCTGGAAAAGCCGAAGGCTGCAGAGGCTCTGGAAGAGCTGGAGCTGCAAAGCTCATCCCACACGGTCCCCACAGAGCTGTGGGAACCCCAACCTTTCCATGTGCTAAAATCCCAGGATTTGATGGAGAAAACATCCCCTGAGGTCGTGCCCTGGGATCGCTCTGGTGCAGCACCAGGGACTCAAACCTTCCCCTCCCAGGAAGCACAAAGGAGCCACAGAGCGGGGAATGGAACCTCCAAACCACCCCAAATCCAGGGAAATGAGCTCTGGATGGAGCCAAACAATGAGCTCTTCTGAGGGGTTTTGTGAGGAAATGGAAAGAAAGTGAATTTTGGGTTCCATCCACCCTTGGAAAACGCTGGGAAGCTCCCTCAGGAACATCAATGGGAGGCAACAGAGCCTCGGCTCCATCAGGAAATTCGGGATTTTGTGCCCTGGTGACAAAAGCCAGGCCTGGGGGGACATAAGGAGCACCTCACATCCAAAGGGGAGAGGAAAATAGATGAGCTTTGGGATTCCAGGATTTGTTCCCCCTGGCAGAATGTCCTGGAGAGGCCAAAAATGGTCAAATCCTGGCTGGATTTCAGCTGAGGTTGTTGCACACAGCTTGCCTGGAGCCTTCCGCTCCCTTTCCTGGTGTTTCTCCACGGATTTTTTTTGTCTCTTATCACCATGGATGGATTTTGGATGCAGGACACATTCCTTTGGGAAGCATCCTGGATGAGGCACTGGCATTACCTCACTGATAGCAGAGCTTGGCCTTTGTCTTGCAGCACAGGAAGGGCTGCTAGAAAGTGGAATTCTTGGCAGAGAAACCCTGGAATTATGGCAGGAAAGGCTTTGTCCAGCCAGTGATTCCCCCTTAACTCCACACCACGGAGTTGTTCCCTCCGGTGTCATTTTTCCGGTTGCTTCCAGGATAATTTAAAAATGCCACAGCCTCCCTTTCCCTGTGATTTATGGATCCAGGTCTCTGGAGCAGGAGGATGTGTCCGAGTTCTGCTTTGATGTTCCCTCTCTCCACTTCGCACCAGGAATTTTCTTGTGTCCTCAACAATTCTCCTCCCGCCGCGTTAAGAACTCCGCTGGATCCAAACCTGCCCTTCTCCCCAGGCTCTCATTCCCCTGAAACCTCAACAGATCCTGCTTTTTTCCTGCTTTTTTCCACCATAATCCAGGCGTGGGATCGGTTAATTCATCCCGAACCTGGCAATTCCCGCCCTCTTTGCCCATCCTTTTGTACAACATAAACACAATTCTCGGTGCTCCCCAAGCCGACCTTGTCTCCAGCGCTTTTCAGGGATCAGCCTGACCCCTCGCCGCCCTAAATCCTGCACTTCCCTGTTTCCCAGACTGCTCGGATCCCTCAGAAGGGGAGCAGTGCCAGAAGTTCTCATCATCCAGAGCACAGCCCCGAGCTCAGGAGTCCCCGGAGCTCCTCGGAATACAAAGGACAAAGGGATAACAGGATAAAAGCTCACATTCGCCAGGGATGGGCTGCAGGAAAGAGCCTGGAACGGAGCAACCCCGGCCTTGGAGGAGGCTCAGGCACAAATCCAGGCTGGACGTGGGGCGCACGTTTCCCTGATAGGAAAAGGATTCGTTTTTCCTGCTGGAGCTGAGCAAAATCCGTGCCGGGAATATCCCGGGATCCGCAGCCTCCTCGGGAGAGCGGGGCCTCCCTTATCAGCGCGGAGCATCTCGCACAGGAAAAGCGTCTTTATCCTTCGGGGACCAAAGCAGCCTCAGCTCCGGCTGCCGTCGGGGTTTGGAGATAAGGTTTGTGTTAAGAGATAAGGATCGCCCCGAGAAGGCACCGCCCTTATCTCTGTTCCCACCAGGACACGGCCGGGGGGGGTTATGGCACAAACCGCCGGCCTTAATGAGGGGACATCGCTAATGAGGGGACATCGTTAATCAGCCTGGGCTCTGAGCTCCGGCTCCAGCACAGTCCCAGCTGCTGACTTCCCTCCCATCTCCCAGAGGTGTTTGATGGAGGTTTAATATTCCCTGGATGCCGGGCTTGGCTGGGGGAATCTGAGAACGAGAGGGAAGCAGCTCCTCTTCCTACGGCAGAGAATTCCCTCCTTTCCCCAGCTGTGAAATGAACCCAAAACTCGACAAGGGAACTGCGGCAGAGCTGGGATCACACCTGGATAACAAATCCATCCTCTGGTTGCTGCTGTGATTAAAGCCCTGGGCTCAGCGAGGAGGACACTTGGACCAAGGCAGAGATTTTGGCAGTTCCAGCAGGAATGTGAAGCTCAGGAATTTGATGCCCCATCTGCTGGACCAAATTCCTGATGGATCAAAGGGTGCAGGAAACTTGGAGATTTTCGGGGAACTGGGGGCCCAAAGTTTTGTGTCCATGAAGTGGGAGAGGAACCCTCTCTACTCCCCTATTCACATGGTTTTAGGGAATCACTTTCCTGAAGGGGAGCAGTGATACCCCAAAGGTGATTTCCCTTTCCTGGGACCCTCCTCACCTTCTGGTGGCCCTGTGGGGACGTGGAGGTGACACAGCTGGGAAAGGAGCCCTCAAACCCCGTCCCTTTGGAGCATCCCTGCTGTCTGTGTCATTCCAAGGGAAGCATCCTGACCTGGCGGTGATCCCAGGGATGGAGCAGTCCCTGGGAATGCTGGAGATGCCCCTTTTGTGGGCAGGACGGGGAAGAGAAGCTGTTTGTGGCCACGTGGGGCTGCTGGGGGAAGGAGGAGGCCCCTCACATCTGGAGGACAGATCCAGACAATGGATTGGGTTTAATCTCGGGATGGAGGAGATTCCAGCTCAACCGGTTTCAGATGTGCTCCGCTCCCCAGCCGGCGTGGGAGAGGCAGGAGCAGCTTTCTGCTGCCCCTGGTCCCACCTTGGCCAGGAAAATTCCTGGAATATCACTGGATTTGGGGAGCTGGTCCTTCACCTGCCACAGAAAAAGGCTGCTTTGGATTCTCCTGCTTTCAACCCTTGGATGTCGGAGCTCTGCAGGAATTCTGTCAGGATTTTAGAGAAAGTCTCCTGGCAGCCTGCCCAGGAGGAGCCACAGATGTTTCCTGGAGATGAAAGAATGTCCATCCCCCACCAGGGACTGACCTCTGGAGCTCCTGGCTCTCTTTGGGAAAGATTTCCTGAGGGGCTGAACCCAGGGCACAGAATCCTGGAATCCTGGAATGGTCTGGGTCGGAAGGGACCTTAAAGATCATCTCATCCCAACCTCCCACTATCCCAGTTCCAGGGGCTTCCCGAGGCAGGCAGAGCTCTCCCTTAGCTCCCACAGCCCCACAGATTCCACATTTCACAGTGACTAAATCTTCACAGGCCTCATGAAGAGCCTCGGAATTAAAAGTTGTTGAGTTTTCAAGGCTTGATCAGACTCAGAACCTGGCAGAGCTTTGGAGGCAGCCCCGAGCTGAGCCTGGCTAAACCCTTCCAGAGGTCCCCTCTGTGCCATCAATCCGTGTTCCCATTAAAACATCCTTAAAAAACCCCTCTGTGAACAAACCAAACCATTTCCTTCTGGTTTCAGGGAAGATCAGGGGATCAGGCAAGGCCTATTCCTCATTTCCTGGCCTTGGATTCTGGGAAGAAGATAAAAAACCCCTTTGGCAGGGCTGGCTGTGGGGTGGGATCTGGCCTGGAACGGGAGCTCTCTCCCATCTCTACCTTGGAAAAACCAAAGACTAAAATGCTCCTGGGACATTGGGAAGTGGAGAATCCTGGCAGATCCAGGCCTGGGGCCTCCCTTACCTTCACACCTGTGGCTGGTCTCGCTCTGCTTGTGCCCTGCAGGGCACTTGCACTCGTAGGATCCCACGGTGTTGATGCAATTCCCGCCCTGGCAGAGGCCAGGGATGGCCTGGCACTCGTCCACATCTGCGGGAAGAGGAGCAAGGCTGTGAGGGAATCGAGCCACGGATCCGTGTCCAGGGTGGATTTTCCTGTGCTCCAGGGAGCTGGATCGCATTCCAGGAGGAATTACCCCTCAGGTGGCACCAGGGATAAGGGCAGGGAATGGCCAGGAATGAATTCCTGGCTCAAGCAAGAGCGAGACAAAAGTCTGGGAATGCTTCCCAAAGGATGTGTCCATCCCGTGGTTCTCTGGGAGAAACACCAGCCTGACCCAGGACACGCTGAGGGATGGAGGAGCTCACCTGAGAGCCACAGTGGGGCCAGAATCTCCTGGATAAAATGATCTTGGAAGATCCCGTGGGATACTCTGGGTCCATGGAGATGCTCCGTGACACACGGCGGGGATTTGGCAAAGTTCCACAGGGAGTTCTGTGCTTTGGGGCTCTGCTCTCTGTGTCCTCTATTTTGGGGCTCTTTCGGGGCTCTGTTTTAGGGTTCTGTTTTAGGGCTGTTTCAGGGCTCTGGTTTTGATCTCTGTTCTCAGTGTTCTCCATTTCGGGGCTGTTTTGGGGCTCTGTTTCAGGGCTCTGCGTTCTCCATTTCGGGGCTGTTTTGGGGCTCTGTTTCAGGGCTCTGCGTTCTCCATTTCGGGGCTGTTTTGGGGCTCTGTTTCAGGGCTCTGCGTTCTCCATTTCGGGGCTGTTTTGGGGCTCTGTTTCAGGGCTCTGCGTTCTCCATTTCGGGGCTGTTTTGGGGCTCTGTTTCAGGGCTCTGCGTTCTCCATTTCGGGGCTGTTTTGGGGCTCTGTTTCAGGGCTCTCTGCTCTCTGTGAGCTGTTTCGGGGCAGTTCAGGGGCCCCTCCCCTCCCTCCCGGTGCCCCGTTCCCGTCCCCGCTCACCCTGGCAGGCCCCGGTGCGGATGTTGGGGATGAAGCCCCTGCGGCAGGGGTGGGGCTGGGCCGGGCACATCTCGCAGGGGTGGCCCCAGGCGCGGCCGATGGTGGCACAGCACATGGTCTTGGTGCACACGATGCCGCTCAGCTGGCCCTGGCACATCTGGTTGTTGACCTGGCTGAAGCAGGGCCCGGTGCGGTAATCTGGGGAGGAAATGAATCCCTGGATTAGATCCAGCACGGAAATCCCAGGATTTCTGCCCGGCTCTCGGTGCTGTTCCCTTTCCAGCACAGCCACTCAAGTGAGAAAGCTGGGGGGAAACTGCAATGGTGACAAACTGAAGGCCGGTGCTGGAGGTGGTGCTGGCCCTAAAAGGAGCTGAAAATCAAAAGTCAGGCAAAGAGGCAATTCCAGGGCTGCAATTCCACCTATCCTGGAGAACTTCAGGAATGTGAAAAGCAATCACATTTCACTTTAGTTACAAAGATCCTTCCCTGGAAGTGTCCGAGGCTGGGCTGGACGGGGCTTGGAGCACCTTGGGATAGTGGGAGGTGTCCCTGCCCACGGCAGGGGCTGGAATTCCATGAGTCTCATGTTCCCTTCCATCCCAAACCAGTCTGGGATTCTGGGATTCTCAAATTCTCCAACTCTGGGATTCTGTCTCTCTTGACTTTAGCTGTCAAACATCTCCTGGCAATTTTAACTTTAAACCCCAGACACTGCAGGAACAACCAGCAGGTTTCCCATTCCCAATTAGGGTCCTCCCATCCCTTAAACTCCAAGGATTTTAACCCAATTTTTGCAGGGTTTTGCCCTCAGGAATGTGGGTTTGCCGCTGCCTGGGCTCCCGTGACCCTTGATGAGGGATATTGGCACAGCAGGAATCCAGCAGGAAGCGAAATCCCTCAATGAGATTTTCCTTCTGCCGGGCAGAGGTGCTGGCACGGAAGTGTTTGATCTGTGCCTGGAAAAAACCCCCTGAACCTCGTCCTTGTCAGCCCAGAACATTCCCCATGACCTGTCTGAGCAGTCAGGTGTTGGTCAGGCAGCCAGAGGCCGGCTGGGATGTGCTCAGGGAATTTCCAGGCTGGAATTAGGCAGTAATTAGGAAGTGACCCCGGTTCCCTGCTCCCGGATTAACCCCCAGATGTCCCTGCAGGGAAAGGTTTGGATTTGATGTGTGAAGCAACAAAAATCTTGTGTGGAGGGGGGTGACAGCACTGGGACCCCCAGGTAACCATGTCCCAAAATCCACGGAAAACACGCAGGAAATCCTCCTGTCTGGGAAAGAATCAATTAGCAAAGAATTCCTCATTTCCAGCTTAATGCTCCCTCTGGTTTGTGTTCTGGAGCAGTTCATACCTGAAGGTTAAAGCTGATCAAACTGGGCTGTGGGTGAAGAGGTCGAGAGGAGAAGGGTTTGAGAGGGAACAAAGGAATGGTTTGGAAGTTACATTGGTGGGAAGGTAGTGGGATCTCCCAAAAACGCCCTTTTTTGGGAATCACACCAGAAACATGAACCATGGGGAGTTACCAAAGAATTCTCCTTTTTTTTTGACCCAACTTTTACGAGATCCCAGACCAGTGGCTGACGTCAGTGCGGGGTGGACCCCAAAAAACTCAGGTTAATAAATGTCAAACCCCAAACTGATGCTGTGAACAGAGAGCAAAGGAGGGAGAGCTGCCCCATCTCCCACCTCATCTCCCACCTCATCCCCCCAGGCACTGCAGGAATCCCTGGAGAGGGATAATGAATGCGGGATTGTGAGGAGAACACCCCCTTTTAAGCAAATAATTGCCCAAAATAACTTTTCCTATGCAGATGACTCCTCTGGAGGGAACGAAGCCAAGGAAATTGCAGTCTGGAGAGCCCTGGCTGCCTTCCAGCCCCAGCTGGTGCTAATTTTAATGGGCAAATGATTAAATTTTTAATGAGGCACCAATGAAATTTTATGAAGGAAATGGGGAGGCTTAGGAGATGTCTGAAGCCTCTCACAGTCCCTCTACGGGATCCATGTTCCGGGAATCCTGCTGCAGGTAGCTGTCCTTCAGGAGTTGGGTTTTCCCTTGGAAAAGCCGAGGGGAAAGCTGGGATTGCTGTTCCCTCTTCCCAGAAGCAGAGCCCAGTGTGGGACATGGAGCAGTTCCACCTCTCCAGCTCCAGGTAAAGCTCCCATTGAAGCACTGCAAGGAATCCTGGATTGGGAGGATTTTGGGAGCCCCTCGAGAGCTGAATCCCTGACAATTCCAATGACAATTCCCATTAAATCACTGCAAGGAATGCTGGATTGGGAGGATTTTGGGAGCCCCTCGAGAGCTGAATCCCTGACAATTCCAATGACAATTCCCATTAAATCACTGCAAGGAATGCTGGATTGGGAGGATTTTGGGAGCCCCTCGAGAGCTGAATCCCTGACAATTCCAATGACAATTCCCATTAAATCACTGCAAGGAATGCTGGATTGGGAGGATTTTGGGAGCCCCTCGAGAGCTGAATCCCTGACAATTCCAATGACAATTCCCATTAAATCACTGCAAGGAATGCTGGATTGGGAGGATTTTGGGAGCCCCTCGAGAGCTGAATCCCTGACAATTCCAATGACAATTCCCATTAAATCACTGCAAGGAATGCTGGATTGGGAGGATTTTGGGAGCCCCTCGAGAGCTGAATCCCTGACAATTCCAATGACAATTCCCATTAAATCACTGCAAGGAATGCTGGATTGGGAGGATTTTGGGAGCCCCTCGAGAGCTGAATCCCTGACAATTCCAATGACAATTCCCATTAAATCACTGCAAGGAATGCTGGATTGGGAGGATTTTGGGAGCCCCTCGAGAGCTGAATCCCTGACAATTCCAATGACAATTCCCATTAAATCACTGCAAGGAATGCTGGATTGGGAGGATTTTGGGAGCCCCTCGAGAGCTGAATCCCTGACAATTCCAATGACTGGGGTGGGATCCATGTCTCACACCCAGCCGTGTTGTTCCTCTGGGAGGAGCTTCCTGACAATATCCCTGTGGACAATATCCCAAATTCTCGTGTCCAGGATGGCCCACGTGGAGTCCTGTGGAAGGGCTGGGGCATTGGAATGGGGGCAATTCCTCTGGAACCAGCCGAGCCAGCACCCAAACCTGGGCACTTCCCACATTCCCGGCACTTGGGATGCACCAGGAACGCTCTGCCCGCCCTCCTTATCCCAAATCCACGTTGCCAGAACCTCCTTCACCTCCTCCAAGAGGTAAAAAAGAGCCAGAATTTATCCCAGAAATGCAGCTTGGCCTCATTAAAAAGGAATAATCAGCCTCAGAGTGCTCCGAATCCCCCCTCAGAGCCCCTCGGGCTGCGAGGGACAGCGGCTGCACGGTGCCTGCTCCAGGCTCAGCTCCCCAGAGAACAACGGGAACGTTTCCCTGGGATAAGAGCAGGGCTCAACGCCGATCCTTGGCACGGGAATGCTCATTCCAGCAGCTCGGATTGCTTTGAAGCAGGGAACAAACTGAACACGGCTCCCAACAAGGGCGTTTTCCAAGGGTTTTGTAGCACCTGGATTGAAACTGGACCTGAAGCATTTACGGCTTTGTTTCATCCCCAGTTTCAGTGGGATATGAAAGACTGGATTTAGGAGTGGATTGAGATCACCCCTTTGCTGGGGGGAATGAAAAAGGCTTTGAAAATGAACATTTTATTCCCTTTTAACTGGTCCTGATTGTGCCCAGGGGAAACGGGGAGGGTTTGATCAGGAACTTCCTAAAATATTCACAAGAAAAAAGAGTTTCCTCCACTCCTACAACATCCACGGAGCCAGGAGGGTGTCCCTGAGTCAATTCCAGTGGGAATTCAGACCCCTGGGGATGGGAAAGTGGGATAATTCCACAACTTTCTGTGTTATCTAAAGGACAATCCCAGCCACACAAATCCGCCGTGGGAGCAGATCCAGAGTCCAGCACAAGGGAAGGGGAAGGGAATGAGGAGCTTTTCCCTTCTCCCACCCTCTGGAATTCCCTCCCGAGACAGGCCAGGGGCCGAATTCCTCCTCTCCAAAACAAACAAACAGAGCCGAGGAAGAGGAGCTTTGTCCTTTGCCAGAACTCCAATTCCTTCTCACAATAAACAATGGAGGCTTTTCCTTAAAAACTACGGGGCAGAAACGGCCTGGGGATCATCCCCAGGGAGCTCCGGCTGCGCTGGGATGGGGCCACAGCAGCACAAACCCTGGGATTGGGCAGGAGGCACGGGAGGGGCAGGGACTGGGAGAGACAGGGACAGGGATTGGAAGAGACAGGGATCGAGATCAGGAGAGACCAGGTTCAGGAGAGACAGAGACAGGGATCAGGAGACACCGGGATCACAGAGGAGACAGGATAAAATCAAATGCTCGGTGGAGCAATGGATGCTCTGCTCACAGAGACCTTGGAATCCTGGAATGCCTGGGGTTGGACAGGACCTTAAAGCCCATCCTGTTCCTGTCCCAGGCTGCTCCAGCCTGGCCTTGGACACTTCCAGGGATCCAGGGGCAGCCACAGCTGCTCTGGGAATTCCATCCCAGCCCCTCCCCACCCTCACAGGGCACAACTCCTTCCCGGCATCCCAGCTATCCCTGCCCTCAGTCCCTGTGTCCTGTCCCTCCGTGGACATTCAGGACATCGAACGAGGGATCAGCATCCTAGAACCACCAGCCCAACCCCACACGATGGTTCCTGTTGTTCTCCAGGTGTTTTCCAGCCTGGATCTCAGCTCTCTGGCCCCTCGGGCTGGGTCTGTCCAGGGGAGGGGGTGGGAGCAGCCCCAGGGTCTCCCTGAGGGGCTCCTTTCTCATGGAATACTTTCTCCAGCTCGTCATTTCCTTACCTCATCCAAACACAGCCACATTCCTCAAGTTTAACTGTTTGGACTTCTGCAGAAAAGAAAAAGCTGGCGGGGGCACTTTCTAAGGCCAGACATTCCAAGTGCTGAAAAAACACATCCAAAGGAAATTGTAAAGGGAGAACTTTTTTTGAGTTTTCCTGTCCTATTTTTACAGTTTCCTGCCGAAGTCTCGGCCTGATGAAACCCGAGAGAGCTCCAGGCTCCTGCGAGGAGCAGCTCCTGAGGCACAAAGAACGCAGGGAAACACGGAGCTGGGGGATCCAGAGCGGCAGGAAAGGCTGGGAATGTCGGAGCAGGAGTTGGAAACGCCTGGAAGAGCCCTCGGGGTCAGGACTTGTCCTGGGAGGTGCTGGGGTGGCACTTCCAGAGCTCCAGACTCTTCCCAAGCTCTCAGGTGGAAACCTGGCACTTCCCGAACCCCTTGGAAGAGACCCCAGCTCCTGGATCCAGGGAAAAGCAGATCTGGAGATGGTGGCCCGGCTGTGGCTGAACTTGGGGGATTCCTCCCGGCCTGAGTGCTCCTTACAGGACTAAAGGGAGCAGAAATTTGTGTGGGAGCATTTTTGGGCAGAGGTTTTGTGGGATTTGCCTATCCTGGGAAAAGAGCTGGGAGGGGGTGGTGGCCAGGACACCCCTGAGAGAGGAATTCCACAAAATCGGGTTGGGTTTCCCTGATTTTAGTGATGGGCAGGAGCATCTTCATCCCTCCACCCCGCACTCCAGGAACTGGGGTATCTGGAAAGGTCTTTGCTGGGATTGGGGGAGCTCCCAGGAATCCTGGGTTCACAGGACCCCCCTCCCAAAAAACAGGAATGAAAATCTGTCAGAAATGTTGGTGGATCTGCGGACACAGAAGTGTGGAATTCCAGGGATCCTCCCTGCGGGGACATCAAAGGGACCCTCAGAAATAAAAAGCTGCTCCTCGATGGAAGCAGAAGAGAGGAGGTGAAGGAGGAAAATGTGATTATTTTCTTTCCATGGACACAATTCCTTCATGGATATGGGACTGGAGAGCCCAGCTCAGGGGGAAATGTTCCACCCACGAGTTTTTGGGTTAAACTTTTGGGAACTTTGGACCACGAGGAGCAGAACCCGCCCCAGGGGCCTCCTGAGCCACACGGGTCAGAGGGACCTCCCAAGGTGCAAAATGTCACTGTAAAAATCCATTTTCCCAATAAAAAAAGAAGATTTTCTTCCATGGCCTCCATGGGGAGGATTTCATTTGGCTGGAAAAACAGCCCCAAATTAAAAACCTCATCCCTGGAGCACAGGAGGAGCTCCAAACATCACCTGAGTCCAGCTCAGTCTCTTGGTCCAGGTCATTTTTTCCTACAGGAGGGAGGGTGAAATCAGAGTCATGACATCAAAATCCTTCACTGTGCTGTAGAACCGTGACCAACCCTTGGCCTCTGGCCCCACAGCCTCAGCTCCTCTGGGCTGCAGCTTCTCCTCCCACACTGATGTAATGGGAGCTCAGGTTCCATAAAATATCCCCCAGTCCCTCATCCCCGAAGATGTCAGGGAGAGGGAGGAAATGATGCTGGAATTCTGTGAGTTCCTCGCTCTGAGGGTGTTTACCTCTGGAGCGGGGAATTTCCTGCATGAGGTGTGAGGGGGGTTGTTCTGCTCCCAGCACAAAGCTGCCTCTTACTGGAGCTGTTCTGAGCACTCAGAAATTCACTTTATTCCAATTTAAAACTAAAATTATTTCTTGCTGCGGCGATAGCGAAGTAAATTCAAGTGAAGCCCTTAAATAAATCTGGAATTGGATGGATTTGGGGGGGATGAGTTCTTTTTGTCAGGGATAGGGCTCTCAGAATCCCAGAATTCTGGGGTTGGAGATCATCCAGTCCAACCCAGGGTCACCTGGAGCAGGTGCCACAGGAACCTGGTGGGTTTGGAGTCTCCAGACAGGGAGAATCCCCAACTCCCTGGGCAGCTGTTCCAGAGCTCTGCCACCTCCAGGGAAAGTAGTTTTCCCTCCTGCTGAGGTGGAATTTCTTGTGTTTGGTTTGTGTTTGTTTGTGTTCCTCACTCACTGCTCCCGTTACTAATGCAGGACATTCCCTGGCTCTGTGGGGAGATTTGTCCTTTCTCCCTGTGAGGAAAGGGCTTCAGGCTCTGCTTTGAATTAATCCTTCTCCAGGAAAATCCCTAGGAACTGGAGCTGAACTGAGAGCTACAGGAGGCGCTGCTGCTGGAATCTCGCTATGGAGCCTCCCAAGGATTCCTGTGGACCCAGCAAACACCTCCTGGAGCAGCAGGACACAGCTCCTGGTGCTCAGGGACTCCTCTCAGCAGCCCTGGAGATGGAGCAGGAGCGCAGTTTTCCCTCGGAAGGGTTAAGCTGCTCCCTGGTTATCCCTGGAAGGTCAGTCCCAGCCTCACCTGGCTGCAAACCCCCCGGGATGCTGTTCCCAGCCGGGCAGAGCAGCCTCTGTTTGCCTTGGCAGGGAGGAGCTGTGTGGACACAGCTGGAGGATTTGTTTTGTCTCTCACACAAGTCTGGCTCAGCCAAATCTCTGCAGGCGTTGTGAAAATGCTCCTTTATGTAAAGAATTTTATACATTGGCCCCAGAGTCTGCCCCTGCTCAGCCCCCTGCACACGCAGGACACTGGGATTTTCCAGTCTTCTCCAGAAGTTTCTTTCAGGAATTCCCAGCTCTCTGTTCACACACAGCCAATGTCACCCGGGGAACTCTCACCCCACAACCAGGAATCCCATGGAGTGCCCGGGGCACCAGCTGGGCACGAGCAAAAATTCAACAAAATCCAGAATCTCCAGTCCCAAACGCGGAGAGCACAGAGCAGCCTGGAGCCCAGCTGCCCGCTGCTGTGCCCGGGGTGCCAGGGAAGGTGCCCTTACCTCGCTCGCACTGGGGCCCAGTGAAGCCGTAGACGCAGGCGCAGCGGTTGGGCCCGATGCACCTGCCCCCGTTCTGGCAGCCGTTCTCACACACAGCTGCGAGGGAAAACAGAGAATCCTGTCACTTCTGCTCCTGGAGAGCCCCCTCAGTGGGGGCAGAGCTCGGATTGTCACCTCCATCGTGGCTGGAGTATCAGAGCTTGGAGTATCAGCTCCGTGTTCTCCCATCCGGAGCCTCCGCGCAGCGAACGCGGAGAAAATCTGAGATTTTAACTTTTTTCCTTGGAGAAATTGTTCCCTGTTCCTGCCTGAGCCCCTTTCTGCAAAGGCCACAAACCCCTATTGCACTGGAGAGGATTTTCTGCCCTCTGGAACCTCGGTTCCCTCAGGCCAGCGTTGGGATTCAAGCGGCAGGGTCGGGATGAGCAGATACAAACAGGAAACGTGTAAGGAATGACAGCAGCTGGAATGGGAGAAGGGGAGGCTGCTCAGGGATTTAATCCCACGTGCCCAGAGCAAGGAACTGAGGTCTGAGCCGCACTTGGGTGTTCTCTGACTTAAAATAGTCACTGGCTTAAAATATTCCGGGCTTAAAATATTCCTGACTTAAACTTAGTCCGGCTACCCTCGGTTAAACCCTGCACTCAGAGCTCCCAGGCTGGAGCCAAAGGAAGCGTCCTGATTAAACTCAGGGATCGATGGAAGCTCCAGAGCGGGAAGGGACCCCCCAGCCCCTGCCCTGCACAGCCCCCGCTCGGTGCCCAGCTCCCAGCTCCAGCTCTGCCTCAATTCCCGCCCGGAGCCGCGGGGCCGGGATCTGCCCAGAGCGGGGCCGGGGCCAGGGGGATGCAGCATTCCCGAGCCTGCCGGGATGTGCTGCCAGAGGGGAAGGCCGGGGTGGAGCTGGGAGCAGCACGTAGTGAGGGCTGCACGTTCCAGCCCCAGCCCCGGGCTGCTGCTCCGCAGAATTTTCCCAAGCTTTTGCTGCTCAGGATGAAATTTTCCATATGGAGCCTCTGCCTCCGGCTGAGCTTTTGGGAAAGTTTCAGCACCAAGGGATCAGGCAGAGCTCGGGGGGAGTTTGGGGGGAATGGGGGAGTTTGTCTTTAAAAATCCTCATTGACTTCACTGGGAGTGATTCCCACATGGATCCAGGGATTGGAATTTGGGAAGTTCTAATTGATCTAACTGATTAAGAGATTCTTTCAAGGAGATTGTGCTTAGTTGATTACTAAAGGCTTCTTAAAATGTATTACATGGTATTATATATATAAAATACATAAATGTATATCAGTTATCCTTGATATAATGATATAATAATTGTAATATAGTAAATATAATTCTATCATGATAATACAATAAGATATATATAATGATTATATATAGTACATGATGCATGTATTATCTCATATAATAATGTGACATGTATTATGAATATATTACAATAGATAACATATCTATATATTCTGTATTATCTATATATTATATACAGTATATATAGTATATACAATGCTAGCTATAATATTATCTATATATTGTAATAGATCGAAAAATATCATATTAATATATTATATATTATGCTGGGAAAGAAATTAACCTATTAATTCTATCAAATATCAGTATTTTGATACAGAGCTGTGTCTGTATTGCTCAGGAGGGAGGGCTGAGATTCCGAAGGAAGGAGAACACGGTGCTGATGTTGGAGTGTCCAGGGTGCCCTTTCCCATTCCCACTCCCACTCCCATTCCCACTCCCATTCCCACCCCCATCCCGTTCCCGCTCCCACCCCGCTCCCGGACTCACGCTGCCCGCAGTAGGTGCCGGTGAATCCCTTCTGGCACAGGCACGCCTCCTCGGAGCAGCTGCCGCCGTTCATGCACCGCAGGCTGCAGCTCTGCACTGGGGACAGGACAGGAAACGTCACCCCGGGATCGGGCCGGGATGGGCCGGGAATTGCTGCCCCGGCTGACACCACGTCCTTCAGCCACCGGGGATGTGCTGGGCTGGGAGGGACCCCCAGGGATCCTGGACCCAGCTCCTGACTCCAGACACCCCAACAGCCCCACCCTGGGCATCCCTGGGAGCGGTGTCCAAAGGCTCCTGGAGCTCTGGCAGGGTTGGGAATGTGCCCATTCCCTGGGCAGTGCCCAGCACCCTCTGGGCGATGAAGCTTTCCCTGACTCCATCCCAAACCTCGTTCCACACACACCAAAGGCATCCATCCTTGCACTTCGTTAAGGGATCCACCCCAATTAAACCTCTCCAGCTTTGTCCTTCCTGTGGGATTTCCTGCAGACAAGGGCACAGTCCCTGACATTTCTCCGTCTTTGACAACCCTGTCACAATCCTTTCTTTCAGGATTTTACACTTTTCCAATATTTTCCCACCCTTTTTCTCACTGTTTTCCATTATTGCTCCATTTTCAATCCTTTTCACACTTTGGGCTGCCAAATCTTCCAAATTCCTCCCTATCAAAGCCTTCTGAGGAGTTTGGGGGAGTGGAATTTCTCTGGTGGAGGAAAACCATCAACTTTAAGACATTTCTCCTCCTTTTGCAAACACGACGTGGCCTCCTCGGCAAGATCCAGTTACTGGGAGAGGGTTTTTTTAAGGAATTTGGAAAGAAAAGCACGAATCCTCCATTCTCCCATGTGAGAGTTCAGCTTTCCCACTGGATTATGACCCACTGGATGTGACTGAGGCACTGCAGGGAAACAATAGCAGTAAATAAACTGGGAAGTGTGGTCCTGCCATGGGCACAAAGTGTTGGCTTTAACTGTTCCACCAGTCTGTGATGTTTAAGAAATTTGGGATTAAAGCAGCCCAAAGAGGGAGGTTTGGGGCTCAACACCGAGTTACAAGCCCAGGTCACCCAGCTTTCCCTCTGGAATGCCTGGAACAACACATTCCTCCTCAGGGAGGTGCGACCACTCCAACGGCAAGGGCCCGAGGCTGGAGCAAGGCATGTGAAAAGTGGATTTCACATCAGAGCCCCACAGAGAGCTGTAGGAAAAGGAGAAATGACAGGAAAAGGAGGATGGCAGCTCGTCCTCGCTAGCTTTTCCCAGGATTGGACTGGACTGGATTAGTCCTAGAATTTATTGGAAGGGATCAGTGGCTCTGCCAGGGATCAGCTGTGGGGTTTTTGTCTCTACTCACTCCCTACTCCACCTAAACAGCCCCTTCAGAGCACTCCTAAAACCTCTTTACTCCCTGGAGCAGGAAACCAAGTAGGAAACGCCGCTCTTTGTTATTCCAGAGGAGGCACAGTGGCTTTTCTTGCCTCTGGAATGCACAATTTGTCTGCTTTTCCACAGAAATCCAGCCCCCAGCAGCGAATTCCAGATTGGAGGAGCCCCCGCAGAGGAGCCCCCCCCTCACATCCAGCGCGGGCTCCCGGGAATGCCAGGGCCGTGCCCAGATGGATGCGCTGCTCTCGGCATTCCTGGAATTCCTCCCTGATTGCTCCCACATGGACCCTGACTCCCGGAGTTTGGTGGCTCCGGCACCTTCCCGTCCCCGAGGGCTGCAGCCTCCGCTGCTTCCCGGGGATCCGCCCGCAGGGGGATCTGGAGCACAACGTGGCACCCGGGAAGCAGATCCCGGGAATTTCCTTCTCCCAGGCACCCCCTGGCTGGGGTCACTTTATCACAGAGGCTCCTCTGCAGCTGGGCACTGATGGGAAATTAATTCCTGGGGCGTCTCTCTCCATCTGAGGCCTTAAAAGACTCCAAAATCCCGTTTATTTCTGCAGGAAAAGCCCTCCGGGAAAGCACCCCAAAGCACGGAATATGTTGTGAGCTCTGCCCGGTTCAGGGTAGAACTGCAAAGATTCAATTCCCTTCCCTTCTGGGAGAGCACAGAACCCCTGGGATCACCCGGAGAATTCCCTTACCTCCAGCTGAGCCACAGTTGGGGGAAAGTTGTCCATTGGAGCAGGTGCACATGTTGGGCCGGGAGCAGAATCCATCCCCGCAGGAATTCCTGCAGATTGCTGCAGGCACAGAGGGACACTGGGATCAGCACCCTGGAACTCGCTCCCAGACCTGGCTCTGGATTCATCCCCCGGGAGAGGAATCACCCAGGGAGGGCCTGGGGCACCTCTGTGGGCAGAGCAGGAGTGGGAAGGACCTTAAATCCCATCCAGTCCGTGGGCAGGGACACCTTTGTCCTGCAGAAATGCAGGACATCAGCCCATTCATGGATTCTCCAGCCCTGGAGAGCCCAGACAGCAAGGAAAACTCCCAGTCCAGGTGAGATTTATCTCAGTCATCCTCCTGTGGCCCCTCAAAGATGCAAATTCCTGCTGGGAGACATCTCTGGTGACACCAGGTTTGCAGTGCCACCATCAGCTGGTGTCCAACTGAATTATTCCATGGGAACAAGCAGGAAATCACTTCCTCAGGAGCAAAATCACTTCATCAGGAGCCTCCTGTCCCAAAGCAGGCACGGCCAAGGGACACGGGGACACTTCAGGAGAGGATTAAAGTCTGAATTAAATAACTGGGACCAGTTGGAGCCACCCCGGTTTAATCGGGATTAGAGGAGCCAGGAATTCCCACAATCCCTGCTCCTGCCCCATCCTGAGCTCTGCAGTGGGAGCTGGGAACTCCTTCCCACGGGGCTGGGAACTCCCTTGGAGCAGGGAAATGGATAAAGGGATGAAGGGATAAAGGGATACTCACGGACAATGCACTGGTTCCCTCCGGGCAGGGTTTTCCAGCCGGGGCAGCAGTAGGAGTGGAACCTCGAGCCACAGACGTTGGGGCTGAAAATCAAACACAGTTTGGGGTTTTCCCCTCTGTTTCAGTGCCTCTGGATAAATCCAGGCTCTGCAGGAGAGCAGGGAAGAGCTCCCTGGGGGACATCTCCCTCCAAACTCCATTTAGAATTTTGAGGGGGTTTTGGTCAAAATCAGTGGAGGAAGAGGAATGTGGCACCAATCCCACGGACCAAGAGAGAAGGGAGTTCAATGCAATGGATAAAGTGGAGGATTTTTAATTAGGGGGCAGACAGCACCTCTTCCCAAAAGGGATTCATCCAAGGATTTTGTGCAGGGATCCTGGGAGATGGAGGGTGAAACTAAAAGATGCCAATTGTTCCTCCCAAAGTGAACCTTGCTGAGCATCTGCTAAAAATTAGCAGAGTTTCAAAATAAACCATGGGGAGAATCCACTCTGAAGGGGCTGGGATTAATGGTGTCCCAGGAATGCCCCAGAGGGAGAAGGGAATGAGATTCCAAAGCAGTAACTCCAGAAGGACAACTCTGGTTTGTAAGGGGGGGAAAAAATAACATCCTCGGTAAATTTGGGATAAAATTGCTTTTGGAATTACCAGCAGTGTGCTCAGTGCTGGGAAACACAAGCTGGAATCCCTCACTTCCATCAGAAAGAAGGTCAGGATAAAAGGGATGTCTTAAAATCATGGAATCACAGAATGGTTTGGGATGGAAGGACCTTAAAACTCATGGAATTCCATCCCTGCCATGGCAGGGACCCCTTCCACCGTCCCAGGCTGCTCCAAGCCCTGTCCAACCCGGCCTTGGACAGTGCCAGGGATGAGGACATAATAAAAAAATTTAAAAATATATTAAAAATTAAATGAAAAATTAAATTTAAAAATACGGAGGGTTTTTTTTTCCCCTCCTCACTCTCAGCTCTGCCTCCGTGGGGGTTTTTCCCAGAGCGCGCGCAGTCCTGGAGCATTTTTCCATGGATGGATCGTCCCTTCTCACCTTCCGTGCCACTGAAAGGGCTCATTAGCTAATGAGAATTATGCAAATGAGGTGACTGTGACCAAAAGAGGGCTGCCGAGGAGGGACAGAGGGAAAACAAACGCTCGGCATCGCCTTTGTGCTCTCGAAACAACCCCCGGGATTAGGGAGATAAACAGGGACGGAGTCAGCGGGAATTTCAATGGATGGCACCGAGCGCTGCCCGCGGGCGCTGCCTCCAGCGGAGAGCCGGGAAACGAGGGGAAAACCTCTGGAACAGAGCCCTGGGATGGATGGATGGGAAAGGCTGGATGGGAAACGCTGGCGGCAGGAGCCTCCTCCCAAACGCACTCGGGATCCCGGCGGGAGCCGGGACCGGGACACGGCCCCTGCCCGGGGAACAGGACACGGGCGGCACCTGGATGGGGCTGCAGGAACCTGGGAACGGCCACCGGGAGCACCGGGATGCGGCCGAGGGGCTGGGAAAGGAGCTGGGAAAGGAGCTGGGAAGGGCTCGGTCCTGCGGGTGTTGCCAGATCCTGGGAAAGGCTGGAGAGGGAGGGAAACAGTGCGGGAAGTCCGGGCTGAGAACCCCTGCAGGCTCAGATTCCAGGGGAGCTGTTTCTCCCTCTCCTGCTCGAGCACAATCTCCTAACTTCGGGATCCATTCAGCTTTGCCAATATTTTGGGAACATGCCAACATTTCCCAGTTATTTTTCCTTTCTCCCTCTGCATTCTCTGTGTAACTCGAGCCGTGGGACCTCCCTCCTGCTCTCCCAGCTCCTCCAGTTTGGGGAGCAGCCGCTCTGCCAGGGGAGAACGGAATTCCCAGTTCCCACCTTCCCTGTCCCTTTCCTTATTGGAAAGTTCTTCTGCCTTCAAGTCCCATCCTAAGAAAAATTTGTGGGAGAAACCAAACCCTCTGGGAACAGATTCAGCCAATTCCCAACTTGTTCACCTTTGGGAATGGCCATCGACTCCAGGTTTTCCCAACCATCCAGAGGCACCAGTTCAGTGAAAATTTCCCTAATTTCAGGATGATGAGGATTTTCAGTGTCTGCCATCCATGGAAAAGCTTCTTTAAGGAAGAGACAGGGAAGTTTCTTTGGGGATTATTTGTGACCCCCCCCGTAGCCCTTCTCTTATTGTGAAATTCAGAGAGAAATCAAATGAATGTGGATGACTTCAGCCTGTGGTTTTCCAGGGACAATGATCCCACCTCTCCATCCGAGCTGGGAATTCTTCCTCCAATTCAGGATTTGCTCTGGTTTTGGTCTGTGCCCGGTTCTTTGCTGCGCCCCTGGGATCAGCTCTGACAATGAGTGGGGACAGCTCTGGAGCCCCCCGGCCTCGGTGGGGATCACCAGGGGACAAGAATTGGTGCCAAATGTCGGGGGGGGTTCTGGGAAAGCATCTCCCCCCCCAAGAGGGATTTGGGATGGTGTCAGGGCGTGGGAACAGATCCCGAACAAAGCCGACTTTGGGATCCGCGGCGCATTCGCGTCCTCCTCCTTTGGGACTGATCCCCCCTAAGCACTGCAAGGATTCATCTCAGGGAATTCTCACTTTGAGGAGTTCTCTGCTCGCTCCCCCAGGCCTGGCTGCATTTGATGAGGAATTTGCAATGGAAAAATTCCAGAAATCCCCCTGGAAAAGTCAGACCTGTCCCTGTTCAATGCGGGGACAGTGCCAAGGTCCTGTGAAGGGGGTTCTGAATTCCTCCCACCCAGAACCCATCCCCGGTTCTCCAGAGCAGCTCCTGAGGACTTTTAGGAATGGATTCAAGTCCCAGCAATTCCAATTATTTTTGGTCCTAAGAGCTGGGGTGTAAAGGTGAGAGGTGCTGAATGTCTGTGCCTCGAGGAAAAGCCACAAACCTCAGAACTTCCAACAGAAATTTGGATGTGTAACATTCCAGCAGAAAAATATTCCAAACTCAGCACGCAGAAACATGGGATCATAAAATCCCAGACTGGTTTGGGTTGGAAGGACCTTCAATCCCATCCAATTCCACCCCTGCCATGGCAGGGACATCTCCCACTGCCCCAGGCTGCTCCAAGCTGGCCTTGGACACTTCCAGGGATCCAGGGGCAGCCACAGCTGCTCTGGGAAATCTCTCCCAGGGCCTCACCTCTGGGGGATGGAATTAATTTTTTTAATTATTCTTATTCGGTTTCATCAAATGAACGAAGCAAAACAGGAGGAAAATCTCGCAAAGGCTGGGCAGGGGTCGGGTTCCAGCTGCTCTGGGTAATGCCAGGCTCAAACCCCAGAATCCCGATCATTTTCTGGTTTATATTTTGTCAGCAAGGGGGAATCTGTAAAATCTTGTTCTACACCTTTGCTTTGTCCATAAGAGCATTTTCCCCCTTTATTGAGCTCTTCACACGTCTCCTGTGAGTGATGGTAGGAAAATCTCCCTTTTGGTGCACATTGAATTCAACCCCTGCAGACCAGCAAGGAACCTTTTCCTTTGAAAAAAGACTGAAAATCCAACTGATTTCCAGGAACTGCTTCACACTTTCATTTGGAAAGCAGCAACACCAACTCTCCCATTTTTTTTCCCCCCCTTAAATTCTGAAATAAAGCAAAACTTCAAACACAGCCCTTAAAACTTCCAGACAAAACCCATATAACCTCTGCGCTCCTCTGCCAGATACTCCTTTGCCATTCCAATATTCTCCCTCACAATTCCTGCCAAAAGCAAGAGAACCCAGCCACGGCCAGGAGGCCAAGATCAACCATTTCACAACATAAATCAGGGCCCAAGGAAAACTGAGGAACAAAAGTCTCAAGTCAGAGGCTTCCAAGTGCTGCCTTCACGTTGTTCCTGGTGTTGTTCGTAGTATTCCAGCCCTGGCTGGGAACAAGGCTGGGACGTGTGGAGGACGTGGAGCTGGAGGCAGGAATGTGCTCCAGAGGTGGCTGGATCACAGGGGCACAGCTCCAGCTGTACCTTCACTGAAGGAAATTTGGGGCTCTTTTGCTGATTTGGTTTCTGAAGTGTTTAAATCTTTGTAGTTAAAGCTCATTTCCCCTCCCAGCGAGGGGCTCTGGCTCCCTGAAATCCAGGACTGAGTTAAAAATTGGGAAATTTCAGCTTCTGCTGCCTCTGAGGAGCACCTTGGTTCAGAGAATCATGGAATTGTTGAGGCTGGAAAGGACCTTTGAGACCATCAGCCAGCGCCACCACCACGGTCACCAGCACATCCCCAAGTGCCACCTCCAGTGGGTTTGAAACCTTTTTCATTCCTAAGATTCCGGTGGAACTGCAAGGTGAGGGATGGACCTGGATGGAAACCCTGCTGGAAATCACCTGTGCCCCTCTCTGAGGACACTCCGAGGTGGTGGAGCTCCATCCTTGATCTGTAACATCACCCCAGAGTCAGTCCCAGGCTCATTTGTGTCCTGTGGCCCCCAATCCCAGCCCGTGGCTTTCCCCCTCCTTTGCATCCCAGCTCAGGGAGGGGATGGAGAATCCCCCTGCATCCCTCGGCTCCCGTTCTGCAGCTCCAACATTTCCCTCTCCATTCCCCAGTGGAAAATGAGGAGGTGTCAAAAATCAGCTGGAAGCTGCTCCCGTTCCCTTTTCCCCACAACGGATTTGGCCAGGCCAGGGCAGGGTCCCACAAACATCCCAACATCCTCTCCCCATCCATCTTCTCACTTGCAGGGGCCAGCTCATAATTAATGGGCTTGACATAACGAGTTGTGTTTGAAGTCAGGCCTTTATTCTCCCCGGGACAAACAGGCAGCGCTGAGGTCCCAGGAAATGGCAGTGCCAGCACGGCCCAGCCTAATCATCCCCGCTCTCCCTTTGTTCCACACATTCCTGCTCCTGGAAACTGTTCAAGAGTTCATTAAAGCAATAATCCCATTCCAGCCCTGCCTCAGAACGGGATTTGTCAGCGCTGGGCCCTTCAGGAGAAGCTCATTTGAAATTGTCTCTCCTTTAATGAGTTTAAGGCCAGATTAAAGCCGGGCTTGGGCTGTGGTTTATGGCTCCCCATCCGTTTATTAATTGTTGTTTGGGAAAGCAGGGCTGCATAAGAGGCTTGTTTATTTTGCATTTAATCACTGCTTTGCATTGATTTCATACTTTCCCCTTCATTGAGGGAGGCTGGGATGGGAATGAGCTCTACAGAAATATAATTCCAGCACAAACACATCCAGCCTTCGGCCTGAACTGCTGGAGCCTCTCTCCAAGGCCTCTCCAAGAGCCCTTGAGCCAGGACAGCAGCAGGGACAGCTCGTGTTGGGCACCCGGAGTCGCTGGGAGCAGCCTCTCCCTCCCCATCCCATGGTTTCCACGGATTCTGGGTGATCTTTGAGATCCTTCCAAGCCAAACCACTCTGGGATTCTACAAAACCCACAGGAAGTGGTTTGTGCCACTTGTGGATGATGTTTAAGAGAAACTGAACCAATGTTTGGGCATTTTTATCTTCCAGACTTTAAAAACCTCCCTAAAAAGTCACCTGAGTCCCATTTCTGTCTCTGAACTTCTGGTGTGGTTCTGTTTTACTGTCCCATGTGGGAAATGACAGAATTTGGAGACGGAGGGAGAAAAGGAGGCGCAGACAAGGATCAATCCCAGGATCACTGGGGCTGGAAAACGCCTCGGAGATCATCCCAACCATTAACCCAGCAGGGGGGAGCAAAACGCCCAAAGGGAAGGGGGAAATCCAGATCTTGTCAGGGTTGGCGGCTGCCCCTTGAGTCCTTGGATGTGTCAGTCCCTCACCAGGCATTTGGGGAGGGAAAACACTTCTGCCATGGATAAAATGCTCCAGGAATGGCAGGAAAACGCTGGGAAAGGCTTTGAGAGCTGGAATAAAAGGTGTGGGAAAGGAAAACTCTGATTAACTCGCATTGGGAAACAAATCCTTTCAGGGGAGAAATGACCAGAGCTGCAGCCGGAGGTCCAGGGAGCCGGGGAAGGTTCCCTGCAGGAGAACACTCCGGACTCTGCACTGCTCCACCCTTAAATCCAACAGCAAATCCTCAACATTTCCCCATTTTCCTCCATCCAGACCCAACATCCAAAGTTTTGGACCCTCTCACAGCAACCTGAGTGTCCAGGGCAGCGCCTGGGGTGGTGCCCAGGGACTCTGCCAGTCCAGCCCATGGGACACAGATGAGCTCAGCTGGATTTTAATTCCAGTTCTATCCAAATTCCTTCCTGCAAGCCTTGGAGCAAAGGGAAGGCTCAGACCAGCAGAGATCCCAGAGTGAAACTGGTTTATCTCCCTGAAAGGGAAAGCCGGGGGGCTGTGAAGGCAAAGCCAAAGCAAATATTTGCAGTGGTGTCCTGAGCTGCTAAATGGACATCACGGATAAATGGGATTAAATGTTCCCTGTGTGGCTTTGGAGAAGAGATAATTCCACAAAATGCAGTTGTCAAGGTCACCCACGTGCCCACACTGTGAAACAACCCCAAATTTAAACAGCTGACCCAACCTTTATTTGCATTTCAAGCTGCGCTGAGAAAATCCCCCCTTGGTTCATTCCTTTGGCCACTCTGAGAGAACCAAACCTGGAATTGTGACTGATCTGCTTTTCCCAAAGGGAAATTCCACAGCACCAAAGGATCCTGAGGCCTTAAAGCAGCAAAAGCCAGGTCAGGGAAGATCCCAGAATTATTAAATTTGGAAACAACCTCTGAGATCATCAAGCCCAAGCTCCCAACGTTGACCCACAACTGCAGCTCTCCAGAACTGTTTCAAGGACAAGGGGTCAGCACCATTTTGGGGAATCCACAGCAGAACCCCTGGGATTTTTGGCTCTGCAGGAGCTGGCTGGTGACATCTGCAGCTGCTGTCCAAGCCTAGTAGGACTTTATTTAAAACATGTCCCGTTTCTCATCCCAAGGGCGTTCTCTGCCTGGAAAAGGGGTTTCAAAGAGGGAGATTTCCAGCTGAAGGGCTGGAAGGGAAGGAGAGATCTGGACACAAACCCAGGGCATGGTCAGGGTCACCCCACGGGGAGCCTGGGAAGCCCCGGGGCAGCAGCTCCAGCCCTGGCAGCTCCCCCTGTGCTGCCCGGCAGGAATCCCTCCCTGGGAACAGCCCTGCTCTGCCCGGGGCCAGGGAAACAATGATCCCTCCGTGGGCTCCAGTCCAGCTGCACAGATTTCCTTGCCCTTATCCCAGGGCTGTTCTCTTCCTGCAGCAGCGGCTCCAGAGGGCAGGAGGGGAAAGGAGGGAATGGGGTGATCCCAGCCCTCGGGAGTGGAGCCAAGCTGGAGTTTGGGGTTGCTGCCCCGAGTGAGGGTTTGAGGTGCAGGAGGAGCTGCAGGAGCCATTTCTCACTCGAGAAGCTGCCCTTTGTTTTAAAGGCCCTTGGGATTTGGGTTCCTCAGCCTGCCCAGAAGTCAAAGGGATTTGACTGTTAAGGAATTTTTGCAACTGGATCTGGTCACTGCAGCCCCTGAGTGCTCCAAGACCACTGGACACCAGCGACCTTTTCCTTTGGGTGCCGGGAACAATGGGAATATTTATTTCCTTCTCTGCCCTCCCTTTTCCTCCTGTTATCCATGCCCACATCAACGCTTTCCAATCCTTTCTGAGAGCCAGGAATCAGCCACACAGCCCCAGGATGAATGGGAGCCTCAGGGCAGTCGTTTTCCCTCTTTTCCAAGTGCATCGGAGCAGGAGGGGAGGCCACGCAGGCTGGAATTCCAGGAGGAGCTGCCTCCATCCCCAGGGCTCCAGCTGCAGCCCTTTGGCCCGGCTGGGCTGGGAGCAGAGCACTCCCTCCATTCCATTCCAGCAGCATTCCAGCATTCCCGAGCCTCTGGCACAGCCCGGCCCGCGCGTGGATCCCGCTCTGCTCCTGCCACTGACACGGCAACGCTCCCAGGAGCTGCAGCCAGGCGGACTTAAAATAACCCGGGATCAGCGCGGGCCAGGAACCATCTTAGAGCAGCAGAGCCGAGCTCAGGGCTCTCCTGCTGGGCCCTGACTCCCTCCTGAGGTGGAAAACGGCTCCGGGCTCGCACGGACCTGGGAGCGAGCAGGAGCTGCCCCAAGCAGCGCCCAGGGGCAAAACCCTCCCAGCACAGCCACGGCACCCGGGAGCGGAGCCAGAGGGCTCCAGGGGCAAATCCCGGGGTGACAACATCCCGCAGGTGACGCAGGAAGAACAGGCACAGCCACCACTGCAGGTCATGGGATGGTTTGGGTTGGAAGGGCCCTTAAAGCCCATCCAGTGCCACCCCTGCAGGGACACCTCCCACTGTCCCAGGCTGCTCCAAGCCCGGTCCAGCCTGGCCTGGGACACTCCCAGGGATGGGAAATCCACAGCTTCTCTGGGAAATCTGTGCCCACCCTGCCAGGGAAGACAAATCCACCCACCGGCAGGTGAGCCCAAGCACTGCTCCCATGGGATCCTGCCTGGCTGTTCCCTGTGCCAGCAGCTTCCCTCCTGCGGATCCAACTCCTTCCCGAGCTCAGGGAATGGCAATCCTGCCAGCCCAGCTCCATGTGCCGTGATAACAACCCAAAATGTGCTTTACCAAAGAGACACAGCTCAAACTCACCCTCGCAGGGAGTCCTGGCCCCTTCTCCTCACTCTGTTTGGGGGTCTCTCCTCGTAGGCTGCGAATCTGTCTGTCTGCAAGTCCCCCTCGTACTGTCCCCGGGCCGGTGCCACCACCAGCACGGCCGTGCAGCCCAGCAGGAGCCTGGCCAGCCACAAATCCCCCATGGCGGCCCCAATTCCGAGAGTCCCCCGAGAGCTTTGTCCAGCTGCAGGGTCCCTGCTGCCCTTGGAGGAGGAGGAGGATGGATTTTGGCAGCAGCCCCCGGGTGCCAAGGAGCCGTCCTGGAGTTCCCTTTCTGGAAGGAAAAGAGAGGGAAAGAGACATTTTTAAGGACTTTCCATTTTTGAAGTCACTGATCACCCCAGGGAGCCCCTCCTGGGGCCGATCCAGGGGGCCAGACAGTCCCACCCGGTGTTCCCACTGCCATTCCCCAGCACTGCATTGCCAGAGCTTTCTTTCCCAAGAGCTGGAAACCAGGAGATGCCCAAGAGTTGTGGTTCTGCCTCCCATTCATTCTCCTGATGGAGAAACAAAGAGCGACCAAAGTGCTCCAGGCAAGAGGAGAACTTCAAGAAAGAGCAGATCCTGCTCATGGACCATCATCCCAGAGCTCTGCTGTGCTCCCTGGGATTCCAGGAGTTCAGCTGCTGGAAAACAACTTCCCAGCTCATCCGTGGCTGAGGGGAACCCTGCCCTGGGATGGGGACAGCCCCCGGCTCGGCACTGACCCCCCCGGGGCACCGGGGACATCGGGGTGTCCTGGGGATGGCCCCTGGGACAGGGTGGGTGGTGCCGGGGGGCTGGGGAGCAGGCAGGGGGCAAGGCTGGGATCAGGGGGAAGGAGATGAGAAATCCCAAGGGAAAGGCTCTAAAAAGGGTCCCACCCCGCAGTCTGCGCCCCTTCCTCCCATCTGCAGGGCCCCCAATCCCAAATCCCCTGGCTCTGCCGGTGGGGAGCCCATCCTTCCTCCTCCTCCCGGCCAGCAGCGGCTCGGGATGCAGCTCTCACCTCAAGACCCCCAAAATTTGGTGTTCCAGGAGTGAGGAATCCTCCTGGATGTGCCCCGGAGTGGGAACAATCTGTGCTGCGAGAGGCCCCGGGTGGGGAAGGAGAGGCCCCCGAGCCACCCCTGACTGTCCCCCCTGCTCTCCCACTGCAGCTTTCCCGGGCCAGCCCAGCCTCGAAAATCAGCCCAGAAAGGACAGAAAATGTGTCTGAACAAAAGAAAAAAAAACCCAAAAAAACAACCAAAAACCAAAAAACCCACCAGGAAAAAAACCCTAAAGATTATTTAAAAATAATTAAAAGTAATTAAAAGTTCCGTTTCCCTGGCTGCTCCCAGCGTCCCAGCTGGGAATGTCTCAGCTCTTGAGGGCAGGAATTTTTCAGGCTCTAAGGTTTCAAATGCAGTGAATGAGGAGAGTGGGAAGGGAAAAGGCAGGGCTGGGAGACAAAGAAAGTGCCCTTCCTGCAGCCCCCAGAGCCCCGGCTCGGCTCCGCGGGCTCCGCTTATCTCCAGCCACACAAAAGGCAGAGTGTTCCCTGTCCCGCAGCTCCCGAGGAACGGGGCACATGGGGGGGAAAAAAGTGGCAAAAAAAAGCACAAGAAGTTTTGCACTCCAGCGATTCAAAGCGAAGGAATTCCAGCTGCATCCACTTCCCCGCGGGGGGATGAGGAGCCTGACAAATGATCGATACACGGGACATTCCCGGAGTGCTCGCACAGGCATGGAAAAGTCATTTACACCCGCGAGAGAGTCACAGCTTCAATGGAATAAAAGCCTCCAAAAGTTCTTTGCAGTGCTGAGAAATTGCAGCAAACCCCACTTGTAAGAAAGACACTGAGAAAGCAATGAGAGAATCGACCCCCAAAATTCAGATTTTAAACCGGCTGGGAGGGAAGCAGGAAAACATTTCCAAGCCAAGCCCGTGGGTGTGCAAATTAAATCAATTAAAAAAAAAATGTGCAAGACACAATCAAACAGAGAAAGGAATGGATAAAGAGAAAGAAATCAGCTCTGCAGCTCCGGGGTGAGGCGGAAAGTGGTTAAATACCTTTGTGTCCTGGAGCTGGTGATGTGCCCAGAGCTCCTTTGTTTAGTGGAGATCTGGGCAGAAAAGAAGGGACTAAAGCCCTCACTCCTGAGGAGAGCAGAAAAGGTACAGCCTCATCCGAAACCAGGGGGAGGGCCCTGCGCCGAGAGGGGACCGCGAGCGGTGGGAGTAGCTCAGCCCAACATTCTTCAGCCAAAAGTTCTCGGCTCCGAGGAGGGGCTGGGGGAGAGGTTGGGTTTAGCCCGAGCGCAGCCCCGATTGTCACCTCGGCATTCCCGGGGCTCTTCCTTGGGCAAGGCTCCGCTCCCGGATTTGGGCTGGAGGCGTCGGTGACAGCGGCTTCAAAGGGCTCGGGGGGATACCTCGGGCTCAGTCTGGGGTCAGGCTTCATTCCGGGGGGAAATGGTGCTGTGGTACAGCAGGGGGAAAATTTAAGTGAAAAGCACTTTTCTGGCTGATTATTTTCCTGCTTTTAGTGTATCTCACGTGAAACAATGAAGGAAAGACGGATTTCTGAAGGAATAGGTGACCCAGCCCAGGATCTTCACACCCAAAAGTTACCTTGGCTCCAGAGGAGAAAAACCTTGGATGTTAAGAAGCATTTTCTCAAAATAAATTTTAAAAAAACCCCAAACATATTTGAGATCTTCAGTCTTTGTTCTGAGGCACAACTTTGTCAGTTGGGAGTTTAATTCCACTCTTTGGCTCTGTGAAAAAATGAAACAATGAAACCCAGAGCACCCCCAGTTTCCCTCTGCCTCCTGCTGCAGGACTGAGGACTGATGGCTTTTCTTTAAATAACACAGAATAAAATGCACATAAATCCTCTCTCCGCTCCATGCCACTGCACACCCACGGCTTTCCCCAGGGGTGGAAGCCCAGAATTCTCCCTGGAAAGCCCAAATCCAGCCGGTTTCCAGCTCCAAGGGGTTCAGAGAAGCTCCTGCACCAGACGGGATCCAAAGGAGATCCAAGGATTCCCCGTGGTTATCCCACATCTGCTCCAGCCCCGTCCCCTCCTGACCCCAGCACGGGAGGGTCCGGCTGCAGCCATCGGCTCAATTCCCAGCGGAGCCGGAATTCCAGGAGAGCCTGAGCCCTTCTCCTGCCGCTCCCTCTGAAACCCTCGGCGCTGCTTTGTTCCCATCCCTGTTCCCAGTCAGCCCCCGCCGGCTTCGGAGGGGTCAGGAGAGGCTCGGCCTAATTAACAGCGGCCTAATTAACACCGGCCTTGTGGGATGCCAGGGAAAAGGCAGAGCTGGGAATGGAGCTGGGCAGGGAATGCAGCTCTGGCGACACTCCCGAGCTCTGCCAGGACACAATTCCCATTCCCATTCCCATTCCCAGTTGTGGATTTTCAGTGCCTGAAGGAACCACAAGAGCCGTGGAGAGGGACATTGGACAGGGGATGGAGGGATAGGACACAGGCAAAATTTTTACATGGACAGAGAGGGGGGTTAGGTGGGATATTGGGAAGGAATTCCTCCCTGAGAGGGTGGGCAGGCCCTGGAATGGATTTCCCAGAGCAGCTGTGGCTGCCCCTGGATCCCTGGCAGTGTCCAAGGCCAGGCTGGAGCAGCCTGGGACAGTGGAAGGTCCTGCCCATGGAGTGAGATGAGATTTAAGTTCCCTTCCAACCCAAACCATCCCGGGGTTCTTTGATCTCCCAAGTCTGACAAGAGCTGGGAATTTGGGTGTCAGCCCTGATTCTTTCACCTCTTTCCTTCATTTCTGTATCCAAGTGGAGCTGGTTCAGCCCCATCAGGGCCTGTCGGGAACCCCCAGCAAAGCTGACTGAAAGCCCCTTGAACTTTTCCATTCCTGCCTTTATTAAAAAGTGCTATCTAAAAACTGCTAAAATTAGTCCGTGCTGCTGCTCCCAGGATGACACAACTGCTGTCAGGGCAGCAACAGCTCTGAGCCGTGATGTCATCTCAAACAAAATCAGCAAAAAAAAGCCAGCTCAGGCTCTTGTGCTGCAATCCCTGCACAGAGCCGAGGTCAGGGAATGTGGGATTGATGCTGCTGCTCCCAACTCCTGGCACGGCTCTGTCCTGGCCAGCCCACGCTGCTCACCCTGCTCGGGAAGCAGGGAAGGGAGGGATTTAATCCGTGGGAATGGGGCAAAAGGGGCCGAGGGGGGCACAGGGACGAGGACGTGGCTGCTGGACCTGCACTGCCCGGGATTTCCAGAACCTTCCCATCGAATTTCAGAAGGAATTGGAGATCAAAAGTGGCAGCGAGCAGCACCACATGAGGCACTGAGAGACACTCAGGAACCAACCCAGACAGAGCTTTCCTCGGGGAAATTGTTCCACAGCTTTAACTCCTTCCCTTGCTCCCGGTCCCACACACAGCCAGCAGCTTTTTAGCCCCAAACCAGGCTGGTTTCTCCTCCTCCCTGACATTAAATAAATAACCAGCCTGGAGCACCCTCCTGCCTCACCTTTGGCTCAGTCCAGTGACCTTTGTTCGCCAAGAACACATTAAAAAGGTCCTGTGTGAACAGGAGGGCTCCTGAGACCTTTCCGAGGCAGAGAATTCAGTGGATGAGCCCAGGGAACAGGTGATCCCAAGGGTGTCAATCATCCCATCTCCTGACAACAGGGAACATCATCCTGGGATGATCACATAAATCCGCTCCTGCACCTTGTCCAGATGCCCTTAAAATTTATCTAAAAAACCCCGACCCCAAAAACATCCCGAGGGACCCCTGTGGCAGCCACAGCTTCTCTGGGAATCTATCCCAGGGCCTCACCGCCCTCCCAGGGAGGAATTCCTGGCTCTGCATTCATTGTGGATTCACTGGGATGAGTCTGTGTCCATCCCAAGACTCTGGATTTGGACAGGACCAGGTCAGACCCAGACCAAGACCTCAGGGAGCTCTGAGTGACCCCAGGGCAGGGGCAAAGATCCAACAGAATTCCCTAAATGCTCACTGCCTCCTGCAGTTCCCAGGGCTGGAGAAACTGCCTAATTTTACACGCACGTGGGAGGAATTATGCTCCAGGGATGTGGGATTGGGATGGAGGTGCCACCAGCCAGGGCTGATCCCAGGTCCCTGCTGAGGACACGCCAGGGCTCCCAGCCGTGTGGAACATTTCCAGCTCCGAGCTGGTGACCACGGTTGCAACATTCCTTTTGTTTTCTAGGAATTCGACTCCACCAAGGAGGGAAACCACAGGGAAATTGTTTCAGTGTGTGCTCTGGATTTGGGAGAGGAGGGATGGGGCCGAGGGATGATGTATCACACACGGCTCCACAGCCAAGAGCTTTAAAAAAACACCCTTTGCTTTAAACCCAGGGAAAGAGACTTTTTCCCTCTTTGGCTTGGCAGGGGCCGAGCCCAGGCAAGGGGAGATCAAAGCCAGGCGAGGCTGCTGCGAAAAATCAAGCCCTGGACATTTATTAAGATTTTATTCATAAAAAGCCCTGCTCTGAGTGCAGTGGGATTTTGCTGTGGAACTTTTGACACGGGAGCTGCCTGATTTAGAAGGAAAATTGCCTCTTTCTCCTGCCAGGAGTAAGGCGATCCCTCCATTTCCTGTGAAATTCCAAGCAGGGATACAAACACCTTTCTTGTTGCCCTCAGGTGGGCTGGAGGCACATCCAGCCCTTGTTCCTGGGGTGTGGAGTGTCCCTGCCATGGAGTGGTCACCCCAGGCAGATGTGACTCTCCCCACCACATCTGTCTGCTCCAGCCCCACCTCACTCCCTTTGCCCTCAGCTGGATTCTGAGTTTCCCGTTTTCCAACCTTTTTCTGTGGCTCTTTTCTCCCCTTTGTGCAATCTGCAGCACAGAAGTTTAACTTGGCAGCAGGGCTGGAACAGATGGAGAGCCCTGGCCCAGCTCCCCAGATCCCAGGAACTCCTGCTCGGTGCCGTGGGCAGGATTTCCAGCCACTCACTGCCTGGATCTGCCAAGGCAGAGCCAAAAAAACCATTTTCTATAGAGGAGCTGGAATTTGCTTTAGGACAAGTGACCACATGAGCACCCTCCCCCTGTGCAAGGTGAGAATTTCCACATGAGCTGATTTCAAGGGAAAACAAGAGGGTAATTTTAGGGAAAGCTGGAATATTGATATCCCTTCTTACAGTTCAGTTTGCAGAATCCACTCTGGATTCTCTGGAAGGTGAGGATGGGGCAGAGCTCTGCACTTGCCTTCCAAGCACATCCAAGCCATGAGCAGGCACAGGCTGGAGCTGTTCCTCCTGGCAAACATCCTTTGCCAATGAGGAGAAACCAGGTCCATGCCCAGGAACGTTGTGCCCAATCCGAGCCCAGAGCATCAGCTGGCACAAGGAGGGAGCAAAGGAACGGATCCACAGGGATTGGGGAGGTTCAGGAGGGAGCAGAGGGCAAGGATGACACTCCAGGGTTACTCACGAGGCCTCTCCCCATCGCCCTCAGCTGAGCAGGGCTCTGTGGTGAAGTAAAAACAGGAAAAGAAAGGAAAAATACTGGAGCAAACCTTGTTTGGTGTGTGAAGAGCCCTTCCTTCGAAAAGCAGGGGGGTTCATGGCTCAGGAATTCAGGCAGGAAGAGGAACAGGGAAAGAGAGAGAGACAAGAGGTGCTGGATCCTCCACGTGGAAAGCTGATGGGATTTCAGCTGTGAGCAAAGGCTGGGGAGCTGCTGATGGGGGAGGAACATTCCGTGATTCCAAGGTGCACCAGCCAGGCCGAGCAGCGCTGGCTGCTCGGGGTGGATGGATCCTCTTTAACTCTTCTCCAAGTGTTGATTTGATCCTGCTCCAAGGAGATCCAGAGGGTTTGATTTGCTCACTGTGCAGGATCAGCTGGTAAATGCAAACCCTCTCAGCTCTCCTCCTGCCTGGGCATCCCTCCCTTCCCTCCCTGTCCCGGGATTCTCCCCCTCGGAAGGGGCTGCACAAGGAGCGTCTGGAGCTCGAGAGCTGCCAGACCACCCAGGCAAGGCTGGAGCTGCCCCAGCTCAGCCTGTGTGGAGCAGCTTGGCCATGGCACAGCTGCAGCCCAGGGCCACAAAAACATTGGATTTTGCTCCCCAGCAGCAAATCCAGGCCCGTGGCCTCCCTGGAACCTCCCAAATGCTGGAGCAGGGCCTGACTCTGCCACCCAAAGGAAGAGGGGAACAAACTTCATCCAAATTACCCCAAGGACAGTTGTCCTGCCCTGCAAACATCCCCTCAGGGATGGTACCCAGACCCTAAACTCCCTCCCTGCCCCGGGTGGGCCATGGCCTTGCTTATCCCAAGCAGGCCACGGAGGACTGGAGGACTCCTGCTCCAAACCTGGTTTCCAGAGGTTTATCAGTTTATCCCAGCCTCTGAGGGTCTGGGATACTGGCCGGGTACTGGTCTGACTCTTTTGAAGAGTCCAAAACCTTCAGGATACATTTGAAAGGATTTTCTGGAAAACACAGCAAGACCAAAAGGGATGGGAAGAAATTTGTGTGCAGCAATCTCCGGGATCTGGTGGCCACTTACTGAGCCAGGACAGAGGGGTTTGGTTTGATCCTTAAGGTCCCTTCCAACCCAATCATTCTGGGAGTCTGGGATTCCATGATTCCTGGCATTCCATGAGATCCGTGCAGGAAGCACACACAGCAGAGCCTTTGTGTCTGAGCTGTCTGGCAAAGACCTTTCCACGTCCCCTGGGAGTTGCATCATTATTTTGTTGTCTTGCAAACATTATTCATATTCCAAGGTCTGGGGAAGGAGATTTTGCTTTGGAATCCTTTGGCTCGCTCAGGGCTCTGCCTGTCAGGGTCATGTGCGAGTCCCCGTCCCCTCGCTGGGGGTCAGCCCCTCGCTGATGTCACCCTTGGCCAGGACACCCCCAGTGTCCCCAGTCCGTCCTGCAGGCTCCCTTTCCCGGCTCGGGGTAACGAGGGAACAAACCCAGAGCCAGCAGAAAATCTGTTTGCTTTTAATGGCTATAGATGGGAGGGACCGGCTCGGCTCTGCCTTCCCCGGGAGGTGCAGACCCCTCTTTCTCCTGCTCCCTCTGCCGGCTGCCAGCGGGGACCCAGCAGCAGCAGCAGCTCCTTGCCCTCGGTGCCAGCACCTCCGGGAGCCTTTCCCTTGGAAAGGCCGCTCCTGGCTGGCGGGGACGCGGAGCAGGAGGTGGATTTGGCCTCGCAGGGCTGGTGCAGCTGCGGGGGCAGCGGGGATTCTGCCAGGAAAGGTGCTGGTGTTCGTTGGCTCCGCTCCCACGAATCCTTTTTTTTGGGACGTGTTCAAGGTGTTCATCAAGAGGAGGAATTAAAAGGCTGAAGGAACATAGTGACCATCAAATCCCACATCCTGACTATCCCACGTCTGGCTGCATGGGCTGGGTCGTTCCTCAACTGTCCTGCAGGGACAGGACACAGGGAATGGCTTCCCGTGGACAGAGGGCAGGGATAGCTGGGAGATTGGGAAGGAATTTTTCCCTGTTGGGGTGAGAAGGTCCTGGAATGGAATTCCCAGAAAAGCTGTGGCTGCCCCATCCCTGGAAATGTCCAAGGCCAGGTTGGATGGGGCTTGGAGCAGCACAGCAAAAATGTCCAAGTACTGCTGGGAACATTTGCAGACCCCAACTGGACGAGTTTTCCACAGGGATAAGGACAGGGCCATCAAAGGGAATGAGCTGAGGCCCAGAAGCTGCAAAACAGCTCCAAAAGGGATCAAAGGCCTGGAGAAGGTCCCTGGTCCCAGGGCTGGCAAAGCTGAGGGAGCCACTTTATCAAAACTAAAGGAAGTCTGAGGGATAACTTGATTGCCATGCATGGATATCACCGGAGAAGGAGAATGTGGGATAGAAAAAAACCTCTTTATCATTGGGGAAAAAACCCATCATCAGCTGGATGCCAAATCCAGAGGATTCCAAATGAGAAATAAGGAGGGAAGTTTTAACAGCACCTGGTCTATGGAAGGTGTCCCTGCCCAAGGAATGGGAGCAGCTTTGAGGGCACTTCCAACCTAAACCAGCCTGGGATCTGCAACCAGATGCCCAGGAAATCATGGATTGCCAGTCCTTGGTGCCCCGGGCAAGCCTGGATGTCCTGCAGGAGGAGAGGCACCGGTCAGAGGGAGGGAATGGGCTCAGGACCAGGAAAAATGGGGGAAATTCCGTAATCTCTGGGATCTCTGAGGTCACTCTCCATGATGTAATGTCCCTTCTCTGAAGCTCTGTCACCGTGCAGATGTCACCACACCTGCTCACCGTACAGGGGATGATTCCCAGTCCTCCCCGGGGCTGTTCACCCACATGGAAACAACCACAGCAGTGCCAATTCCCACTAAAAATATCCCATTACCCATTTCCCCCAAGATTCCTCCTCTGAGCCTCCTTCCTGGGGCATTCCTGCCCAAATCTGAACTTCCAACCCAGTTCCCCACGGATGCTGTGGCCACTCCTTATGCCCAAATGTCTCCAGCCAGGCCAAGGGCTCCTGGCAAACCCCAGACCTGGCCCTTCTTGCCTGGGCTCCTGAAGTCTCCAGGGAGCTCCTCTCTTTTCCAGGATCAATTTCATTTAAGGAACCCCTGGTGGGTGCTGGAGACCCCAGGAGGGAAGGAGGGGTGTTTAAACCACACACGGCCCAGGGCCTCTCTGAGCCTCCCTGGGCGAGGCAGGATGGCTCCAGGCCCACAGGAATATCCAGGGAATATCCTCAATCCAGCCCTTCAATACACACTTTCTACAATGAGCCACACGGGACAACTTTCTGCTCTTTTTCCACTCTGGAATTTTTCCTTTTTCCTTTTTCCTTTTTCCTTTTGCCTTTTGCCTTTTGCCTTTTTCCTTTTTTCCTTTTGCCTTTCCCTCTTCCCAGTGTCCTGCATTTCCAAGGCCATTCCCGCAGGATTTGTGCCTCTCCCGGTGTGTGCAGGTTTCCTGGTGCTGCTCACAGGAGACATGAGTTCATCCAGGCTCCCTCCTCCTAATCATTCCCAGGCATGGAAAAAACCCCCTCACACCCCCGAGGAGAACATAAACATGGACGGGATGTGCACAGCTTATGGAGACGGGACTATGGGAAACACATGGTTCCAGTTTAATAAAACTCTTACATTTCCAGGGCTTTTTTTTTTTTGCCTTTTTTCCCCCATTTTATGGCTTGTTACAGAGCTGTGAATGGCAGGGCTTGTTTTGTTGTTCTTGTTGTGTTTTATGAAGACAATGCCTTGTCCAGAGCTCCAGACATCAGATTTTTGGGGGGGAAGATAAAGCTTCCGGCAAAAGCTCTTGGCTCCTGCCCAGGTCTCCCTTAACTCCTTCTGGGAATGCTCAGGGTCTGACAGGCGGGGACGGGCCACGATGGGGCAGTCAAGAAGCCCCAGATGCTCGGAAATATTTGATCTAATCCTGCTCCTTAACCAATTTCAGCCCCTCAGTTGGATTCTTCCGTATTCTCTTTGTGTTTTTCCAGAGGGATTTGGGGTGCGGGGAAGGAGTTGGCCTGGCTGGGACAGAGGAAGGAGATGTGGGGCATAAAGGCACATTTGGATCATAAACCACAGGATCCCAGGATGGTTTGGGTGGGAAGGACATTAAGGATTATCCAGTCCCACCCTAGAGCATCCCTCTTCCCACTCCCTGTTCACAGCTGGGCTCCTGCCGTGTGCTGGATTCCAGCTGCTTGGTACAATGAATGAGCACGGGCAGGAAGGAAGGAGGAAAATCCAAGCAAGATCTGATCCCAGGGCCTTGGGACTGCCAGGGGTTTGGAGGGGATCACAAGTTCCTCCTTCTCAGCAAAGGCTGGGTCCACTTCTCCAGCCTTTCATTCGTGTGTGTGCATTCCCTGGGGAAAGAAACCAAATCAGGCACAGAGTCAATACAGCTCCGGGGTCTGAATCCTTCCCAGAGGGAGGATGGAACCTGGGCTGACACACGGGGAATATCCAAGCTCCTGGAAAATCCTTGGAGATTTCTGCTCACGGCCATTCCATGAAGGCAACTTCTGCAAGACCTTTGGCCCCCACCAGGCTCTTTTTTCTGCTCCTGTTTTACTCCTGTTACAGGGAGTGGGGAAGTGACGCTGCTCATGTTGTCCCCATCACGACAAAGAGGAGCCCTGGAACAAGCCCCAGATACTCAGCACTGCCTGGGAAAAGGGAGAGAAATCCCGCAAGGAACACTCCTAAGGCTGCAGGAGCTGGAAAAGGACTCAGATCCCATCCCAGCTCTTCTGATTCCCTCAGGATTTTCCCATCCTGCAGCACCTCCAGCTCTCTGGGATGTACAGCCCTGTGCTCCCAGTCCATCCCAGCCCCTGGCTTGCCCCCTTCCCTCTCCCTCCCGTGCTGGACACTGCTGTGTTTATTTTGGTACTAACTAGAAACTCCCACTTTCTGCCGGCTGCAGGGAAAGGTTTGGTGGGCTGAGAGGGAAGGGGATAAAGGGAAGGAAGCACTCAGGGGAAATGGGGGGCAGGGGGGCTCCAAGCCCCAAAGGCCACCCGGACACCGTGGCTGCTGCGCCACAGCAGCGCCTGAGAGACCACAGGCGAACTCCAGGGACATCGGGCTGCTCCCACTCTCACCAAAACCAGGAGGCTCCTGCCCACTTCCTAGAACATTCCTGGAACTGAGGACTGCAGAGGTGCCGTTCTCCAGAGCCGTCACGTTCCATGTGCGGAGCTGCCCCGGCGCTGAGCTCAGGGCTCTGCTCCGCTCCCAGCCCAGGACGGATTCCAAGCCCTTGGCTGCTTCCCCACCTTCGGGTCTGCCGGAGTCGGGCTCAGCTCTGCTCCCTCCGTGCTCAGGACAAAACACAGGAAGCCTCCTTTTCCTTCAACAGGCAACTGCGAGGCAAGAGGGACTGGGGACACGGGAGGGAGGGACAGGACACAGGGAATGGCTTCCCTCTGCCAGAGGGCCGGGATAGGTGGGATATTGGGAAGGAATATCCTGTGAGGGTGGTGAGGGGCTGGGATGGAATTCCCAGAGAAGCTGTGGCTGCCCCTGGATGCCTGGCAGTGTCCAAGGCCAGGTTGGAGCACCCCGGGACAGTGGGAGGTGTCCCTGCCATGGCAGGGGTGGGAATGGTCCTTCAGGATCCTTCCAACCCAACCCATTCCACGCTATACTGGGAATGTGAAACATGACAAATACAAACCACAGCCTGACACAAAGAGATTGTGAAAGGGTCACTGGGATGCTGGGAGAGGGAGCTGGGACAACCAAAGTGCTGCAGGCATCAGAGCAGCTCCAGAATTTCAGGTTCACAGGCAATAGAGCAACCAAAATCCAGTTGGGCTCAGTGACTGGCTTGGAAATCTCCCAGGAATCTCTGGTTTCAGGCAAGTTGTAAATAAAACAAACTATTCTGATGGTATTCAGCCTCCGTGTTCAGACAACACTCAGCAGCCAGGGAGCCTGAACTTGCTGTTTTTGTAGCAGTTTTTCACAGCCCAAGAACGCTGTTTCTGGTCAAAGCTGATCCCAGTTTTTGGACTCTTTATTCTGATACAAATTATCTATCCCAGCTACCGTGCTCAGGCTCGGTCTTTCCCTGAAGGAGAGGCTGGGATCAGGCTCCGGGGATGGTACTGAGGACACAACCACTGAAACCCCACCGAGGCACAGCAGGGAGATGGGGGCAGCTGGAGCCCAGGAGCTCTGGGTAAGTCCTGCCCACATCCCATGTGGGTGAACCTTTCCTGATCTCCATCCCAACCCCAACACAGCTCCAGCTGTTCCCTGCGTGCTGTCCCCGCTCCCAGAGGGAAGAGATCCGTGCCTTCCTCAGGAGGAAGGGGATTTATTAAACATCCCCAGCAGTCACCTTGTCTAGGGTCCAAACCACCCCTTCAGTTGCTGCCACTGTCCCCAGACAGGACTCTGGGAATGCTTCCAATCCATCGCCTTTCCTGACCCACAGCACTGCCCTAAGTCGCTTTAATTAACCAGAGTTGTGTTTAATTCAGGAACAGCTCAGCACCTGCCAGGGCTGCCCCATCCAACCTCTGGGCTCCTGCTCCTCCTCCTCACATTCCACGGGTCACTTCCCCCCTCAGGACTTGTCCCTGTCCGGACAAACCCGTCCCCCTCCAGGGACAGGGACAGGGACGGGGACGGGAGGTGACGTGTCCAGCCAGTCCAAACAGACGTGGAAATGGTGCTCCCAAGAGGCTCGGAGGAGACACGCCTTGAGAACGTGTCTGAGCAAGGCTGAGGCTGGGAGAAATCAGGATAAATTGGGATAAATTGCGCACCTCAGCAAACGGCTGATGAAGGGAATTCTTGGCTCACACTTAAGGAGTTTTTTCCACAGTTTGTCACTGGCACCATCAACACGTGCAGGGTGGAAAGTGTGTCCAATATCTAAACCAACTCTGCATTGTTGTTATGTGGTTCTGCTTTGGAGGAACCCTTAAATCATCTCCAGTGAGAGATTTAATTCAGCTTCCCTCATACACTGAGAACTCTTCTGAGTGGGGTCCGGATCCTTCAGGAGGGAGAACTCACACTGGAGGAAGTTGTTTGGAAAAAACATAAGAGCTATAACAGTTGTGGAAATTCTGAAATGCAACCACCACCCACACATGCACAGATGGACACACACTGAGAACCTCCAATCCAGAGGAAAATCAAGATATTTTAGAAATAGCACTGACATTTAGAATCCCAGAATGGTTTGGGCTGGAAAGACCTTAAAGATGATCCCATTCTACCCCCTCCCATGGGCGGGGGCACCTTCCACTGTCCCAGGTTGCTCCAAGCCCTGTCCAGCCTCGGACACTTCCAGGGATGGGGCAGCCACAGCTTCTCTGGGAAACTTCCCTCGATGTTTTCAGCAAAAACAGAATTGTGTTTGAACGTGGTAAAAAAGAAGAGAAGACATAAAAAGGAGAGATCTAAAAACCCGAGAGTTACAGGTGGACAAAACTGATGAGACTGAAATCCACTGAGATCCTCCCACTGATGGGGAACAGATGCCACAGAGCAACTGCAACCAGAGGGATGGGAAAGGATGTTTCCCGAGTGCCTCATTCCCTACAGCTCCAGAAAGAGTTAAATCCATTCATGGACTCTTGGAACGGGTTCCACTATTCCCTTACAAAATGAGACCCAGCCTCATCCCATGTCCCAGTCATGTTTTCACCTCTAAACTGACTGAAAGATGCCATCAAAAACCACTCCAATGTTATTTTCCAAGCTCTCAGCTCAGGGATGTTGAGTTTCTCTTCACTAATGATGGAAAGAAACTCCACAGAAATTCCTTACTGGCACCACTCCAAATTCAGCCAGATCTGAGCTCGGACATCGAAGGCTGTAACCCCCAAAAAATCCCATCTCCAAGAGACTCTAAATCAAATTTCAGGATGCCTCCTGCATGTCCCTGCTGCAAGAGGAACATCTGTTTCCTATGGAGTGGGGAGATATCCTCTGATTTAATCAGTTTGGGGAGATTAGAAGGATAATGGGAGACATTTGCAAATTCCGAGTTTCCTAAAACTTCTCAGTTTCATTTCAGGAAGCCTGGAGGGAAAGGGTTGAGTGTGTGCTGCAGTAAAAGTGGGCTGAATAAAGATCATTAGGGATCACAGGAAAGCAGGGATCATTTGCATATCTCTTATCAGCTGGAAAACACTTCGAAATCCAGGCCTTTCTGACACCATCCTTAGCTTTGATCCAGAGCTCCTGCACAAGGAGAGGAGAGCTCAGATGTCACTCCAAGCCTTGGGTGAGCTCCGGAGATACAGAGTGAAGCACCAAAGGTGGAGACTTGTCCTGGATTTGTGCAGCTTCCAGCAGGAATTCAGGCTCCATTTGGAATGATCTGCCCCAACTGGAGCTGGGTGTTGTCAACTCTTTCTCTCCCTTTCCAGGGACTTCCACGCAGGTGAAGTGGCTCCTGAAGAGGTGTTAGCTCTGCTTATTCCCTGGGGGAATGTTCTGTGTCCTTCCCATCCATCTTCCCTACTTTTCTGCCTTTTCCTAAGCCAATGAGGTAATTCCGCACGAGGAGAAGCCTGGGTGGAAACCTCCAGGATGTGGCACATTCCTGCTGCTGCTGGACACTGGTGGGACCTGCTGGAGGTGTCCGTGTGGTGAAGAAGACACTGGATGTGCGCTCTAATTCCAGCCTAAATATCCAAACCAGATTAAACCAGACCCATGGCTCCATAAACTTCATCTGGAGAGGGCTGGGGAGTTCTCCTGGTGCCTCAAGCGAGGGGCTCCAGGTGGGACAAGCTCCCCAAAACACTCCAAAATGAACCAAACCCCAAAACATTCATCCCCACCGAGGCTGGGGCAAAATCCCCTGCTGGATCAATGTGCTGGGTTCGATTCCAAAAGGAAAATATGGCCCTAAAGCCACCCAGCCCTCCTGCTCCTTTTGGACCTGACCCAAAACTGCACCTCCCCTCCCCCTGCATTTCCCCCCGACACACCTTTCCTTCCACTGGAACATAACCCCAAATAAGATGTTGGCCTGACATGAAAGGAAAATGTATAAATATTTTTAAAAAGAGAAGAATTCCTGCCTCTCCACCAGTTTGCTCCAACTAATAGGTTTCAGATGTCTCACATACTTCATTCATTCAGCCCCATTCAGTCTCCTAGGAGCCCCCGCTGTATTTATTAAACACAGCAATTGTGGAATGTTCAGCACTTACAGAATCAAACACACCATTTTTTTTTCTTCTTTTCCCCCCAAAAAAGCGTAATTAGAAAGCTTTGTGAGTGACCTAAAACTGTCATCCTGGTTCCAATCCCAGTGCCCACTCCAGCATCCTGCAGCTGCCCCAAACCTTGTGCCATGGTTTAACCCTTCCTGGCTCCCCAAGAACACTTTTTTTGGGAGTTTTATCCTCAGCAGGATGATTTCCCTGCCGTGCTGGAGCACCTCCTGCTCTCTGTGTTGTTCCTGAACGTGTTCTTTTGGACACTTGGCTCTCACATCCAACTTGTCTCCGCAGTCTCGGCAGCTCTTCCCACTCCTGGAGGCGCGAGTCAAGCCTGGAATCCTGCAGGATGCCAGTGCTAATTTCAGCAGCACAGGGCTGGAGAACACGAGCTCTTTCCTAGAGGGATTCGAATGGAAGCAGACAGAAGAGCAGAGCCATTTTTCATTCCAGAGCTGGCAGGGAGAGCCGAGGAGGATGTCTGGGCTGGAGAGGCAGGACATGGACTTGGTTCCAGCGCCAGTGACCTGCCAGAGCCGGGGGACTGCTCCGGAGGGTTTGCTGGAGTCTGGCACTGGCCCAGCCCTTTTTTGGGGAGAGATACATGAAAAGCAGAGCTGAGAGGGGACGTGAGGCCCTGAGCCTGGGCTGGGACCATCTGGCAGGAGCCAGCGGCGGAGGAATGGCCTTTGCTTGAGGCCACAACCAGTTCATGCAGCTGCTGAGTTCTGTCGGTCTGGAGTGCTCCAACAGGAGGTCACAGCCCCCAGCCAGCCTTCCCTGGGCCAGCAGCTCCATCCCAGCCTTTCCTGGGACCACGAAGTCCAATCCAGCCTTCCCTGGGCCAGCAGCTCCATCCCAGGAAGGGAGGACAGCCCAGCCCTGCACACCCATCCTGGGCACAGCTTCCCAAAGGTGTGCTGGTTCATTTCTCCCCCTTTTTCAGCTGCAGAGCCCCTGTCCCCATGGGAGACCCCTGGTTCACGGGAATGGTGCTGCTGTCACTGTTTCCACATTACTGCCCACTTCAAAGAGCCGGGAATGAGTCTTGTCCCAGACATGTTCCCAGGGGAGCCATTGGTTTCCAGGCAGGATCCCTGGTTATTGGTCCCACTGCAGGAGGTTGTACGGGAAGGGATGAATCCCCGTGGCTATAAAACACCAAATGTGCTGAGAGCCACTCCAGAGCCTCCCAGTGCCTCATTACAGCATTGTGTAATTAAAGTCCAGCTGTCACAGCCTCTGCCTGGGTACAAGGGCAGCTCCTTGCTCTGAGCACTTCCAGGGGTTCCCAGTTTTCCAATGCTTTTGCCATCTCATTGTACAGAAGGAAAAACACCTCTGGAAATCCTGGTTCCTGGAATTTGCAAGTGCTCTGGCCAGGGAATGGTCACATTCCCAAGGCTGCCAGAGCTCCAGGAGCGTTTGGACAACACTGTCAGGCACAGGGTGGGATTGTTGGGGTGTCTGTGCAAGGCCGGGAGCTGGACTCTGATCCCTGTGGATCCCTCCCAACTCAGGACATTCCACTGTTCTACAATTCTGTGACTAATCAGCAATGCAGGTTAATTGTCTGATGGGGTCAGACCCTTCTAGGACCATTTCTACTTGTCCAGTGTCTCCACACCCCCAGGAGCCCAGCTGAGACTGGGATATCCCAGGTAGTGCCAGGAATCCTGCTCTTCCATCAGCATCCTGATCCCCATCAGATCCCATCTCCTTTCCTCAGGGCTTTGTCTACTTGCAGGGAATTCCCAGGTGGAACCTGAGGCAACTCCTGCAGCTTTGTGTGAGTGCAGCCAACTCACATCCAACCCATCCCAAGCTTTAGGAAACCCCAGGCTACTTCAGGGATCTCAGAGTCTGGATTCAATGATCTGGGGCAGGAACCCATGGAGCAGCCCAACCTTTCAGCTCCTCTTTTCAGAGTTGCCCCATCTCCGATTGTTCCCGGATATTTCAGTGTCACTTGGCTGTGTGCTCATGGCACAATTCCAGATTTCTGGAGATGCCCAGGCCAGGAGCACAAACCACTGCCCCAGTCCCAGTGTCTGACCATGTATTGGAAAAACCCCTAAGGAAGATTCCTGCCCATTCCTGAAACTCGGTGCCTCTGGGACAGCAACCCTCCCCATCCCACCCTGGGTTTCCAGCCTTTTTTGTGAGGTTGGCTGAGCATCTGCTGGTGATTAAGGGTTTTGTCATCTGGAAAGAGCTGACAATTACCTCCAATTATTCCAACTAGGTCAGGTTCTTCAGCACGAGTTTATGTGATGACTCTTGGCTGGAATTTAGGATTTCAAACCCCACTGGAGGGCAGAATCCACCTCTTTGTCTCACATGCAGGAAAAGAAATCTTTCCGTAAATAACAGCTCCTTGTCCCACAGGACCTGACCTGTGTGTCCCTGACCTCCTGTTGTTTCAGGACAACACCCCAGGAACTGCACAACAGGTCTGGTTCTCCAGAACTGGAAAAGGGAGTGAAGGGAATTTCAGGATGCTCCAGGAATTTCAAGAAGGGTTTTCTCATCAAACTTTCCACGTCGGAATTCCCCACTTGCTTGAAAATGCCCTTTGGGGCGTCAGGTGCCACGTGAGAGTGTGGGGACTGAGGTCTGAACTCCATGTGGGCTCTGCCCCTGCCAGGTTCTGTCCTTGTCACCCCGTCCTTGTCCAAGGAAAAGCAGGGATAAGCAGGTGGGAACCAGGGGAGCCATTTCCAGCTGTCACACGGGTGAGATGCAGATGATCCTGAGGAGTTTTTCCTTCATTTTGCCTTGGAAGCTCTCCCCAGACAGGCCATGGCCATTAATTGATCACAGGCTGGTCTGCAACTGCTCCCTCAGGGACCTGTGGCAGCCCCAGGGGAGTGCAGATGGAATTCCTGATATCCTTCCTTCCCTCCACAGCCAAGGCAGGGATGCAGAGCTGCAGGGTTGGCCCAGCACAGGTACCTCATGTCCAGTTGTCCAGCAGGTTTCTGGCAGTGCTTCCTCCAAAGATTCCCGTGAGGACAGGAGTGTGGCCCACAAACCCCAGCACAGAGCACACCCCCAGGAATGAGGTGGTCCAAATGGGACAAACACAACTGGAAAATGTGCTGCACTGCAAGGCCAGGAGATTCCAATTCCTTCTCCCTAATTACATGTGATTGCTTCTTGGCAGGAGCTCAACCTGCCAGAGCAGTGAGGTTTTACAAACATTCACACAGGCATTAGATCATTGTTTGAAGGAGTTATTGGCAGCCCAAATCTGAAGTAAAAACAGAGTTTAAAGCAGACCATATTGACCAGGGTGAAGCTGGCTGCTTTCATGTCTCCTGCTTGTCTCTGGACACCCAGGACCCCCTTCATTTCCTGTCACTCCCATCACCATGGCATTCCTGGGGGTGGATGTCACCATTTTGGGGGGTTCTGATTTTGGGAGGTTCTGTCCTTGCTGGGAGCACAGGTTTATAGAATCAAGACTCCCAGGATGGTTTGGGTTGAAAGGACCTTAAATCCCATCCAGTGTCACCCCTGCCATGGCAGAGACACCTTCCACTGTCCCAGGCTGCTCCAAGCCCCGTTTAGTGATTATTGTCACCCTAAAATATGGGAATTTTGCAGGAGAGCTGACGTCCTTCCTAAGGTCAGACGTGATGAGATGGAGCCAGGAAGAAAAATAATTGGTCCTGGTTTTAAGTGTTAAGCAATTCTGCCTCCCTGAAATAAGCAGTATAATTTATTGTTTTTTCTTGCTCACACAGCAAAATCCACAAACTGCCAAGATAATCAGGAGGGGGAATTTCTCCCCTCATGTAAATCCATTTTTGCCTTGTAAAGCTGCATTCCCGAGCCAGCAGCTGCTCCAAAAGGACCATCCCAGACCCCCCATTTCACTCCAGACACCCCAGAGGCTGTTTGGGTTACAGGATCACCCCAAGACAGCCCAGGTGTGCGGCCCAGCCAGTTTGGGATCATGGAATGGACACACCAGAGCCGACTGTCAGCGTGAGGCCGAAGGCAGCTGCCACTTTCCCAGGGATTTTCCCTTTGCTGTCTGTTTGGAAGGTCACACAGCTGTAAGTCAGACACAGGAGGAGCTGGAAGCCTGCAGGGATCATTGCCTCCATCCCACATGTCCCACGAAAGGAAGCTCTCCTGTGGACTGACATCCCATTAACTCCTGCTGGTGGGAGCCTATTTCTGGGGCTGGAAATCCTTTGGAGCCTCCAACTGCCGGTTGCTCATCCCGCAGATTAACTCCGGTCCCATCCCTGACCTGGTGACTTGTATTTATTTTCTCATTTTATAAGAACCAGGCTCTTGCCTGCTCTCATTCCGGGTGGGAATGAACACTGGCCGGGTGTGAGGCTGCTCCGTCTCAGATACCCGAGATGGAAAACTGGGATCTTGTCCAACAGGCTGTCTGTCTTCCTGGGAAAAACCTCGGCTCCGCACACTCCCAATCGTGCCATCAGCTGGAGCGAGGTGGAACTTCATGGGATGGAACGAAGCAGCCCTTTTCCAAAATTACCTGTGAGGACAGAAAGTACTTCCAGAGCCCAGCAGAGCTCAGTGAAGAAAACCTGGAGGGCACAAAGCCTGGCAAAGCTTGGGAAAGGCTTCGGTGCTTTCTGGAAGGTGACAGATCTCAGCCTAGGTCCCCATCAAATCCGAGAGATGGGATATGGGGAAGGAATTCCTCGCTGTGAGAGTGGGGAGGCCCTGGTAAAGGTTGTCCAAAGAAGCTGTGGCTGCCCCTGGATCCCACCAGGCTGGACGGGGCTTGGAGCAAACTGGGTTATGGAAGGTGTCCCTGCCCTTGGCAGGAGCGGCCCGGGACGATCTTTCGGGTCCCTTTCCCACCCAATCCCGTCCGTGCCTGCCCCCGTTTCCCGCCATCGCCTCAGCCCTGAGGGGCCGCGCCCCGGGGTCTCCCCGACCCCCGCGCAGGGGCTGCGGGCGGCGGGACCAGCCGGGGGCGCCACCCAGC
>VZRS01013863.1:244-49450 GCA_013398055.1 Ifrita kowaldi
ATTCTATGATTCTATGATTCTATGATTCTATGATTCTATGATTCTATGAACTGGACTACTCAAAACCAGGCATTACACTGGAACGGGTTTTAAGAAACAGAAAGGACAAATAGGCTACCACTATCCACCCAAGTAAATTATCTGTGCAGTAGAAGTTCTTCTCAAAAAACCCAGTTCTTCTGCATGGCCATGATAGCATCAGAGCTGCCTGTAAAAGGCTAGAAGTGTACACAGTTTCCTAGGTGGTGAAAAACTGTTTCTCAGAAAAATAATAGTTTTACCATGTCTAGCCTTTCCCTTGAAAAGCAGCATTTAAGAAAGCTTCTATTGAAATCCACACTTTACAATGCCAACGGAGATAATTAAGTTCAAGGATCACCATGGAACATTCTTTCTTAACTTATTGTGAAAAACTTGGTCAGGCTGCTGTTTCACTCTCTGAAATCTACCTGTGTCACTTGCCTTTTAATGCTGTCACCACAGTTGCTCAAATCCCAGAGCAAGCAATCATTTTAGGCCCTATTTTTTCCAGGGGGTGAATAGAAGCCCACTGCTGAATAGTTGATTCAGAGAAAAGAAAAATATTTGTCCTTGCTAAGAGGCTTTACAACATCCATGCCTTTAATTAAAGTAGGGCATATTTGCAGAAGATATAATAATATGTACAACTGCAAGTCTGTGACTGCAGTCTTACAGGAGTAACCAGGGGTTATAGCCTGCTGCAGGAATCGAAGATGAACAGTTCCTAGAGAGCACATGTAGCTAGCACAGAACAGCAGAAATGTAGCAGAAAGAAGAAATAAAGATACAGGAAAAGACAGAGCTTGGCTAACTTGCTGAATTAAAGCTTATCATCACTGCATAAATTGCACTGATGTTTTAATTAAAGATACAGTAGCAATTTCAGTGCCCACATTAACTACTTCAGGATTTGTTCAGCTACAGAGAATCTATTACGTAAACCTTTTCTCCACTGGAGTTCATAGAAATTCTCATGATTGATTTCAGTAAGATTTTTTCTCCATGTGTTTTGGAGATGGATAAAATGTCTAAAAACCAAGTCACTAAAAGTCAAAGTTCTTTCAAACTTTTGATACAAATACAGTCCTTGAACAGTTACCTCAGAGGGATATCTTTTAAAAGTTACCAGTTGTTTTTAAACAGACAGAAATCCTAGAAGATGTATGCAGACCTGTAAACTATTCAAAGACTATTACTAAGAATTACAGCTTCATTATACACTGCAAGGGTCCTTTTTAAAACTGATTTGAAAGCCTTAGTTGCTTCCATTTACTTTCTAGCTCTCTAGACCACCCTGCTGCTCTCACTATTTGTACTGCCTCCTTCTGAAGAGGACTTATTTCTTCCATTCCAAGTAATTCACATTAAGAGTTCCCACATCATGTAGTTCTGTCTTGCTACTCTCTCTTAGACAGGCTGCAGCATCAGCTCCCTTCAGAAAACCATCCACAAGACACTTAAATAGTGTGACATAACAAACTCACTGTATGTCTTTGCCAATTAAGTCATTACAATTTTATTACACTTCATTTTTTGGTTCTTCTTGGAACAGTAACTTCATATAACTGAAATGTCATCTCTCTATTTTGTTTTCACAGAGGAGAAAAAAAATCTATTCCCAGTTTGTATCTCCTAATTTCTTTTCCTATGAAATTAGTAATAGCAATTATCACTTTTAAGATTAGTCTGTTGATATCATGGTTTTATTACAGTTTCTCAAAGCAAAAAATCAAGTTTTCTAATCAATTATTGCCCCAAAGTATCTATTACTATTGCCTTATTTAAAAGCTGCTAGTGAATCACATACCTTTTTTCTGGTTTATGATCTTATTTAAATCTCCTTGTCAATGTCTATGCTTATGTGAAATTCAAATTTCAGAGCACAAAAAGCTAAGCATAGAGGTTTGAACTCCACCTTCCAGTCAGAAGGAATTACTAATTTTACAGAAGTTTAACAGTTTATAGCAGAGATCTTGGATGGTTATTGACAAGGATCACCCTGCCTTCTACTTAGGGAACTCTAGCCAGTAAAGCACACGGGATATCGGAACACCTAGAAGTTCAGTAGAAGCAGTCACAAGTCCTCCAGAGATGCATTAAACTGACTCCTTGATTTACGTCATGAAAAAGGCAGCTTGTAAAAACACTGAAGTTAAACTGAAGCACTGAGGAAAGACTTTCAACACAAAGATGCAACTATTCCCATAAGCAGGAATTCCTTCAGTAGAGACTGATCTCAAGGCAATCTTTCTGCTGGAAAGCCACATTCTGGCTGCAAGGCCGGTGTCCTGATGAGTTGTTATCTGATGGAAGTGGAGAAAAGCTTCTTGGAGCTGACTTAAGGCATCAATTTCTCTTCAGTTCTGTGCACCTAAGTCTGAAAGTTGTATATTACATAAATTTAGCTTTTATCTTAATTTATTCTATTAGTAATGCCAACACTTACAACTGAGGTTCTGAATCAGTTTCTCAGCATCACACATAGTAGAGCCAAAAAAGGCAATTAAATAGTGTGTGCTCCTCCACATCTTTTCCCAGAGTGGGTCTGAGTAGCTACTGAAGTCTGTCAGTCTGTCTGTCAGTCTGGAAGGCTGCTCCTGCAGTGGTCAGAACTGGTCAGTGTCAACCTGGCATGCAGCAGTGGAGAGACTGCCTGAGCCTCACACACCTCCCAGCAGGCTGTTAACCAGTCACCAAGTGCTAAATAAACCTGTAGAATGAGTCAGGCTGTATTCTAATCTGTATTGATGGTATATTTAATTGTTCTCGTATCTTTCTGTCTCCAGTCAGCCTGCAAACCAACTCCTCTATGTTTCTCACAATAACCAGGCTATCAGTGTTCATGAATACTTGGAGGACTCCACTGGAGTTCAGCCTATCCTGAAACCTTCAGGATGATTCCATCATTTCTACCATCCTGTTATTAAGAAGTGCCAGAGATGGCACATCCCTCTGCTTCAGGATAACAAATACGGTGACTATCTGGCAACATTAAACCAATTATTTGAAAATATGTCTTCACAAATCTCAGGAAAATATATATAACCCCTTCCTTTGTGTTTTAATATTACAAAAGACTATACCGCTGAAAAAGCACTCATCTTTTCTTGTAATCAAACTATTTGTATTTGGTTAAAAAAAAAATACTACTGATTTTAAACATTCACCATTACAAATGTTTTATCAAACAAGAAATGCTTCAAAGAAATTTCCATTAAAAGTATCTTTCACAAGACAGCCCAATGTCTCCAGGGCATTTTCTGTTCAGAGAAAAAAATAAATTAACAGCTTCCTTAATTAAAATATAACACAATGAAGAATCAATGGCTAAATTTAATTTTCTTTAAAGCATATTCTTTTACATTGCTTTTCCTGAAAAAATGCCCTATTCTATTATTCTATAGTATATGTAATGGGAAAAAAAAGGAGAGTCAATGCCTAGCATGCATTTTAACAGTAACTATGAAAAAAACCCTCCACCTATACTATAGGAACTAGACAAATTAAATCAAGCAATCTGTGCACATAGCCTCTGCTAAAGTCAATTGGTACACTTGACAGGATAAAATGGATAAAGTGCCTTTACTGGAAAGCAAAACTTAATCTCTGTAGCAGAATGCCCTTCATTTTTTTTATGTTAAAGAGAAATAGGAGAGAACAGCCTGAGATGCACTAAGATAAGGGAAAAAAACAAAGAATATTGACCAAAACCAAGCAACACTTTCAGAAATCCAGCTAAGCTTAGTTACAAGGACTTGCACACTGAAATCAAAAGCAGAATCCCTTCAGTACCTGCATAAGGAAGAGACAGTTTGGTTGGTCAGTATTATTGCCAAAGTGAAACACATATTGTTACAGGACCTGTCCACCACTAATACAACTGTTCTGAAGATGCAAAAGGATACAGGTCTGCAGCTAGCCTTTTACACAGGAGTAGGCTTCACTTACCACTAGATTGCTGATGTAAAAATGAGCGGCTGTGAATAGAGTGAATGGTCTGCACGCATTCTAGCATTACTTGTGAAAAGATAATTCTAATTTCTCAGCTATTATTGGCTGCAAGTATTCCCTGATGTAATTATGGAGTAATAGCTGAGAACCTGATTGTAACCAACAGTTAGTAGTTTGTTGCTAACAAGGCAAACATGACAAACAATTTTGAGGCAATTATTGTCATTACAAGCCACACTCAATTGTTCAAGGCAAGCGTAATAGAAAGTGACAGTTGTGCAGCTGGGAGGGTGGTGCGGGAAACGAGATTGTTCTCTGGTTGCAACAGACAACTCAGACTTTAGCAGAGAGTCTGCTCAATGCATAATTCATGTTTAATAATATTTTAGTCTCTAAAGAAAATGACGGTATAAGATAAGAAACAAACAGACATCAGAAAAAGAACAGAAGTTATTATGAGATGGAATAAGACACACAGAAGTAACATGGAGCAGGGTGGGAGATAATCAGTACAGCCAACCCACGAGATGTTTGCAAGTAGCAAATGTAAATACAGTAACTCTCCATATTAAAAGAGTCAGTTATAAAAGCAATCCATTTGCTATGCTTCAGTGAGATGGGTGCTCATGTCCAAATCCCAGTTTGGGACCAATGTGTGATCAGGTAGCTCCAGGAGGAAGGAAGGAGAGCTCTCCACCGAGAAACGTTGATGATTAATTCTGAACAAATTTGAATTGTGTGTGGAGTCAAAGGAAGATTTTCCTCTCTTGTACAATAGCAGTGCCTCATGTATCAGCTCAGTATTCTGATGACAATGCACACAGCAGCTGCCTCGTCAGCAGCCAGTCCATTAAAATACTTGATTTGCTGAAAATTCCACCCAGCTCTCCTTAACGATGTTAAGGGCTGAAAGTTTCTAACGCAGCTGCAGCAACACTTCAAGCTCTTGCCCAGGCTCAGTAAAATTCATTGTCAGTGACATTGTAGCACTGTTTAAGTGTCATTACAGTGTCACTCGTAGTGGCTTTTGGACTGATAAGGTATCATTTCTAAAGAAGCCATTGAAACGCCACTGAAACTAGATTTCCAAAACTCTGACTTTCTGGTCAGGTTTCACCGTTTTCCTCCTCTTTCTTAAATCACAGAATCATAGAATATTTTGGCTGGAAGGGACCTTAAAGATCATCTAGTTGCACCCCCCTGCCATAGGCAGGGACACCTTCCACTACAATGCACTGGTTTATGCAAATAATAATCCATCAAACCAAATCTGATGAGCTAAATCGCTCCAGGTGTAGCTCCACTGAAGCAAAGTAGCATCACATGCCAGTTTCTCAGGTACACTTTGACTCTGCTTAGGTGAAGATGATACTGATTTTCTCAGACAGAGCACCATATTATAACTAACTCCCTGCCTAAAGAAACCTCTGTGATTTTGACATCTGTGATACACTTCAGTGCAGCCCATAGACTTACTCAGGAACATATATGTGTGACTGCACTGTCTTTTGCTTTATTAAGTAAGAAAGCTGGTGCTTGCAAAAGGGGGCAGATCAACAGCTGCTGGGACAGGAGACCTTTGCTTCGTGCTCCTTTTCCACTGCCATGATACAGGCAGGTGTCTTAGATTTTCACTTTCAGAAAACTAGTATTTATTGTTGCACTCTTAGTCACAAGAAGTGAGATTATTGCCCAAAATGTTGCAAATTTCAGTTACTTGAACAAGACTGGAAGGTCTGAATATATCATAAAATTGTCAGAGTGCCTGGTCCTAGCTCAAATGTAATTTTAAATGGTCTGCCATTTCGCCTAAGAAAAAAAAATAGTAATGATTTTTCTCTTTATAAGCTAACATTCTTAATCAGCCCAAACCCTCACTATTAAGCAAAAATTACCCTTTTCTTCACAGTAAAATGCTTATTAACTTTGCATGTCCAATGTCTTGTATAAAGTATAAGCATTATAAGCAACTTTAACAGCATTATAGATTTGTTGATATGGATCTACAAATTGCAAATAAAACCAGTCAAGTCACAAAAAGTCCCTAAAATGGAAGGGCTTTCTAAAAGTATATGAGGCTGCATCTAGGAAAACTGGCAGACCGCATTTTATTCTATTTTTAATATTTTTATTAAGGCGTTATTACTCCATGTGGTAATTTCAGTCTATCCCATATACCACAGAAATGCCACGTGCTTTGTTTTGAAGACTAAGGAAGTAAAGGTTTTTAGTAAAAGACATCTAAACTCTGCAAACAGTTTGACAAACCTTTCGTGGGCCTTTACTGAAGTCAAGTGGACTTAGACCTCATACAGAACAAGGGCATTTGTAAAACCTTTCAGTGCTTGAACAGAAATTAAAAGCACAATACCTCTTGATGTAAATTGATTTTATAAATTAATGTAAAATAACATCCCCACTGAAAAATCCTAATTACCAGCAAAAAGTTTGCCATGGATTTAATCCTGGGAATCATCTGCTCTCATGTTGGCTTTGCTACAATTCACTTTACTCAAGATCAAGAGCAGGCCCAATACATAGTCAACAATTTACTCCATTTTGCTCTTTCACCAATCTGTCTTCACTTTGGCCTGCAGTTGGTGCTTGGACTCATATATCTTGAACTTAAATTGCTTTGAGAAGAAAGAAAAGTCAATATTTTAAGACAGGGAATCCAGATTTCAGTGGAACAAAGACAAAAGCAGAAAGAAGTACAGCAGTACAAGTTCAGAATGAGAAGATGGATTAAACTCTTGGCTTGGACTTAGAGAGAAAAATCAACAGCAAGTCTGCACTCTTGCATAGACAGTCAGTTTTGACAACTTAATCAGCTAATGTTACTTATTTCAGGTGAAGCCGTTGTGTAGAGATTATAGCTTTGATGCAGAAAACAGGTATTTAGATGACTGACTCCAATACTTGCATCTGTCACAAACACCAGATGAGTGAAAGGAATAGCTAATGTTAACAGCCAGATGTTAATCTATATTGTGTAAAACGTGGCAATTTGAACCTGCCAAGGAAAGAGAACTGGCACCATCCAAGTGATCACAAACTGCTTGAAGACATAATCCTCCATTGCATTACAGTATTATTGCTCAATTTTCTATAAATTGGAAAAAATACAACCAGGAAAAGCTTATTAATCTCTACATCTAAATTGATAGCACAACCCCCATTAAAGGTTGACTTCTGATGTATTTTGCCATGGCTAGCTCCTATAAGTCTTCACACAGTGCCTGTGAGAGGCAGTTGTATATAAATATGTATAAACATGTAACAGTTATTTTCTAAAATCTAGATTGAAGAGAACACAGTCCCTCCACCCAAATCCAGACTAATCACTGATATATTTCTGTATACCTCAGTAGAGTGAGAAATACTGAAAATAAATCAATCCTGCATCTTTCACTGAGTTCCAGTCAGTCTCATCCCTGACTTCTACTTGATAGCTCACATAGTAAAAAACAAACAAACAAGAAAAAATGCAGTGTCAAATTTATACTTAATTCTCCTCACTTCCAGGGTTCTTAATGTTCCTAATTTCCTCTAATCAGAGCATCCCCCCATATATCTCATGTCTTGGTAACTAATGAACTACCACAGAGAAGAGAGAAACACACCCATCTGTTCTGCACACGGCTCCAGCTAACAGGCAAGGGCAACAAAAGTCCCATTTTCACTCAGGGTAGAAGCTGCTGCTCCTTCTTTGAAGACACATCTAGAGGTCAGTTTTCATTACAAAGATCTTTTTTTTTAAACAGGTTGAACCACTAACTTAAAAAATAAAATGCTTCTTTATTTCCAACTGAGTTCACAAATCTTGCCTGCTGTCTGTGGTCCAACACAGGCAAAAGGGTTTGATCCAGCAACATCAGAATCCTGAGAGCATTGTTAAGAGAAAGGAGAATTAAAGACAGCTCTCGAGTGGGAGCTTGGCCTGAAGATGAGTTGTACACAAGGCTCACTCCGAAGAACCGGCTTAGGACACAGAACTGTGTCGTGTCTAGGGAAGCAAAAAAATAGGGGCAAGCAAGAAGCAAGCAAAAGAGAAAGGAACATATTTGCAGTTTGCAGCTCTGTTATTCAGCTGACTGCTAGAGAAAACACCTCTGAGGCACTGGTAAGCAGAGAACCATACCCCATTCCCAGCTGGGGAATGGACCAATTGCAAATTAGAGCTGCTTTCCTTTTCTAACTCCGAAGCAGCCCTTTTCCAACTCCTACCCCATCATTGCAGCAGCCCCACAGGTGCTCAGGATGCTATTTTCAGCCATTCACCAGCAGGTGTGACTCAAGACGCCGTTATTTAAAAGCATACAAAGGCTAATTTAAAGTGGGAACTGTCCTTAGTAGTACTGCAGCCATGTACCATGGATACAATTCACCAACTCTCCATGCTTTTCATTACTTCCTTAATTTCCTGTACCCTTTCCACTTAATAAGCTTAATACAAGTATTATGAAGCCTCAGTCCACTGGCAGAGCCCAGGACTTTTGTGCAGTACCAGCACCCATCTACTCTGAGCAAATAGGCACCTTCTGTCTCTGTGCCCTTCCTCAGCATTGTTCCCACCTACCATGGCATTTCTGGGTGAAGAAGTCTATTGCTTTCAGCTGTATCTGTGAGTTTCTCTCACACTTGCCTTTGTTCTATTTAGGTTCAAGCAACCTAACCACGAGAAACAGGGACACAGTATTGGGCTGGAAGACACTGAGAAACCTCAGGTCAAATTTTCTAGTGTGAGCTCTGTAATGGACTCCCAAAGATAAATGCCTGTCTAAATAGGATGCAAGTATAGCCCCAAGGGATGAGGCTATGAAAGCATCTTATTTACTTTACATAGACAGTATCAGCATTCTGATGCTCTGATAAACTGAAGTGGAAGAGCAGCCTCCATCTATCCCTCAGTAGCATGGCCCAGCTCACTATTATATTCCTCTAGGGTACACAGACTGTTTATATTCTTGTACCAAATCAATTTAAATCCATGGAGAAAAAAAAACAGGGGATGTCCCAAAATGTTCTCATGCTACCTCACATGGAAAACCAGGTAAGTAAAGTGAATAAACACATCACCTTCAGGTACACTGGAGCTGTCTTTAATCCACCCCAGGCAGGAGTTTTCCTAATGGTTCCCATAAGCAAATTATCCTCCCAAAGAGGGCATGCTAGGGGCAGCAGAAGACCTGTGCTGTCCCATTCCACCCCAGACACCACTTCCAACTGCATGTCCACAGGAAACCTTATGCAACAGCAAGTTTTCACCTGTCAGGATGCAGCAAACACATTTCAGATGAGGCAAATGCCAAGTGTCTTTATCTATAGGCTGAATGTGGTGGCTGACATAAACTTTCATAGACATACAGAATGTTTGAGGGAAAGGAGCAAGGATCACTTTAGACACACAGATTCAGGCTTTGGTGATGATTTTGGTGTGCATGTGCTATAATTAAGGATTAAATTTGTAAAATTTTACAGTGCAGCCTGTAGCAGCAAAAGGAATTGTACTGCTAAGTTCATTTAGGTTCCCTTTTATTTGCCCTCCTTCCTGTTCCAACTTCCTTTCCTCTCCTTCTCATATTCTTTATTTTCTTCCAATCTTTTTTTTACCTGCCCTCTCCTATCATTCTTCTTCCCCCCACCACTTCTCTCCTGTCTTTCTGCTCCTCCTTCAGCCTCTTCTCCCACATCTGAAACAGCAGTGTTGCTATAACCAGCCACACTTAGGTTTGTTACCTGACAAGAGCTAGCTAAGGAAAACCATGAAGCAGGAAGAGAGCTGCTATTTCAAATCTCTCTATCAGCAGATGCTTTAGCCAGAAGATGCAGCAAAAAATAGGATTGCCTTAGGAAGGTGAGCAAGTACCATCTGGGAGGAAGGGAAGGAAAGCTGAGAGATTTAAAGCCGTACTGTAAGATCACACCACCTGAAGTTCAAAGACCACAGTGGATTTATTTCCCATACATTTCAAATAGCAAGTGACAGATTTGCAGCATTTTATCATTCATACTTAGGTTCTAATATGATTAGATGTGGCACATGAATCTGGTTGCAGCAGGTGTTAAGATATGTATGACAGACATTTCTTCACAGGTTACTGTACTGAGCTATAATTTTTATTTCAGACATATGCATGCATGCAATTATTATTAAGAAACTATATATGTGAAACTTCTACAGTATAGCATTGCAGTGAAAGCCAGATACATTTAGAAATGGCACCTTCCTAAGTATCCCTGAAACCTCCAAGTTAGCAATATTACTATAATATATTATTCCTGAGAAAAGTCAAACTTCAACAGGAAAGTGAACTAACTTTTCATGCATCATGTGCATCAGAACTGCTCCTTCAATGAACATATATAGACAGAAATTAAGTTAAAAGTTGAAAAAAAATTGTGATAGCTTGAGGACACTCAGGCAAAAGACAGTTGTGTTTAGAATCTGACCTATCAAATTATCACAGACATCCTACTCCTTTATTTGCCTGGAGAGCAACTCAGCTGAAGATCCAACCCATCACCAGATCCTATCAGCCACTATGCACCACACCCACTCTCACCTAAATACCTTACCAGCTAGCAAATGACCACGATGCATGAAGTGCAAAGCATCCAGGTCAGCCATCAAATCCCATATATTTAGTGTTCAAGAGAAATATAAGAAGCACTTCTGATCTGGCACACATGATCAGGAAATTCCCAAGTAGCAAGCAAGGAATTCCAATGTGTTGTCTCTAACAGCAATAGAATAGACCTGCACTTTGGGTGTCGAGCATTCATGTGCCACTCATGAGCCACTGTCACACTCTGTAGTAGACAGGCTATTTGTGAGCTCCATAATCCAGAAGAAAGTTCATTCCAAACCAGGCTCATTTAACTTGCTATATAACAAGGGCTGAAACCTCATTTATGCATCTGCAATGCGAAGTAAAACTTTAATCTCTGACTAAAAAGTAGCTTTGTGTTGTAAACGAGAAACAATTACCATTCAAATGTACAATGCTGCTTGCTGTTTTCTCATCTTTTGCCTCTATTTCCCTAAAGGAATTTGTTGTTTTCATCCTTTCTTCTGGATATGACATCCCAGTTCCTATCTCTCAAATAACCAGCTTCTGTGACACTACTCTCCCTCCTTGCAAAAAAAATTTCTCAGCTTTCTGAGTTACCTCAGAAAGGTTTGAGTTTCATTTCCTTTTATGCCTGTGCATGGTCATACTACAGATATATATATACAGAAACAGAAGATAATACTACTTAACATATAGTGGTCTAAGCACTCACCTGTTGCCTAAGCAACAAATAAATTAACATGCAAAAAAAACCCCAAACTTCTTCTTCTTCATGCTGAGATATAGGGAACATGTATTTCAAATTACCTAATAAAACACACTATGAAGAAAAGCAAATTCTAAATGAAGGCACAGAATGGGAAAAAAGACAAGGCAATGCCACATTTTCTGTACAAAATGAGAGCCTTACCGTCCTGCTGGCCCTGGAGGTTCTGAGGACTTTGCATTCTCTCCTCCAGATTTGAGCTGAGGTCAGAGTTCACAGCTGACATTCTAGTTGAGTCACTCATATCAAACTCATCACTTTCTATAGAACTTTCATCCTGCAAATAGAAAGAGACATGTCAGAAGACATGGTACACTGTACACTTTATATGTGCACTTCATTCTCTTCCCATTTGTTTCACTCTCACCTGGCGTGGAGTGTAATCATGCTAAATATTTGTGTATGCAAGAAAACAAGCAGAGCACATCAAGAAGAGGAAGGAAAATACAGCATTTATGTGGTACGATAATCTGACAAATGTAATGTGTTCAGCTATGAGGATACTACATAGAGTTCCATAGTATTTTCCAGAAAAGGATTGGTAACTAGAGACCCCACACCAAGTCCTTGTTATTCACATTTGGCCGAGGAGACCTCCTGCCTGAATCCTTTACCTTTCCCACATGGAAGTAAGTAACCCTGTAAATGACCACTGTCCTGGTTTGGGCTGGGATAGTTAATTTTCTTCTTAGTAGCTGGTACAGTGCTGTGTTTGGATTTAGTATAAGAATGATGTTGACAACACACTGGTGTTTTGGTTGTTGCTAAGTAGTAGTAGTTACTAGTAGTGCTTACTCTAAATCAAGGACTTTTCAGATTCCCAGGCTCTGCCAGTGAGCAGGTGCACAAATTGCTGGAAGGGAGCAAGGCCAGGACAGCTGATCTGAACTGGCCAGAGGGATATTCCATACCACAAAGCATCATTCCCAGTATATAAATTGGGAGGAGTTGGCCAGAGGGGGCCAATTGCTGCTAGGGAGTCTGGCTGCGCATAGGTCAGTGGGTGGTGAGGAATTTTATCTGGGATCACATGTGTTTCTTGGGTTTTATTCTTCCTTCTCTCTCTTTCCTTTCATTACAATTAGTAGTAGCAGCAGTAGTAGTATATTTTACTTTGTTTAAATTATTAAATTATTTTTTATCTCAACCTGAGTTTTTACTTTTTTCTGATTTTCTCCCCCATCCCAACCAGAGCAGGGAGAGGAGTGAGCAAGCTGCTACATGGTACTTAGTTGCTGGCTGGGGTTAAACCACAAAAACTCCCAAGAAGATATTTCCAAATGGCAACTTGACCCAGTAAGAATCCACAACCAAATTTCCTTGGCCTGATGTCACACTTACACTATGTTTAAAGAAGCATCTATGAAAATTAGAAAGCTTATAAAAGTTCTGAGCATGGTCATGACAGTCAGTGGCAAATAAAAGTAATATAATCACAGGAGAATCACTACAAATTTATTCTACATTACACATCTTTAATATGATTTATCCATCAAGTTCAATTACAGAGCATTTAACTAGGGATGATAAAAAGGGCAAAAAGTAAAAATCCTGATCATTATCCCCATTTGTAAAAGTAAAACAGTTTTGGGCCTAGTCCAGAAAATATTCAAATACGTTTGACTTCAGTTGCTTCAGTCCCACTGAAGTTCACACATCCACTAACGGATTAGAAATTAAGTATCCACAAGTCTTGCTCTGTAAATGGCTGAGGCAATGTACAAACCTAAGGCAATATATTTTCAGTAACAACTTTTCTGAAATGGTTACTCCTGTTAAGAAGAAAGTACTTTAAAGAACTTAGAGAAAAATATGGCAAATAATTTTGTATGCCCTGAAGATGTTTGAAATATTTTTCCAAATAATTTTTTGTTACACTTTTTTATCGAAACAGGGTAAGACAGGATTCTGACTATTTTTCTGAGTTGCTCACCAGAAGTGGCCTAGAAAAATAGCAACCTTTAGAATATGATTTACTGTGCACTTGTTGTCAAGTGGATTCTACAGATATTAATATAGCTGCTTGCTTCTTTCTGAGTGCTAGACCCTTAAATCAGTTCCTCCCCTGGGTCTCACCAATGTTTCCAGTTTGCATAGACATTTCTCTCATTTTCAGAAAGCAAGTTCCCTTCAGTAATGACTCATGTTAAATTAGGATGAAGTACTGCAAATGCCATTCAGGAACAAGAGTGGGACAACACACAAGGTGAGGCTGTTCTGCACTGCCCTAGCAGGACAATGACAAATAAGGAAATAAACATATCTTGTTCTCAGGGATCTGTAAAAAAACAAATGGAAAAGTGAGGGCCTCTCTCACAGGCACCTGTCTGTCTTGCCTTACATAAGGTAGGAGCACCCCAGTTACAGAAGCAGCAAACACCCAAACACTGCCCTCACTGTTGAACCGTGGTGCCCACCAGCCTCCTGCCCCAGACAGACAGGGCCAGGGCACATGCCAGATGGTTCTGAGGTTTAGGGAAAATGCACTCTGCTTATTCAAAGAGCAAGATAAGAAAACAAACTCCCCCAGACCTTCTGGATTGCTGTGTCTCTGTTAAAACGCAGGGGTATTTCTCATGGAATCCTGCAGGAACCAGCAAGCAGCAGCTTACATATTTCAGTTCTGAGGTTAGGCAATTTGATGGGCTCACAGAAAGGGAGCTCTGGCTGACACTTGTTATAAAACAACACACATGGGCAGCCTCTGTTTGTCTACAGCACTGCAGAATACCTCCACCTCCCTTCCCAAACTGTGTAAACATCTCTCTGAATCTGCATGGACACATGGGCATGGGAGCAAAAACTGAGAACCACTGGCATTTTTATAGCAGCTGCAGAACAGCTCTAAATTCCCACACAGTGGTGAGTTCTCCTTTTAGATGAAGCCTGTTTCCCTCTCATCAATGGTGTCAGCTTAAAAATGTTGAATTAAGGATGAGAGAATTAGGAGGCTTTCAATCATTGTGCTAGCTAGCAGTGGGATCCAAGTTTACTCCTGTCGCAATTCCACACCCTCCGCCAGAAAGAATACAGATATGATTGATTAAATCTTTCCTACAAACCCAAGCCTGTTTTTTAATTGTATGAAATAGTTTGAACCAGAAAGCTTGCTTCTTTGTACTACAACATTTTCACTGCCATTTTGTTCTCAGGGCAACAAATGTACAGCCCGGGGGGGAAAGGAAAACCTTGGCAAAACTCTGCTTTGAGGAAAGACATGGGGATTATCTTGAGAACTTTCCTTGGGCCTACTCTGCCCTGGAAAAGTCATTATTACTAAAATATACAAAAAATTACTTTCATAAATCCAGAACTTTCCTTCTGCCCACTCTACCCTAAAAAAAGTTATTATTACTAAAACATACAAAAAATTACTTTCATAAGTCCACTGCTGCAGGCATTTCATACACAGTAACAACAGAGCTTCAAAACTGAGCTGGGCAGGAAAATACCAAGCAATGTTAAGTCCTGCTGCCTGCATATCATTGCCACTGGCTTGTCTAGATGAAAAACTGGTTTAACAAAAATTTCAGTTATCAGACAGAAGGACTACACCAAAACATTCAGGCTACAGAAGCTCTGCGGCATGTAGTCCTGATCCAGCATGAGTGCTTGACCCTGTTGTGGAAGTAGTAACTCTCAAAGGGAAAAGGTGTAGAAACTAAGGAGTCCTTTAATTCCTAAGGCTACTGCAGAATAAAGCCTCTTCTCTCCTGCTGCTTGAAACCCTGCTTCCAGATCCTTGAAATAACCAGGATACTCAATAGGAAGAAAAAATGACCAGGCTGTATTTATGCATGAAGAACTTTGAGTTTGGGATCTCTCCCTACACGCTGTGCAATTAAAAAAAAACAAAAAAAAAAAAACCAAAAAAGGCCAAACTGAAAAAAGTGTTGTAGAAGAGTGATGAAATCCCCATTCTAGGGAGTGTGAAATCTCTATGAGTAGCCCATATCTATTTATTGGGAAAACAAATCTGATTGACTCTGCACAAGTCAGAGGTCAGTCAGGGTCTTGACATAATCCAGCTGCTAAGGTTGTTTTTGAAGGCTTTCTTTATTAAAAAATGTCTTGTGGTTGGATGGAAAGACACTGAATGCAGAACTGATTTTTGGCTGGCACATAGCTGAGTTTGTATTTGGCAGCTTAAATGGCAAATGAACAAAATTCTAGCAAAATGAGGTTACTACAAACAATTTGGTATGTGCCTGTCAATTGATGAAGCACTTCTTAAGATGTGGGAAAACGCTAAATAAATCAGAGAAAGCAAACAATCTTTGAGAAGGAATAAATACAATTCAACCCAAATTCTCTATGAAGAAGCTTGATTCCCAGTCTACTTCTCTTCCTTCTTTTTTCTGCCTTTTTATTCAAAATTTCAAAAGCAACTCCTACCCTTATTTTTAAGCTTTTTGCCTTAAAGATTTCAACTGATGTTGCCAGGACTTTCATCTCTGTCAGTAAATTGTGATGCATCCTGGTTGCTAACCTTGAGAACACCGTGGCATTCATTTCAGCTTTTGATGGTATTGGTTTTTGGAAGCAGACAATGGAAGTCACTGCTGGGCACAGAACTATGTCTCGAGTGAACGTGCTGCCCCCATCCCCCTTTCCACTGGTCCAGTGAAAGAGCACCTTCAGGCACTTCAACATACAGCTCACTACCCCCAGTCATAGAAGGGCCATAAGTCATGATATTTTCTCTCAACCTGATTGCTTGAAAACAACCCTGCCTTGGCTTCAGACTGACTGTTTTAGCAACAAAATTATAAAGATGGGATCAACAATCATCTTCACTTCAGTTTCCTAGCTACCTCAAAGACAAGTACAAAATAACACAGGAGAACAGAAAACCAAACTTAAAAGTTTTCAGGTTTTACCTCATCTTGCTGTGAGTTTAGTAGCTGCAGCTTCATGTGTTTCATATAAGCCATAGTAATGGGCATGTTGTAATCAATCATACTGGTCACCAAAGTTGGAGGTTTTCCATTATCTGCAAAAAAATAATTATGCATTATATGTTAATTGTGGAGGCTATGTCAGCCTACTCTGCAGTCAAAGTCAGACTGTTGTGTCATTTAGCTCCAACTTTTGCATTTTCAATTGCTTGTAGGCTGTACAAATGGAAGTCTCAAAAGAAAAAGGAAAACCAAGTTCAAACGCTGAAAACTGAGGAGTTCTTCTTCCCGAAATAGAGCCCATATACCCTACCTATTCCTTATGCTTAAGCTCCCATACAAACATTTCCATAGCAAAATAATTTCCTCCAGATAAAATCATCTTTCTATTGAGGGTGCAGATGGTATTACACTCCACCCTTAAGTGAAAGCAGAAGATTCACAACCTTCCAGCTTAAGTAAATGAGATGATCTGACTTACTGAACTGTTACAGTCTACCAAATTTATATGAACTCTCACTTAAGCTAGGAAAATAAAAATGGGTATTAGAAATAAAATTACTTTACATCCCACTATTTGACACTAAAACTACCTTTATGATCCGCTCCATCTGGGTTTAAATGCATTCTTTTCTGGCACTCTGAGCAGCTCATTAGAAATCGTGTCACCGCTTCTCTCGGTAGGAAGGCATAGGTCTCTGAAATCTGAAATTAATAACAAAATATAAGTGTTATTATGTAAGCTGATTGAGCATGATTTAACAGACCTGATCATCCTATCTCCAAATAAAGCATATTATGTTTTAATACCAGGAAGCACAATGAAAGCATGTTCTGCATACTATGTAGGATTTCAAGGAACATCTCTCCAATCTGCCTACTTATCATCTAATGGCTACTAACAGTTGGTACTGAACAAAATTCCACTTATATCAAAAAGGGGGGGGGTGTTTTCTGTTTACAATTCATTTCAAATTCCTTTCAGCAAAAAGATTCATACATAACAACTATCCCACTGTGGAATGGTATCAAAAAAAGTTGAAAAGAGATCTTTTTTAATAGCCAATGCCAAAAAAAGTAAGCGCTTGTCTTATGTGTTCTGTGTATTTTTGTTGTAACAATACAAAGATACAGGACTTGATGTATTAGCAGCAATGAAGGTTGCCTTACAATTTTAAATTTGTTCTTGAATGCTTTGTGAAAATATTCTTCAAAAGCTTGTGGTTTCATACTTTGGAATACCTACGTTATTTTTACTAATAGTTAAAGAATTTGTGAACCAGTTGATTTTAGAGACTCTGCTTTACCTGGCAATATCTTGAAACAACAGATTGTAGTTTTTTCTTCAGTGTCATTGTTTCTAACCACATACTCACAAGCAGGCACCAGACGGATTTTTTCCTCTTTTGTAAGGGGAGAGGAAGAAGCAGTTGCTGCTGGTTTTAAAGATTGCATTCCCCCCACCCCAAATGATGCATCTGTCTATAAAGAGACTTTGCCTTGCTGAACAGGACCTGGAGGCTGGTGCCAAGCTGAAAATAAGCTAACAGTGTACTCTCTGATCACAAACAAACTACACCTCATGCTTTACATGTATGGCCAGCAGATCAAGAAAAATTATTATCCCTCTCTACTCAGTGCTGGTAGGAAAGCAGCTGGAATAACGTGCCCAGGTTTCCCCTCACAGTTCACAGTTCCCCTCCACACTTCAGGAAGGCTGCTAAGAAGGAGATGACTCTGAGCCAGGCCATCGTAGCAGCTGGAACCTAAAGGAAACCTTCAAGGAAAGGTTGAGGGAAATAGGTTTGTTTCATGTAGGTTATGAGGCCAAGAAAGATCTAATTGTAGCCCACCACTGCCTGAAAGGGAATTTAAAAACCAGAGAAAAACACTTTATAGTGTATAACCAGGGACAACAACAGTGGTGTCTTGGGACATTCAAACCAGACATCAGCAGAAACTGTTGCACTTCAGTGCACTGGAGCAGCTTTATCAGGTGGCTGGAGTTTGATGAAAACATCCAAACTTGGATGTTTTCAAGCCAATAAAAGGCAAACCCATGGCTTTTCTGTGATTCCTTATACATGCTGATGCATATACACTGAACAGTGCAAGTGTTGCAATGAATCTCTAGTCTTTCTTTTCCCAACTATGGTGGCTATCTCGCTATGGAGATAATCCTTAAAGAAAGACCAAGTCCCAGCAAGAGAGATTAAGAGAGTGAGTTTTTAATCTGCTTGTACTCCCCTACTGTAAAACCTACAGCAATATTTGATTTCCTATCAAGCACTATGCTGAGATGCAAGTCTCAGTAGGAAGTGAAGAAGAATGGAGATGGTGTGTACAGAAGGGTGGCTACAGAAAGGACAAGGTAACTTTATTTAACTGGATGTAAATGGGATTACATACTGTCCAAATCACTTCTGCCCCTCACAAGGGTGCTAAGAAGAGGAGGAATGGTCAGTTCTAACTCTCTTACACTCTTCCATTTGGCTTGCCACCTACTTAACCTGTGTTGAATCCTACATTTCTTAAAACTCCATGAACCAAATTTATCAGTAGCAGTATTTTTGAAAATAGGTGGAGTTTAAATTAGTGTTTGTTGATGTGATGTGCCACATCAATACACAGAAATGATGCATTATAAAGTGGGAATGCAAAATATACCATCATGTTTATACCATTGGTTTTAGGCTGTTTATTGTTGTTGTTTTCTTATATAACAGAAATCTTATGGGGGGAGAAGAGAATTAGTATAAAACTAAATATTGTTCTGTGATGAAAATTGGCAAAGATTTTTTCTGGGCCTGAAACAATTTTTCTGAAAATTAAGGCACTAAATAAAGCCACTTTTGAATGGGAGATGCTACTAAAAATATATTTTTAGATTATTTTTTCCTGGTTTTCATGCCCACAGAACAGATGCTTATTTACCTTTCTAAACATGAAAACACTGGTTATACTCATGCTTTATGGAAACTAAAGAAAGAACCTAAAACCAGCTAGAAATTAGCATTGAAACAATTGGAAGGTGCACATATGCAGCAACCTCTCTCTTAAAACATTTAACATGTTAAGCACTGCACTGAAATTAATGGAGCTTACCCATGAATTCATTAGTCACCTGCATTTGATATGAACATTCCATTTATTCTAATCAAGCATCTCTGTCAAAATTCCAGTTCTGCTCAAACAAGATGAAATCCCTCCATGGAGAGGAAGCGAGCTAAGGCCCAGATTTGATAGGTATGCTCCACTGACTATAAGGGAACTGGGTTTTATAACTAAATTTGTCCACAGAGCAGATGCTCGTGTCTCCAACCTCCCACTGCAACACAGTTTTAAGGATGCCCTTCCCTAAATAACTCCAGGTTTCACCAGCTTCCTCCCCTGTTTATTTAATAACTTGAATCAATCACTGACATTCCTGGACTTCAGCCTGTATAAATTGGCATAACACAACAGGAATCACATTAAGAGAGATACATAAGGAGCATAACCCACAGCAGCCCTCATTCTTGTTGCCTGAATACATAGAAAAGAAAGCTCTCTCCAACTTTCACTGCCAGAAAGCTTATGAATTGCCTCTCCCCAGCCCCACAATTTCACGCCCCCAATGGTGCAGACTCCAGCTTGCCTTTCATATCTACTTTATAAGATGCAGATAGCCACTTTCTTGCTCTGGCCAAGCTCTGAACCAGCTGTAGCCGAGAAATGCTCAAGCAAATTAGTACCAGGCTGAACACAAAATCCTATATTTCAGCTCTCAGTAGAGTTTACCAGGTTGTGCACAAGACTGGACTGAGGTAGTTCATGGAGCTGGCTTGCGTGTGAGTGTTTCAGAGCACAACGTGGAGGCCCACGACACCTTCAAAGCAGCTATACAGAAATACCTGAGTGGTCTGATTTCATCAGGAAAAATTGTTTCTGTCCTTCATTCTATCCAAAAGAAGGCAGTAATGACTCAGTCCTTGCTGATGCTGTATCCTCTCACTGCCTTCAGTGGCCCAGGTCCTAGCCCTCTTCTCAAGGCTATTAGCTAATAAAATATATAGCCAGACCATCTTTTTCAGTGATGTATTGTAAAAAAAGAACATTGGTTTATTGTAAATCCACACCAAAAAAAAAAAAATTAGAAAAGCACACACTTCTACATTTTAAGAAAAAATAAAACCAAAAAAATGAAGTTGGGGATATTGCATTATTTGCACCCATACACTGACAAATCAGACTGGCATAGTTTCGGCATGACTCAGAGGAAACCTCTCATGCACATGCCCATTCCAATCAAAGACCAACGAGAGCTGATTTACCATATTGATAAAATTACTTGGATTCATTAAAAAAAATTTTAAAGTATACTTTTCTCAAATATGAAGCTCTAGAAGTATCCTTATGGGATTCCTTACTCTTACTAGCATTTTTACTGTACATTAGTATATCTTCTGCTGCTTGTAGAGATGTGTTATCTCATAACTGGATGTACTCTGTATCATGGAGAAATCAGAAAATAAGCAGATTCTAGCAGGTTTGTGTTTAGATATTGTGTATTAGGTATAGCTCCTATAGCTAAATGTTTTTTTACATTGTGAAGATATATGAAGAAGAAACAGAACATCCAGAGCATTAAGTAAAAACTGCAAAAATTATACAGGGTTTGTTTCAGCCTCAGAAATTATAGGATAAGAAACAAACATTTCCTAACAATGCAGTCCATGCACATCTACGTATATTTGGTTTTAACTCTGAATTGAGAGGAAAATGAGTTGACTCCAGTGCTTTCAGAGTCAAAACTTTTATGATCTTACTTCACCATTCACTAAAAGTCTTTGATATATTTTGATATATATGACTGCATCCAAAACATCACCCAGCAATCAAGGCTTGTCTAGGCTTGTTTATTGGATCTCATGAAGAGCACAACTAGCACAGGCGAGTAATCCACTACCTGAGCATGTAATCTGATTTACCTTGGAGCTAAGCAATGAATGTCCCAATTGTCTGTGAGAAGCCTATTGCATTTCGACTGCATCACTACAGGCAGAGCAAACAAGTAAAGTTGCCTTTATGCTCTCCCATACTCAGATGATTTAAGCACAGGACGTTGTGATGATGTAGCTTTCAGAGCTAAATTTTTGCTTGGAAAATTAACAAGTCCTAAACTGAAAGGCAGATTTTAGGACACATATGGCAGAGTAGGAAAGACAAGTGTGAGGAGAGGGAGTGAAATTTTGCAAGCGAACCTATTAACCTCTAAAGAATTAACATGGAGGATGTATGTGTAGTCTGGAAGATACAATGTGTCAGAATAGAGATTTCGTGTGTGTGTTTGTATTTTTTTAATTAAGGAGGGTAAAGGGGGAAAAGATGATCAAAAGAAGACTCCAGGAAGAGGGAAAGAGAGAGAAAGACAGGGATAGAGTGGTAATCTGTCCTGGGCCCACAGCCATCAAACCAGGTGGCAGAAATTGGTTTCTTGATGACAGGAGGGCGAGCCAGCCAAGGGAAGCCCTCTCCTTTCCTCAGCAAGAGGTCAGAATAGAAGGCTGACATAGGAAATCAGACATATCACTGCTGGGAGTTTTATCAAGAGCTCACTACCCCGCTACACTGTGGGAAATGCTGTTCCCTCATGTGCTAAACTTGTGCTTCACAGCTCCCTTCCCCTCTCTCCCCATATAGCAAAAGCTGCTTTCTGTGAGGGAAGCGATGGGAAACACCTGCTAGTGGGACAATTCCCAGGACACTCAACACTCACCCTTTGCAAAGAAGCAGGAACAAGCCCATAGAGTAAATGTGCACGGGGCTTGGCTATTTTGCCATGCACACAAGAATGGTGTGGATGCAAGAATTTAAGCATGCTAAGACCCTGCACAAAGCTCAAGTTCTTCCACTTCCCCAAGGACAAGGTCTGCCCAGTACAGAAACCAGCCAAGCCCCAAATCTACTTTAGCCCTGTTTGATCAGGAAGGAGATGATGTTATTTCACAGTGCAACCTGTCAAAAAATTATTCCCTGAGGAAAACACACTCCGCGTGATGCTCACAGGGGACTCACAAGCACGTTCCTGTTTTGGGAGGGAAAAAGAGTAACCTTTTGTTTCTCAGTCTCAGAAAGGCTTTTCTTAGGCTGACAGGAGAAAGGGAAGCTACTCAAAAGCTTGATCCAGAATCAAGAAACATTTATCACTGCAACAGCTGGATGAGGCACAAGACCCCAGATATTGCCCCACATCCAAAAGATTCCTGTTATGCCTCAGACATTATACATTTAAGTACTTCTGATGAGAGTCTTGTCTCAAGCTACTTTCCCTTGACATATTAGTATCTCCCCCATGTTTTACAAGCCTGCTTCTTACAGCTCATCAGCTCAGTGGCTCTTTTTTCATTCATGGGTTCAGAGTCGTATTAAGCAACCCATTTCACCTGCTCAGACATGACAACCCCCCACTCACTATTCAAGTTCACTGCTGTAGTGTCTCAAGGTTTTGCACAGAGACTAGCAGGCTCAACAGAAGATCATCCTTCATAGGTAAAAATATTCAAGTAGAATATGTACATAGTATTAAAGGTGCCTAAGGTAGCTATGAGACACAGTTCTCAGCTAGATGATGCACTTAGCTATGGGAAAATGTATGTAACAGATATAACATAGGAAGGTGAAGCACCTACTCAATTGTTTAAATGAATTAAAATCTAATACCTTTTTTAAGGATATTAAAGCAAAGTAAGGAAAATAAATCTATTCTGAAACGTAGGGCTTAATCACTAAATCTGGCCTAACAGTACCTATAGCTGGGCGTGAGAGATAACACAGATGTTTTACATCTTCAGTCTCATCACAGATCATTTGCGTTTCTTGAAAAATGTAATAAGGCTATTTTCTTTCTTGGTTTGCACTGAATCACAGAGTTGTCCTGACAGCTTGAGCCTGTTGCATTATGCTGCTACTGTAGCCACAACTTTTCCCAGTTACTCCCACCTCTGATATATCCCTCAGCACTCGTACTTAAGTTGTAGACACAGATGAATAGTTTAAATCAAGAGATGTAGCTCTACAAAGGCACAGAAAGCCTGCTATGCACTTGTTGCATGCCTTTCCCAAATACACCAGATGGATTCTTTTCCTGAACACTTCTCTCCCATGCATCCCCATCCCCAGTTTGATGCCACAGTTCTCCTTTCAGAGTGGGATGCCTACACAAAAATAACTGCCTGAGAACACGGAGTGAAAAGTACTACCCCAAAGCAAAGCAGCTCCTCTCAGACACTGAGCTGTGGCAGCAACTGCTAGCAGAGATACCCCTGCGAGATCTTGGTACTTTCTCCTGACCATGCTGCTTGCATCAGCATTTCACTCCTGCTCCTGTGAGGCCCAGCACAGGACCCAGGGGAAGGAAGGACAAGCATGGAGCTCTCTGGACACCGCTGCTCTCCTTAGCCCTGAGGAACATGCTCTTTTCACCTTCCGTATCTTCCCAGTCACCTGTGCCCCTGCTGAGCAACCACCTTGGCCAGGCCTTGTGTCACATATCCTGCCTTTGTGAGGGAATTATCTCCCACATCAAGACCCCCAATGTCTTCCCTGCTTGTAAACTTCCCTGGAAACTGGGAAAATAGCTGAGATTAAAAGCGCCACGTTAATTATTCCTTCAGTCTGGCACACTTTGGATATGACTTGAAGTTCTTGGTTTCATTTTACATATATAAGCCACGTCTGGGTTATCTGCTGGTGTAGATCTACCTAAAGTTATGCTGGCAAGGAACACAGCACATCAATCTTACCTTGTATACAAGTCAGGCACCTGAAATGAGCACAAAATCTGCCAGTTAAATAGAACACTCCTCCTGTTTTGCATGTTTTCAATGTTCCTCTCCCATATCATATACACAGAGTTTATACAATTCTCTTCTGATCTTTTAGTGTGAAGAAGAGAAGAGAATGGGACCTTATTCTAAACTTAAATATTGAAAGACAGATGCTTTCCTAGTTTATCTATAGGGTTTGTGCCAAAAATCCTAAAGTTTGTTATATTGCTGCCCCAATTAAAATGGAAAGACTCTCTTCAAAAGTACTCTGCTCTTTAAGAGGTTTCAAGTACCACATCCTATTTATCTTCCTGCACAGCATTGCTGTAGGAAGTCCCACACAAATCAATCAGTTGTAAAAATATCATGCATTTCCACGCAGTTAACATAAACAAGGCAGTGCAGATTCCCCGAGTTCGTCAAGTGTTCAGAACACACTTTTAGAGAAACATTCTGATGTATTTTAGCACTCCAGCACCCAGGGTGACTTCATCAAAAATTAAAAAGACTCTAGTTCTACCAAATTTGTTACTCTATGTAAATGCAGACAGTAGTTAATTAAGTCACCTTTGACAATTTCATTACCCTTCCAATCATGCTTGAGCAGTATTCAAAACTTTGAGTGGAGCAGGTTCACTATTGAAAACGAGACTCACACATATATAAGCAAATTCATTACTTAAAATCAATGTGTTGCAATTCCCAAGGGCTGTGCCATTAATTTTTCAGAAATACCTAGGTACTGAAAATTCATGAAAATATTTATGAACTTCAGAAGTTCAGGAATTTTGTACCAAAATTATGGCGGTGTTTTCTCCCCATAATTTTTGTGTTAAAAGGTTTTGGTTACCCAGTGAGAGAACAGAAGCAATGTGACCATCTCATGCCAGGGGTTGTGAATTACAAGTATCAATTGTAGCATACAGTTTGTGAACCATCTCTCCTATAGAAGTTCTTCACTCAAACCATTTGGTGAATACTTATGGATGATAAATACACGCAGAGATCTCAGGGATGATTCACTTCTGACATGTGAATAAAGAAACAAGACTGAATCAATCTTGTTCCAGATTCACTTAATGAAATTAAACCCTGCCAAAGTACTCCAGCTTGATTTATAAAGCTTTTAGAGTATAATGTTTTGGGAGCCAGTTACCCGAGATACTAACTTTTTCCTCCTTCAAGTGCCACAGGGGAGGTAGGTGGCACTGCATGGCTTCCTGGAGCAGACTGACACTACAGCTCTTGATTTTACTAAAGGCATTTTCATGGACAGGTCCAGTAAAGGAGCACGAGTTTCCCCAGATGGTCTGGTAGAGTTTGATGCCTGTTTACTCAAGCTAATTCTTATGTCAGAATAGAGAGCAAGAATTGAAATCAGTTGCTTCTGGAGTCTTTTTTCCATTTTTTTAATCTGTGGAAGTCCTTCAAAATTATATATGTGAATCCTGTAACTGGGAAATACAAATCAATGCCCTTGATCAATTAATACACAATGAAATGGATGCACAAATATTGCAGACTGATAGTGACAAAAACTTACATTTGGGCATCCTTAACGATGCAACAGGTTCCTGTCTCAATTGCAATAGAAGTTGACAATAGATGAAACTATGGTGTAGGCTACTGAATCTGCACAAATAGTTCTTCTCACCAAAGATACACTAGTCTTTCATGCTATTCACAAATTTCTTATCTGACCTGTAATCATGGGATTCTTACGGTAGTAAATATTATACTTGGCACACATTTGTGGGATGATGACTTGAAGTATTGTATTTATAGTTGGCAGCATTCCTTACAGCTGTATATTATTCTAAGATGTTTGTGACCTGTACCTTTGAACAGCTTACTGAAGTAAAACAAAATAGAAAGAGAAAGATCAATGGAACATATCACTTTTCTAATGCTTTCTGAAAGAGAAGACAAAGTATCAAAATGGCTGAGGAGCCAGATGAAAATTAATTTAGAGAGTTTGCGTTTGTTCACCCTGAAATAACACTCCAAGCCTTACAAAAGCACACCCAGATGAAAGATGTCTTCATATGTCTGTCTTAAGGTCAATACCTCTGGGAACAAATTATAAGAAATTTTGCCAAGAGCTTATCCCACAACAAACCATCTGAAATAGTCTATGAATAAAATATCTGCGAAGGGATTCACAGATACAGAGAAAAGACTGTTATATGGGTAAAAAAAAAAGCAGTAATGGAAAAACAGCTATTTCTTACAGCCAAAATTGAATCAGAAACCTGGAGTTTCCCCATATTTTGGTGACCTCTGATGAAAAACAGCTCAAAGACCTGCAGGTTGTTTTTAAGATGAAGAGCTGTGTTCAGGGTGGTAGATCACCTCAGGGCCCTGTCCACAGCTGCCTGCCAGCCTCATCCCACTGGGACCAGAGGGAGAGGTGCCTGGGATGCCCTGCACTCTGGCCAGGGGTGTGTGATGGGCCCTGGCTGGGCACCCCTGCCCTGCCATGCTAGGGGGGCCCCTGGTGCTTCAGCAACTGGAAACAGCTGGGCAGGTGGGTCAGGATCAACCTCTGAGTGTGCCTGGTCCTATCACAGCCCTGCACATGGAAAGCTGGTCACCCAAATCCAGGCAAGACCATACATTTTAAGCACCTTGGGAAAGTGCAGCAAATGTTTCATTAGTTTTCCATAAGAAAATAAAGTGTTATATTTGTGTCACTAATCACAAAAGCTATTTATAGCAATTTTAAGACTGTACTGATGCAATTAAAATTTTAAAAATAGTATTTTCTCCCTATTCAGCCAGTTTATGCAGGTATGGGAGGTGCTCCCATACCACTTTTCTTATGGCACCTAGTAGTCTTCCAGCCCTTTGAATTTAGGACAGTTACACGTTTTCATACCATTAAACCATTAGGTACTACTTAGTGTGCAGCAATAAACTACAAGGCACCTGCATTTATATGCTGAAATACAGCAACCCATTTAGCCAAGTTGTGACAGTACCTTCTAAGTCTTCTTTAACACTTCATCCATTTAATAGCAATTAATTAATACAGAGCTATTAGATAAATTGTGAAACCATTATAGAAATAGCAAATTCTCTTCTCATACCAGTGAGAGAATCAATAGTGAAGACAATGGATGTGGCCCTTATTACACAGCAAATGTGATTTCTAAACTATATCTTCATGCATTACTGAAAGATCTCTGGCATCAATTTGAGAGTGGGGGTATCAGTACTAATTCAGTTGGAAAAAAACCCACAAATCTCATGCCATGTGACTAAGCCCAAATAGCTCACATTTTTAAAGACTCATGTTCACTTCTAGTTGTTTGTTTTACTTACTGCTTTATACGTTCTCTTTTGTCCAGCATGTTTTCTGATTTGTTCTCCATTAGGCCCAGTTTCAACATGCATGGAATAGATAATGTCAAAGAAATCTTCTACGACGGCCACCCGCCGTAAAGACAGCTTCTCATCTACACCTACTCCATCCTGGAAAGGGGAAAAAAAAAAAGGAGAACAGAAAAAGTAAGGGAGACAAGATGAACAGATAAATTGTGATAACCATAAGACACATTGTGCTTTTTTAGAAGGGAGTTAAAGACCCTTCCATTAATACCTGAAGATCACCCACCCTGCAAATGACAGACACAGTATTGTAGGAAAGCTGTGTGACCACAAGGATCACACAGACCCTTGCAAGCAGTCCATTTTGACAAACCAGGGCATTTGGCCTCTTAATAGGAAGTGATATTCCACGCCAGTATTTTTTAAAATATTTTAAAAAACAAAACAAGAAGTATCTGTGCTTCTTTCTCTAAATGCACAGACACGATTCAAAGGCAGAAGCAGTCCCAAAGACATGGCACAAAAATGCATTACGTGGTTGTTAGCAAGGATGCAACAGCTCTCTTATTCTCTCATTCCCTTCCCAGTAAATCTGTGCCTAGCATTTCATAAAGGTATTTAAAAAAAGGTTTTAACTCAAAGAGCTGACTATAACTATGAACACAAAGGAAGTTGTTACAAACAATTTTCCCCTTCAAAAATTTCATGAAGACATACTACATGAAGACATACCACAATATGAGGAAAAGAAAGGGATGTTGTTAAAAATTTCTACTTTTGCACACAGATGTCCGGTTGGAAGAAGTGACAGAAAAGTGAGAACACCTAGCATCTGATTTTCAAAAGTGATAGTGTCATGATAGCTAAAGACTTCTGAAAAGAAACAGTCCCCAATGTCTCTGAAATTAATCAGTGTGGTTCAGTTCCCGCCTTTTTAACAGAACTGTCCACATGAGGTTTTGTTTGTTTTACAGCTGCCTATGGACACAGTTCTAATGCAGGGGCAGGAACTGGGACTCTCGTTCTTCCAGAATAGACATCTATCAAGCAGGCTGCATTTTGTAATGCAACATCAGTATATGAAGAATGAAATAAGAATGGCCAATTCACCAGTACTCCAACACTGTATTCGAATTTAGATCTTTGGAGGCAGCAGCATAACCTACCATTCACTGTATATTTTAAGCAATAAGGCTGTTCCAAACTTAATATATTTTAATACACCATTACTGCTCATGTAATTCATGCCACAACAAAACTGATTTACATGGGCACTTCTGTGACAAAATACATGCAATTATGGCTTCAGTGACCGAATAAAGACAAAAGATGAGAAACTAAAAGGTAATAATTATGTATGACTCCCACTTGCTGTCCCCCTGATCATAACTTCTTGCTAACACACTCCACTAAGTTTGCTGTATGTGGACAAACATGATTCATTTTCTCACTCCCCCTATTTTTATTCCAGCCCACTTCAATTTTTCATATATTTTGAGGAAAGAACCCAGATAATCCCAACGGCTCCAAAGAACCCCCCAGGGTGACATAGAGGACCTCTGACACGTTCCTAGTAGCAATGCAGAAAATGTCAATGCCTTTATAGCGCAGCCTTCCAAACGTGCATTATTCCAAGAGATAGTGAGTTAGGAGGTGTTGATGCACTACACCCTGTCCTGCTCCAGTGTGCCCAACCTTCTTCAGAGACATCCCTGCCCAAAGCTACGTGGTCTCTTCCATTGTGTTCTTTATCTCCAGGAGACAGCTGGACCCAGGCAGAACCCCAGCACATGTGCGATGAGAGGACTGCCACAGTTCTGATGGAAATGACTGTGTTGAGGATTCCTGGTGGAAAAAGATGAGGAATTTGCAGGGCAGTCTCCACCACAGTGTAAAGCCTCAGCACAGCTGGGAACAGTTGCTCTGAGAAAGCTGTGAAGCTAGCTCCCATGATCAGTCACTGATCACCAGCTCTAAAACTTTGTTTTGTGGCATTGTGACAGGTTTTGGTTTAAGCATCATTAAGAATTTGCTCGGTACTACCCACCACCATTTCCTACTATTAAAAAAAAAAATTGCTTTAGAGGTAGGACCAACATCAAATTCAGATCTCTGCAGCTTTAATCTTTAGGGGAATTCACATGTGAGCACTGTAGGGGGGCCCATCTTCAATCATTATTTTCTCACCACCCAAACAGCACAGTGGGATCCCTGATGATTTCAAACACTCTTATTATGACGACAGTGTTATCTCACACTGCTCTCCGAATACTCAGAAGTTTATAGTGTTGATTAACTGACAAAGATTTAATCTGTTTATTACTAATGAGTTTTGTTTTATGAAATTTCCTATGAGGGAGCTCTCTTTTTTAATTAAAAAGAAATGCATTACAACAATATTAATTTAAAACCTGAGATGACACCTCAGCAGAGCTGACACATGCAAATATTATGAATACATTCAAAGAAGAAACTTCAAAATGAAACTCATTTTGCTGCTTTTGGTGGCCATAGTGTGCAGTGCTCTCTCTAATGGTCCTCCTACCTCCCTCCCCAGACATGGACACCCAAAGGTTGGCAGGTATGATCTAGGAGTGCTCTTGAAGGGGCATTTCTCCATGCAGCTGACTAAAACAATAAGTATTGATACTACTTCCAAAAATACACAGAAGTAAAGTCTGCACAAATTGTCATGACTCCTAATTGAAGTGCTAGAAAATGAATATAAACTTTCCAAACCTTTTCAGTCAAAAAGGGTAGGAAAGAAATTGTTTAAACAGAGAAGAAACTGCTTCAGAGGAAGACAGGGCTATAACTCAATATCTACATCTGCAACTTTATCTAGTGGAGCCTGGACATGACTAAGCTGGCTTCACCTTGCTTGGTGCTAAGACAATAAGGTAGACCTTGATTCAGAACACCTGCAGTGCTGCAGAAGGTGCCAAGTTGCTGTGAGTGAGCTGTTCAGTTCATCTGGCAACACGCAACGCTGTGCAGAGATGTAAGCCTCAGCTGCAGAAGCAATAAACCAGATGAGTAATTTGAATAAGGTAGCTACTTACTCACACTTTTGATATTCCATACTGACATGCCAATAGGTAAAAAGCTGGGCAAAGGATAAAACCTCAAATCTCCATTTAAACCATGAAGTCTCTGAAGTGGACGCAGTTGTATCAGGCTTTCCTGCCATATACCATTACACTACACTTTTATCCTGAAATTGCTATTTGATAAAGGCATTAACAAAGCAGCTCTGGTCCATAAGCTGGCTTTGGGTAAAAATTTTCACAGTGCCTAAGGGGACAGTTTTTTTAGCCTCAACTAAAGCTGAAAAAAAAACCTGAATGAGAGAATGCATCGTAATGTTATTCCCATGACTGAAAGGCTATGAAATGTCCACAAGGGACAGGACAAGTAATAGGCTTAAACCACAGCACAGGAGATTTACATCAGACATTTGGAAAAACTTACTATTGATGTGGATAGTCAAGTACAGTAATAGTTTGCCTGGGGAGGCTGTGGGATGAATGTCACAGGAGGATTTTGAGACCAGGTTAGGCAAATATCTGTCAGGGATAGTATGAGTAAATCCTGTCTTGGGTAGACTAGATATTAATTGAGTTTCTTCTTGATAACTCTAGGAAGCTTAAATACCACTTTCAAAGTGACTTGGGCACTAACAACTCTGGAATAGCAAGGAGGATATTTATAAATCACTGAGGTATTTTTAGGATTTCTATTCAGCATGGAAAGAGTCCAAGCCTCACTTTCAAAAATGACTTAGGAATGGAAGCCTCACTGAATGCTTCACTTCCAGCATTGCACTTAGACTCTTAAATCTTTTAGGCTGAGTTTCATGGCTCTCCTTTCAGCCATCACTGAGGCGTGCCATGCCCTGTCCTAAACCAGTTGTCTCAGATGCCTCTCTGGCCAGCAGTGTGACAGACACTGACAAACTACATTCCTCCTTACAGCTGCTGGAATGGTTTCAATCTCTCTCAGTGAGATGATACTTCATTTTACTCTTTGCATTACAGTTTTTCCTGTTTACTCTTGGTTTTATGTATATCCAGAGATCTTCCTATGTTCATAGGATACAAATAAAGAAATGTTTCTTCGCATTTTCAGCACTAAAAAATCCATTTGTACTCTGAGATTAAAGTCGTTTGCTTGTTTGTTTTTAGATCTCTAGACAAAGAATAAATTTCAGGACAGAAGTGAATTTTACAGAGAGTTGTGCACCTCTCAGAAAGTGCTAAGGATCCCTTTGAACCAGGATGCTTGGGGAGACAGACAGTCTCTTTTATTGAGGTTGAATCTACAGGGTTTATTGGAGTAAAGAAAGGAAGAAAGTTTTCCAGTAAAGTGGATAGATAAAACTCTTAAGGCGGCAAAAATATCTATTAAATGAAAGGTTGTCATTTTTATAGTTACTTTGCAGAGGAGAAAAAAATTTAATACAAGCCTTTAAAATTAATGCCACTGAAACAAAAGTGCTTGTAATTCCTTGCTTCAGAATAGCTGCCCCATCTCCTGTTGAAATTTCTGGGAGGAAATAGGTCTCATAAAACACCCTCTTGCTTTGTGAATGAATATAACTATCAGCATCTTGACAGCGTTTGAAAAATATTCCTATAAAGACATGATAGATGGAAATAGAAAATAAAAGGAACATCTTGGTTGGTAGTTTTATAGAAAATGTTCAGGTCTATAAAAACCTCTGTTGTAAAAGCATCAAAGCCAGAAGCACCTACAAAACATTAGGAGTAGATGCAAATAACAATGCACCTAAATATTTCATTACATGATATAGATCACATATAAATCTAAGACTGCTTTGAATGCAGAAATATGATGTGTAACATGTTTCTCATATAGCCAGTTCAGACAATGTCACGGTTAAAGCTCATTTATGTCCCCACACCTCTGCTGACTTGTACCACATTTTGAATTTCCCCTGGAGGAGAAGCAAAGTCTTTTGCTGACTGAAACACTGTACCCTGGATGAACAAAAAGTTTTGCTCATAGCCCTACGCCTTGTTAGTTCATGCATAATGAGCTCCTGACACGATTGTATGTAGATGTTCTACTCCCTCTGGGTTCAAGATAGGAAAATTTTGTATTGAAAGTGTTAGGAGGAAGCAACTGTAGTTGATGTATAACATGAACCCTATATACCTGTCTGCAGAAATAAGTCAAAACAAATGAACAGACTGAAAATCCCATTGTACATTATTTCCTTTATCTGCTTCTTCAGTAACTGTAAAAAATATTAATATTTAAAAATAGGGATGATCATTTTAGAATGCCTCTTACTCCCATAGAAATGAACAAATTACTTTAATCATCCCATGTATTTGAACTCCCAGGTTATCAGTACACCCATCTGAGTATCTGACTCATTCCTGTCAGCACAGTGAAAATCCACAAAAGAGCAAAAGTTAATAGTACCTGGTAGCTATTATAAAGCAGCCTAAAATAAATAAATTGATCATTTCTATCCAGCTCCAAATGGAAAGCATCTATAATAGCAAAAGGAATATTTACTATTTGAAATTTACAGCTTCTGTTTCACATTATATCATGTTTGAACAGCAAATCTCATTTTTTACCAGCAGATGGAGACAGGAAAAATCAGAGTTATATGAAAACAGATACACACCAGAACCATTTCCAGCTGACAAGTTCTGCCTTTAGAGAAACATACACTACAAGGACTAAACAAATAAGGTAGGACATGGCAGTAATGAGTCAAACTAATGGTAGACATAGATCACGAAAATAAAAAGAACAAAGTGAAGTAAAATGGCAAACTAATTTGCCCTTTGAAATGAGAGACTAAAACTAAGCAACAGACACAAGGTTTTGTGGTATTTTGAAAGCTGTAGGTGAGAAAAAGCCCTCTTACTGGCTTAATAGGTGAGTTCAAAACAACCAATAAACAAAATCAATACCGAGCAGAAGTCCCTTTCTCCTTTATATCTTGAACTGTTCCAGATGACAGGGAATGCACCAAAGCCAAATCTCTGTCCATAAACCGTAAGGGGTGAATGCTGGGTGCCATATAAGTCTAAAATATCCCACCCAAAAGGGCTCTCCTACTGAGTCTTTTCGGGTGAGGCCTTCATCTGGTGTGGATCACTAGCTCCATTAAACTAAGCTTTAGCAAGCAGAGAGAATGGGCTGTGAAACTCAACTTGCCAAAATGTAAAAGGAAGGTCACCTTTCTTTCCTTGAAGCATAGTAAAATAGGCCCAGAGATTATTTCATGACATACAAAATATTTTCAAAGGTATCTTCAGAGGTTCCTTTGGCATGAATACATAATAACCTGGCCAGTGGTCTCTGAGATAAATATTTGGTGCTCTTTCCATATGAAAGAAGGGCAAAAACTTTTCTTTCTCATCTTTCTTCAGAAGTGTGTATGGATGGCAAGAGGCAGAAACTGATGCACAGGAAGTTCCACCTGAATATGAGGAGGAACTCCTTGACTGTGCAGTGACCACGCACTGGAACAGGTTGACCAGAGAGGCTGGGGACTCTCCCTCACAGGAGATACTCAAGAACTCTCTGGATGCAATCCTGTGCCATATGCTCAAGGATGATCCTGCTTGAGCAGGGAGGTTGGCCCAGATGGCCACAGTCACCCCTGCCAACCTGACCCACTCTGTGATGCTGTGAAAGGCAGACCTATCATCATCAGTGAGAGTGGAGATTTGAAATAAAACATGGAGCACATGTACTGACTCTTGTGTTTCCTACCAAAAACAAGCATGGACATGGGAAACCAGAGGTAATTTCAAAAAGATGCCTGCACTCAGAGCCTTGAAGGAATGGCAGGAGACCCCGGTGAGGAACAGAAGACAGGCAGAGCTCTGGTTGCAGGTCACTCTTCACAGCTAAGAGTAGCCTCTTAACTGAGGTCTGAATACCCTTTTCCCTCAGCACACTCACACCTGATAATTTTTTTCCTTTGATGTTTAAACATTTACACAAACCTTCTGAACAAAAGCGGGTCAGAAGCTGGGTCACACTTCACTGTTTGTGAAGTCTGCAGCAGCAGGCTAACCAAACACCACGAGCTGTATCTCCATCAGCAAGCAGGGCACCGCAGGAGCAGCACACCTGCGGAGCAAAGCACTTGATACCAAGGAGCTCATGCCACGTCGTAAGTATTCCAGGCTATCTCTGACCTGGACCTCTGCAATGGACACACACTTCTGGTCACAACCCAGCACGTTCATGTCTATCAAATGCCGGTTTTCTTGCACTGGAAGGAATCTGTTTATACACTGAAAAAATATCGCACTGTGAAACAAAGCCCAGCAAGCATGGTCGGGAACTTTGTTCCAAAGACATACTCATTTTCCAAACTAAAATGCCAGTGCAAATGCAGCCACGGCTTTCTTAATAAGACAACAAAACAGGATTTTTCACACACACATATGTTGTGATGAACATTACCAAAACCGATGAGAAAGATACTTAACTATCTAGTTCAGGGACACACATGGCCCTGATGTGGCTCAGGAGATAAGAAAGAAGCTGAACAAACACTTATTCTGAAATGAAGACCATATTTGCCACATTGCTCCTTCTGCATTCCTCCCTCTCCAGCAAACTCCTGCCTACTTAGCCTGTTAAAACAACAGATGATGCTTCCATCATTACATGCAGTCTGATTTCAGCTGGCCTTTTTTCCTTTATTTTTTGACAGAGAAAGCAAATTAATACTCTATTCTGCCTACTCCCTGCTTGTAGAGTCGGTGTATTTAGTACAGGAAAAAGGAACCCAGGCACTACATGCATCATATTGACTGAAATATATGTGACAATTCCAATCAAACCAAAGTTAGAATTGGACAGAGAGAGAAGCAGAGCACATGTAACACCTGCTGGGAAATGGCAGTTTGCATTTCAAAGCTGAAAACTTATGGTCAATTTATAATAATAATAATAAAACAAAATCTGCAAATTGAAAAAAGAAAGCAATTTCTTGAATTACATTTTTAAATTAACTTGAACTTAACTATAATTTACCTACAAATTCTTAATTTTGAAAAGTTGTCTCAAAAATAATTTCTGATCTTAGGAAATCTTGAAAGAGTTTTTTCTGAAGCTTATATTTCAAAAGAGAAACAGTAACTATTTCTTTTTTTGATAACCAGATTGTATTATTTCCTGTTCCCTGAAGGATACCATCTCTTTTCTAATGGGTTAGTATTCTATTAGAAAGAATTAAGTTTTGACTTTGGGTCTATTTTTTTTCAAAAATATTCATGACAGTTCTGGGAACATCCAGCACACTTCACTTGCCCTCTTCAAACTCCCTGTTTGGTAAGCAGCTGAGAGCTAATAAACCTAGCTTGGACATCAAGGGTAACCGAACAGAGAAGAGTTTAACACAGCCAAATCTAACTGAAGTTTCCTGTTTAAGGTGACATTAGTGACCAAAGTTTTAATGCATGTATTCCTTCTTCATGACTCCTTAAAGGATTCATCTAGGTATAAGGACCTTCTACCAGAATTTTCTGTACTCCTGTGTATTCTAAGAAATTGCAGTTTTTAAGCTTAAAAAGCTGTCAACATTTCAGTTTTACCAGGAAACAAGATGAAAGTGTGTGAAAATTCATCCCATTAAAGTAACATTTTATTCTTTTAATGAAAGTAAAACTGAACATAGAGATAAGTATTAAGATAACTATAAGATTTCTCCTAAGACACTAAAAAAGTTTCAAAGAAGATATAGGTATTCTGAGGCTGGAGGAAATCTTTCTGTGGACAGATTTCTTCAGCTGTTGAAAAAACTGTAAACACACCATCAGACTAAGTAAAAAAATTGAAGGATAACAACTCACTAAAGCACAAGTGTCCACTAAGTGTATTAATACTGAAATAACATTGTCTTTTTCATCTTCCTACTCTTCATACATTTTATCTGGTAATTATATCTGCCAAGCTGTAAACAGTTACTCCAGGACTTTTCCAGAGAAGACTGCAATGCCAAGCTAAATGCTTGGCAAGGGAACTGCCTTTTCAATCTCACAGCTAATCTGGAAGGGTCAGCTACTCCTGGTGAGTGTTTTAAAGGGAAGGGACTTCAGCTCCCCACTCCGACAGCTCAGTACACTGTACAGTGATTTCCACCAAACTTTGTTTCCAGAAAAGTAGCAATTATAACACATACAAAACTTAGTTTTACTTTAGTCTCAAGACACACAGTTCTTTGTATCTCTGCTGAGCATGAAAATATTTGCTTTTCCCAAATAAGGGTACAAGGATAAACCAACTTATTCTCCTCAAATATTTTTGACTGTGGGGGATTTTAAAATGAATAGGTGTGAATCCTAGTATGGGCCTGCTCAGTATATTTGGGGCTTTTTCCTAAATTATAATATCTGGTGTTGTCATCAGCTCAGCAAAAAGAAATGGGCAAGCTACTAATTAAATGTTAACTCTTAACATTCCTATCATGCTCCAAAAATGAACAATTGCTCAATTACAATTTAAAGTGTGCTATACTTTACAGGTATTCAAGCACTAGGGCAATGCAATGTAGATCTATAATGCCACCTTTTTTCAGACTGATGAAATGCAACTATTGTACACCAAAAGTAGCCTAACACTAAAGTGAAGCTTAAATAATAAGAACTCATTACCCCAAAGTGCTGCCCGTGAAATTAAATATATTAAATATATATCTTTTAAAATTATATTTCGAATACTCATAAGCCTCTGATGCAAGGGTGTTGGCAGAGGGAACTTTTTTAATACATAATGTGAAATGCAAGTGCCAAGTGCTATATACTGCAGTCAGGTGCCAAGAGCATACCATACCACAGACCAACACTGCTCAGTGACAAAACGTCTAAACAAAAAAATTGCTTCAAAACCCTAGTTAATTGGTAAAATATTTCAAAAAGTCAGGGAAAGAGGATGAATCAGAGGATTGCTGATGGGAAAGAGTGTTTTTGTGTCTAGGTCTCTGGGTGCGAGGGCTTTTGTCCCTTAAAGTGGCTTCCTCCTTTCACCTGCTGCCTATGGCAAGGAACAGCCTTGTGGTGGCAGGGGGATGAAACGTGTGACCTAATCGCTCCCATCGATGTCTCTGCAACAGCTGTTCACTTGCTTATACAAAATGAGTTCATGGTCTCAGCACAGCTCCCAGAGGACAGCTGTCTCCATCACCAAAACCACTGCTACAACAGCCCATTAGGTGCCATTAATTGGTAACCTCATTAGCATCATCAGTAAAGACACTGGGGATCAGATTTTAAGCTGCACTGGTGCTGTGCAGGCAGCTTATGGTATGGAAAACATCAGTGGCTTTGCACGACCTGTACAAAGCTCTGGTGCTGATGCAGCCTGAGCACTGGCTCAGCAGCCTCACTTGCAAGGCCAAGTGCAGAATAATGACAACTGTCCCCTGCTCCAGTGCCAAAGGGGACAGGAGTCTCCAGGGCACCCATGTTCCACACGTGTTCCACTGGTTCTCTGACCACATTACCAACACACTTCCCACACTGGATAAAAGCTGCTTCTCGCAGGGAGCAAAGAGGTACTTCCCAGACTAAACATTCCTGGAGTACAAATTAACAGCCTCTAATGGAGATCCCTCTAGATTTCTGCAGGGACAAATGAGCAGGGATTATGAAGGGGCTCTCTGTAATAGCCCAGGTAATGTTACCTGACCAGGGACAGAGGCCACTGGGGACTCAGCAGTCATAGCAGAACGAGCAGAATGCAGGATCACTGACTTACACCTGCATGGGTCTCAGCAGCAGCAGTGGTGTGCCAGCCCTGAGGATGTACAAACATAAGCAAAGTAGGAACCGTAGGGATTAGGGTCTGTTCTTAGATGAAGCAACACAGTACCCAAAAAAATCAGGCAAAACACTGGATACACAATCTCTCTACCAGCTTTGAGACAAAAGTAGTAAATACCACATCAGAGATTTGCAGTAAGTTTTTGGTGTACCCAGCAATGCCATAAGCCAAATATCTAACTGTGTTCTTCAGGAAAATTCATCATGGAGGGGTGTAAAAGTTATCCTTCCAAAAAGACAGGAAAAAAACAGAAGCTTTTTCATCCTCCCTCAGACCTGAGGGAGGGCTAGTACCCTCAAAAATATCATCAAACTAAATTAATTGGTAAATAAAAAATATTCCTCTTTTTGTATTAGTTTTGTTAATATTTGTATGTGTGCGTGCACAGATCAGGTTTTATGAAATTACCTCAGCAGGCTTATGTGAGGCTCTTCAATAACTCACTTGTTGAGTTTTCCTTTAATTAAACTACATTTCCCCAATTCTATCACTTTTTTCACTCCTGTGACACTTTTCTCTCCTGGGTAACCTAGGCAAGAACAAGTGCCAGATGCAAAAATCTTGTGTTTCTGTGAGGAAGCACTGTTGCAGATAGTCAGAGTATTTACACCACTTTTTTTTTTCCTTTCCTCTTCCTCCCTTCCTCAAACATAAACAAAGTCTACAGCATGAAGAGGCCAATCCTTGCCAGCAGAACCAAGTTTTGAAAAACACTGCTCCACCATATGTTCAGTCCTGACCAGCGTGATAGTTCGGAAGCTGACATCTGCAGATGGGGAGTTCATACCACCATTCAGCACAGACATACTGCTACTGTACACTGAAGTCAATATTAGCCAGACTTTGCCTAGGAGAAATTTTCAACACTGATCTACAGTTTCACCTTGCCAACTAATTTTTGTTACACTGATGTAAATGAAATAGATATAAAAAGAATCTCAGAGAAAAATGGTGGCGCTGATTGAAAAAGGGAGTCCTGGAGAATCCTTTTGGTAATCTCCTTTAGAAGGAAAACTCTTCTGTATCAGAGATCACATTGAAGCTGTTGGTGTAACAGAAAACACTTGCTAATGTTACATATGATGGGCCTTCATGAAAGCCCACTAAACTCTATTTGGCCTGCAGGGTTACGCACTACAAGGATACAATGACCTCAAACAGTCCCTTGAACATATTTGAAGATTCAGTTAACTTAGTTTTTCTCTAAACAAGGTATATCAAACTTGAAATAAGAACAGTATGAACCAAAGTCTTTCTTGCCTTTTTTGATGCTCTTAAAGCAGCAAGAATACTCTACTTAAATGTTTGTGGGAGTGACATTGGTTCTCCTACAAAAACAGTAAGATAAAATGTATTTTCCCTGATACTTTTACTTTTTATCCCCCTTGCTCCTCTCTCATTCCATCTGCAGCTCCTCATACAGTCCAAACACTTTTTCCAGGGCTTAAAGAGATTTATGGCTAACAATTTCCACAGGGACTATGTGCATGTTCTCTCAGGCATGCTCAGCCACCAACACTCATCAGAGGGCTGGAAATCAAAATCTGTGTCAGTTGTGCCACTGGCAGTGAAATTCCATGACTTCATGTTTGTGTGCCCCTCGTTCAGACTTTTACTGTTTAACAGTGCCCCTCTTCAAAAGCCTGTATCTAAAATCCTCTGTGTGAGTTTTCTTTAAAATGTTTTGCAGTCTTATCTTATATGCATATCCACCATCGATTATTAAATGGGAGAGTAAATGGAACCATTTTCCTTTATTATGTTGCTCTTAAACTGAAAAGGACAATGTCTGGACTGTAAATTCACAGTAGAAAGAGGTTAGATGTTCAGTTACACAAATTTTACTCAGAACTTTTTCTGCATCAAATTTGGAGCATGCCTGAGCAGCAAGCAGTTCAAAACAATGGTAACTACAACATTGACTTTGCAAATGATGTTATATTGAGTAAATTCAGCTTCCTAATTTTTATAAATATTACCTACCTAATTTTTTTTAGTGTAGGTAAAAGGTACATCCCACTTCTGATCACTAATGATGCTGCCCACCAGCCCAATTCTTTTTCTAACAGAATTAAAGGAACAGCCAAATAGTGAAGGGGACCATTATTACCTCAATAGTACAACAAAAACTGGTGTTTTGAATAAGTAGGTAACCAGATTTGCTCAACATCTGATGCACGATAAAAGACAGGAAATCAGAATATTTGCAAATTGAAGACTCCCTATTAACGAGATGTTTGCTAGTTTCTGCCTTAATCCAGGCATGCCCATGAATTTACTACCAAACAGTATTGCTTTGCATGTAAATATAATATAATATAATATAATATAATATAATATAATGTAAGTATACATATAGTACAGTTGATGAAAGAAAAGGAACGATGAAGATGAAATAGTCTGCTCTGTCTAATAAAATTCATGCTTATTTTGTCATACCTACAATGGTTAATATGCAAACTACACAAAGCTTTGTAATTAATAGTACAATTCTGTGCTCAAAACATGAACCAAACACTACATTAACAATTCTGTGTGAGCATGTATCCTTACTTAAACTTTCTCTCTTTATATAAGAAGAATGAAGTTTATGTTTCTCAGATGTTTATAAGAACAGGAAGAAGAGTTGAATCACAGGATTAGAATTCAATTACATATTGAACACAGTATAATGATTATATTATTCATAAAGTTCACAAGACTTTGGTGATCTGTCTCCCAATATCTTAGTTTAAACTACTGTGTTCAAACTGTAGCAAAACTGTAATTCACCAGGATTAAGTGACCTGTGCATTTTCTCACTCCTCTGTGTATACTGGCTGCATTAAGTTAATGGGACACAGCACTTGGATGCCTTCAGTAATGACAATAAAGTTCTCTTCTTCTCACGACATTCACACGATGTGTACAGCTTGACTGATGGATGTGCCAGAGCTGGCTGTAATTGACAGTTTAGCTTGCAATGTCATGTGGGATCTCTTGAGATGGAAAGTACTATAGAAAATCAGGGAGAGATGAAAGAATAATCAGATGGTCGCTTAGTCCACCCCTGACAGAAAAAGGGACGGTCTTCTGTTGCTCATGATGTACTTTCTTGTCTTCTCATAAATGACTCATCTGAGATAGGTTTCATCACTGCCTCTGAGATACTATTTTACAGACTAGTAAAGGTAAACACAGAAACTTTGGCTGACCCTCTGCCAAGAGCCTGCCACAAAAGTTTTGCAGACTGCTGTGCTGCTGTTTCTTAGTTATGTTCTCTTGGAGCACAGGCACGACACTAACCCTCTCTAGGACTCACTGGAGAATAAAGTTCCTCTGTCACACTAGATCATATCTGCTAAGAAGGAGTTAGCAAGGGCCTCTTGGTGGCAGTGAGAAATAGGTGATCACCTCCCTAAGGCTTTGTCATGTCACTGCCGTGTTTCCAGCTTATTTCCCAATTCCAGGAGCCCAATTTCATCTCCTACCAAAAATAGCTTCCCTTGCAAGGCGCTCAGCACATTCTTTCTTCACAAATAATAGCATAATTTAAAATCCCACTGAAGAATCACAGAATGTTCTGAGTTGGAAGGCACCCACAAGGATCATCAAGTTCAACTCTTAAGTGAATGGCCCCTACAGGAATCACACCCACAACCCTGGAGATATTAACAGCATGCTCTAACCAACAGAGCAAATCTCAGGGTAACATTGATTTTAATAAACTATGGCTCAATCTTCCAAATTGTCCTATTCTCTCCAAAATTATGCTCTGCCTGCAAAGGAGTAGGGACACACCATCATCACTTTTCATTCCTCAGCAAATGCAGAGATCACAGTCTCACATACACATCAGAGGCTAAGGTTATAAAGCTTCAAATTTATCTCACAAGGAAATCCAACATTTGTTTTCATCTTGCTGACAACATGAACAACATTTTTATTCCACTGAACAAAACATTAACAAGGACTGAATTTTCAAATGCATATTTTTTTCCTTTATGCATCAATTCAACATTAAACTGCATCTTCTGATAGACTGCTATACCTACAAGAAGCTGCAATTTGGTTGCCTCAAACTCACCGTATCTTTATGTTCGGTTTCAGTCTTCCTGGACTACATTTCCCAAGACACACTGCAGGAGATCACATGTTTTGTGAAACATTTAGTAAAAACAAGGACGCCAGTGTAGTAGAAATTCTTGTGTCACATGTCTCTCTTTGTAAATATATTGCACCCACTCATTTGCTTGCACTTTATAGCAGCCGCTCACTCCAAAATGAGTGAAAAGGCTTTGGTGCACTTGCACCAACAGAGTCAGCTATGAGGACAGAGTATGTACTTCATCTACATCATTTAAGCCTTGCCTGCTCTAAGAGAAATATGTTATTACTTATTGACAAATCTCATCTGCCACCCAAACCACATACAAGGCCAGTTGTAGGAAAACTCTAAATTCAAAATTGTATGTCTACAACTGCCAAACCAGCATGGATCACCAAGAAGATTAAAGAAGACCATACAGGCAAGCAAGCAAGCCCTGTTCTGTTCTGTGCAAATAGCCTATTATGGCACTGTATTTTGTGTGCTACAGCCTTAAAAAGGAAATGACACAGTAATTTCCCGTCAAATCAAATAATTTCTAGCATAACTTTTCATTGGGGGTATTCTGCATGTATCCTGAAATTTGCTTTCTGGGGAGACAACAGGCACAGCTGCACGTCTGGTAAATATGTGTGCTTGTTTTTCATGTAGGGGTGTACATGAAATTAAATTCAATTTGATTCAACAGTATTATATTGGCATGGCAAGCTGCTAAACGTAGCCTAGGAAAAACGAACAGACCTTTGAGGTAGCTGTCACCAGCTGATACAACGAGTTTAGGATGGGGTTTCATTCTGTATCTGGGGTTTTATCCCATCTATCTATTCCCCACTACTGCCCATTTTCTGTCTTGTTCAGTCATTTTTAACAGTAACCTGCCATCTGAGAGTACTTCACAACACAATGCCATCATTACACTCTCCCCCAGGGGTCAGGAATATTTTTTTCCGCAATTTTTTTTGACAAATGCATTTTAGGATTTCTGATGATACCCCAAAAAAATCTTTTTGTATCTCACTCAGGTTTTGGATGTTGATGCAAAAAGCGTTGCTCCATTTCATTTTTTCATACTAGATTTTCTGCTTAGATGCTCCCTTTTTTTCTCCCCCTTTATTTTTTTGTCCCCTTGTTTCTGCTTATAGCTTATAGACATTCCTCCTCCATTCAGTGTATGTTTCAGCCTGCATATTCACTAAAATTAAAAAAAAAATCTGTTAAGACAACAGTGTCCAGTTGAACATCCTACTGTTTGCTTCCGTCCTTCCCAGACCTGTTATACAGATCATCATGAGTTACAGAGACAGAATCATAGAACCACAGAATGATCTGTGTTGGAAGGGACCTTAAAGATACTCTAGTTCCAACCCCCCTTCCATGGACAGGGACACCTTCTACCAGATCAAGTTGCTCAAAGCCTCATACAACCTGGCCTCGAACACTTCTGGGGATGGAACACTCACACTGCCCTGGGCAACCTGTTCCAATGCCTCACCACCCTCATTGTGAAACATCTCTTCCTCCTGTCCAGTCTAAATCTACCCTTTTTCAGTTTAAAATGATTGCTCCTTGTTCTGTCACAACAGGCTTCAGTGAAAACTCTCTGTCCATCTTTCCTCTCAGCACCCTTCAAGTACTGAAAGGCTGCAATAAGCTCTCCCTGGAGCTTTCTCTTTTCCAGGCTGAACAGCCCCAACTCTCTCAGCCTGTCTTTGTAGGAGAGGTGCTCCAGCCCCCCATCATCTTCGTGTCCCTCCTCTGGACCCACTGCAACAGATCCATGTCTTTCCTGTGCTGAGGACTGCAGTCCGGGACACAGCCCTCCAGGTGGGGCTTCCCAAGAGCAGAGTAGAGGGGTGGAGTCACCTCCCTCAACCTGCTGGTCCAAACTGGAGGTGATGATTGTGATCCACTCAATTGTATAACTCAAGCTACAGCAATTCTCTGGATTAATTCTTGTGAGTTATTGATGCTGTCCTTACTGTAGCAATTTATTTTGCATTTTTGGTCCCACAAAAGTCAACCTATTACTTTTAAGAGGCCAAAAAATAATGGCATTGATGTTGCTTTCACTTTTGATCCTCCTGTGTTGCAGCAGAAGGAATGTCTCCCGGTGAGATGGGACCTGGGAAATAGGGTCTTCAGCAAGTTCACTAGAATGCTCTCCTTCTCCAGACCTTGCTTCATGGTGCAGCATACTCACACAGTTTTTTCATATTAAGATTTTACAATCTGATTTGTAAACTTCAGAAACTGAAGCTTCTAGACTCCCCTATTATAAGGCTGAGCTTTATATAATTTAAGATGTATTCAGTGCTCCTATCTCTATAATTAAATTTGTCTGTTTTTTTTATTTTGAGCACCTTCTGAATTTTTTTCAAAGAGCTTATTAGGCATTATGTTGAAAGGATTCTGCTCAAATTATATCCTTCATTTTTTCACTTTGTTTTAAGGATAATTACTTAACTGATATTTGAATTAATGAAATAGGGTATGGAAAATCACTTAATTGGCCTGAAAAATCTTACAATTTAGAAAAAAAGGCTGCTTTTTTTTTTTTTTAATTTCCTGGTTTCTAAGTCTACAGGGTCCACTTGGGACATTTGCAGAGTTTAAAGTGGAAGTTCCCAAACATGAGCCTGCAAGACCATTTGTGGTTAATAAATCAACAGTCTCTAGAACCATGCTAACCACTCACAACTTACATACTCATCAGTCAAAAGGCTGATAACAAAATATCCATAGTCCTTGAGAGATTTTGAGAACTGACAGGGAGTTGTTGCTAAGACAATCTCTTCTATACAGCTGTGAGGATTGCTAAAGCATTTTTGTATGAGGGGTTTTTTCAATACAAAAGTAGAATTTTCATGAGCATTTGACTGGAGATGGGATTTTTAAAGAAAAAAATTACAAACACTGTGGGACTCACAATTAATTTGTAACAGCTGATCAGACTCCATTTTTGAGCTATTTTAATATCTACAAAGAAAAAGAAAGAGTCCTGATCTTTTTTGACATTGACAGATACAGTTTTGTGGTCAGTTTTTCATAAAGGAATTAAATTTTTATTTTCATGTGTGATAGTATTATTGGTCAGATATTTTATTAACTTTTTAGATCCCAGAAGCATTCTATGAAAGACAAAAAGAGTCCTCCAGCTGTATTCTATGCCACACAATCCAGCATTTCGTGAAGCTGATAAAAAATAGTTTTCTCTTGTTATGGTTAAAAGAGAAACCTCTTTGAATGATGCCTTAGGTTTTAACTTTTACATCACTAGTACTTGGGGCTAAAGACGTTCCTCCTGTCTACCCACTCTCCCCAGTTTCTGGGCTGTCCCATCAGCTTCATGGCAGAGGGGACTCACAAGTCTTCCTCAGAGGGACACACCTGGCTTCAAAATATATCATATTAATATTTGCATGTTAGGGGCCCAAGTCCATGTTTTCCTATCATAACCACATGCAAATGTTTTTACTGCCTGTAACAACAGCCAGTGTAATACCTTGAGGGCCAAAAATGGAGCAACACTACTTTTTAGGAAGAGGTGTAACTATATACTACGCTACACACCATACAGCCACCTGCACGTGATAAGAGAGCACCAGTCTGGTAGCAAGACATGTCTCAAGTGCTGGGTTCTGGAAAAAGCAGAAAGCAACAGTGAACACCAGCAGTGACAGTGGCACAAGGTTTGATTTCCATTCGCTGCACCTCAAGTCACACCAACCATGACATGTCACTATCTACAGCAAGTATTTGTAGCTGCCGTGACGCTGCGCAGCCCTGCCAGCAGGGTCTTGTGTGGCATCATGGTGAATTTTCTTAGGAAACTTGGGGCTTGTTTCCAAAGTCACGGGCTTCCTTAAGTCAAACTGATGGTTCCCGGGGCTTGTGCTGTCTGCAGGCTACACAGCCGTGGTGCAAATGCACTGCAGGTGTCCAGGACAGCCCCGATGAAATAGGTACCAGCTCTATCACTGCACAGGCACACCAGCACCCATCCACAGGAACAGGGCTGGCTAGCACTGAAACCCATCCATGGCTGCCCACACAGCTCCTCAGACAGAGGTGGGCATCACAAGCAAGTCCAGAGGAGGGCTACGAAGTTGATAAGAGGACTGGAGCACCTCCCCTGCAAAGACAGGCTGAGGAAGTTGGGGCTGCTCACCCTGGAGAAGAGAAGGTTGCGTGGAGACCTCACAGAACCTGAAGGGGGCCTACGGGGAAGCTGGAGAGGCACTCTTCATCAGGAACTGTAGTGACAGGACAAGGAGTCATGGGTACAAATTGAAGAACGGGAATTTTAGGTTAGGTATTAGCAAGAAATTCTTTGCTGTCAAGGTGGTGAGACAACGGAACAGGCTGCCCAGGGAGTTTGTGGATGCCCCAGCCCTGGCAGTGTTCAAGGCCAGGTTGGATAAGGCCTTGAGCAACCTGGACTAGTGGGAGGTGTCCCTGCCCATGCAGAGGGTGTTGGGAGTAGATGATCTTTAGGTTCCCTTCCAACCCTTAACATTCCANATTGCACTGTTTCCATAGGAACAGGCGGGGGGAGGCGATGGCGGCACAGCCGCACCCTCTCCCCGCTCCCCCTCCCCCGTGCCCTGAATGCCAGCCCGAGCCCTGAATCAATTAATGGAGCCGGCACCGGGCTGGGAGCGCGGAGAGGGCTGTGCGCCCCTCGGGGCAGCCCCCGCACCCAGCTGGCGTCGCGGCCGCGCTGCTTCCCCAGGGGGACCCCGGGACGCGGGTCCCCGAGGGGTGGCCCCGGCAGATGGTCCCTCCGCAGCCGCACCCGGTCCCCGTCCCGTCCCCGGCGAGGTGCGCCCGGGGAGAGGCGCTGGGGAGCCCCGGCCGCACCCCGGGGACACCCGCGGGGAGAAGGGGCGGGGGACACGCACACAACAACAACAAAACCCCGTGCCCGCACGGCTGTTTACGGCACCATATGGCTGCAGGGGGAGGGGTGAGGGACATGTCTGCCGAGCCGCCGCGCTCATTATGTCCGATGGAGTCACGGTCACCGCGCCTCCGCCCGCACCCGGGGCGCGGGGGGACACCCCGCTCCCGGCACCCCGCACACGGAGAGCCCCGCGGCGGAGGGACCCCGGCAGCCCCGCGCTGGGGACTCCAGGGAATAAACACACAGCGGTCTGGCTGCCCTGCTGCGGCCGGAGAGGGAAAATTCAACCCCCTTCCCCGAAGTCTATCTCTAGACCTGTTAGGATCTATGTATATCCTCGGAGTAAAGATGAACGTATGGGACAGAGCTCTATTTTGGATCACAACGCGGCAATGCTTGAAACGTGAAAAGGAAAATACGAAATAAAAACGTCGCTTGTGGGTTTTTTTTATCGGTGGGGTTTGAGACGACAACCTGACCCACTTCGGGGCATCTCCTTCTATGACTGGCACATACGAAGGGCTGGAGTGGAAGCCCTGGGCATGAAACGCTACACCGAGATCCGCAGCGATTAATGCTATTTTTTCTTTCCGAGCGAGGCAGCCATTCATTTCAGAGTAATCCTTGCTGCACGGCGCTGATGGAGGCACGCTCGGTGCAGCGCATCCTGCCTCTGGAGAGCTTTCTCGGCTGGGGCAGGGGAAATGCTTTGAAATGGCTTATGTCTTTCCTCTCAATGATTCATAAGATAGGTGCTAAACCTTGCCATTATTAGAGAGATAAAATCCACAGACTGTGGGGTCTGATAATAGGCAACTATACGGTTATCCATATTACCTTGTAAAATTGAAGTATTGATTTTTTTAAAGCATGGTTTGCTACTTAGCAGGCCAATCCCACTACTATTGTAGTCAGTGAGATTTTGCTATTGACTTCAGTGGGAACAGCTTTTTGCCTTTAAAATGGTCTATTTCACATTATTATGGTAATATCATTCAGCAATTCTTAAAATTGGCCTTCTTGGCCTTGGACATTTTAAAAGATTAATGTAAAAATTACTTCAGCCCAACTTATTCACCTCATTTCTGCTCATGTTTTGTCCAAAGTTTTGTTTGGATAAATCCAACAGATAACTTAGTGCTCCAGATGGTTGTGGGTGGACTGGACCTAATAGATTCTCCAGTTATGTGTGTTTAAGTGGGTTTTTTTGTTTGTTTTGGTTTGGCTTTTTAATTTTATAAAAGCCTAGATTTAGAAATCCATTTGTAGATCTCCTCTTGTGTGCAGCTTGGAATGCATTTGGTTGCTCACCAAAATAGCATGCCTTCCAAAGCAAGATTAAAAATATTAAAATGCAGCCAGCACAGGGAGTGGTTCAGTTCAGCTGATGCCACCTAAATGGGCTGATCCCCCTGTCCATAGATAATATACATCTGAATCTTGGCACCTGCCATTGGATTGGAATTCAAAATGACAAACAGCAGGCCTTGAGGTCTGGAAATAAAGGCAACACAGGGGAAAAAAATGTTCCCTANACTAGTGGGAGGTGTCCCTGCCCATGCAGAGGGTGTTGGGAGTAGATGATCTTTAGGTTCCCTTCCAACCCTTAACATTCCATGATTCTATCACCCACCCATCTCCAGCATAATGCTGCCCGTTCCTGCAGCAACCACCACACCGGGCAGGCACGGGGCATCCACTGCACTGAAAACACCCCGGAGACGATGTTTTATTTTAGCTCCCAGTATTCCCTGACCGCACTGGGTGCAGGCTGAAGGCTGCGCAGGGGCTGTCCGTGCCCACCGCGGATTTACAAAATCCCCCCTCACCCAGCCACCCGCAGCCCTTTCCCTGGAGGGCTGGCACGGCGTCTCCGCCCGGGATGCGGCAGGCGCGGGGGGAGCGGGGCCGAGGGGGCGGCGGTGGCCGCACAGGTGCTGCCGCAGCCCGTCGCCATGGGAACGGCGCTGCCGAGGGCGCGGTGGCCGGGCCCGGCCGGGCCCCCCCGACCGCGAGTGGGAGCGAGGAGCGGGTGTGTGT
>VZRS01013863.1:49629-63684 GCA_013398055.1 Ifrita kowaldi
CCCGGCAGCCCCGCGCTGGGGACTCCAGGGAATAAACACACAGCGGTCTGGCTGCCCTGCTGCGGCCGGAGAGGGAAAATTCAACCCCCTTCCCCGAAGTCTATCTCTAGACCTGTTAGGATCTATGTATATCCTCGGAGTAAAGATGAACGTATGGGACAGAGCTCTATTTTGGATCACAACGCGGCAATGCTTGAAACGTGAAAAGGAAAATACGAAATAAAAACGTCGCTTGTGGGTTTTTTTTATCGGTGGGGTTTGAGACGACAACCTGACCCACTTCGGGGCATCTCCTTCTATGACTGGCACATACGAAGGGCTGGAGTGGAAGCCCTGGGCATGAAACGCTACACCGAGATCCGCAGCGATTAATGCTATTTTTTCTTTCCGAGCGAGGCAGCCATTCATTTCAGAGTAATCCTTGCTGCACGGCGCTGATGGAGGCACGCTCGGTGCAGCGCATCCTGCCTCTGGAGAGCTTTCTCGGCTGGGGCAGGGGAAATGCTTTGAAATGGCTTATGTCTTTCCTCTCAATGATTCATAAGATAGGTGCTAAACCTTGCCATTATTAGAGAGATAAAATCCACAGACTGTGGGGTCTGATAATAGGCAACTATACGGTTATCCATATTACCTTGTAAAATTGAAGTATTGATTTTTTTAAAGCATGGTTTGCTACTTAGCAGGCCAATCCCACTACTATTGTAGTCAGTGAGATTTTGCTATTGACTTCAGTGGGAACAGCTTTTTGCCTTTAAAATGGTCTATTTCACATTATTATGGTAATATCATTCAGCAATTCTTAAAATTGGCCTTCTTGGCCTTGGACATTTTAAAAGATTAATGTAAAAATTACTTCAGCCCAACTTATTCACCTCATTTCTGCTCATGTTTTGTCCAAAGTTTTGTTTGGATAAATCCAACAGATAACTTAGTGCTCCAGATGTTTGTGGGTGGAATGGACCTAATAGATTCTCCAGTTATGTGTGTTTAAGTGGGTTTTTTTGTTTGTTTTGGTTTGGCTTTTTAATTTTATAAAAGCCTAGATTTAGAAATCCATTTGTAGATCTCCTCTTGTGTGCAGCTTGGAATGCATTTGGTTGCTCACCAAAATAGCATGCCTTCCAAAGCAAGATTAAAAATATTAAAATGCAGCCAGCACAGGGAGTGGTTCAGTTCAGCTGATGCCACCTAAATGGGCTGATCCCCCTGTCCATAGATAATATACATCTGAATCTTGGCACCTGCCATTGGATTGGAATTCAAAATGACAAACAGCAGGCCTTGAGGTCTGGAAATAAAGGCAACACAGGGGAAAAAAATGTTCCCTACCTGTTCTTAAATGATAAACTGCAGCAGTAAAGACAAATTACAAGGATTGAGGGAAATGTGTAGCACTGTGGACATGAGACGGACATTGGGGCTATGACACAATGGCAAACATGTCCAAATTCAAAGAGCAAGGTGTATCTAGCACCTATATTAACTGTTTGCATATTTGTGTAACTACAAGCTTTTTAGTGTCTAGCAACATTCTGCTTAGCTACTTTTTTGCTACATCATGCTGTGATACTCATTGAACTAAATGTTGACGAATGAACTCCAATTTGTAATAAATGGTTGGGAAAAGACATTTATCCAAAATTCTGCTGATATCAAATTTCCCTTAGAAAATGCTTCCCCTGACCTTCCCCCCCCCCAAAAAAAGTGTGTTTTATCTTTCTCACCTTTTCCAGGCAATCTTGTGATGCAGTTAATATCTTAAGGTTGTTCTGTGCTTATAGGTAGCTGACAGGTATGCCTAGCTGCTTAAACACTACTTTTGAAGATCAGAAGTAGTTTTATTACCCAGTTAACAGAAAGCATCTGTCTTCTTTTGCCTGCTTTATTTTATTATTATTATTATTATTATTATTATTATTATTATTACTGTGCAATGTGTAATGTGTGTTCTCCAGGCTTTACTTTACTTTTCTCAGCCTCCGTCTCTCCCAAGGCTGACTTTCTTGCTTTAAGGATCAGCTCATAGGAAGCTATTAAGCCAAAGTTTGTTTATACTTGATTGGCTTTAACACTTCACTCCATTTGTTCTCTCATCTCACTTTCCTTTCACTCTTATTAGAAGCAGGATTGCTCTAATGCAAATACAGTTCAAAGAGACAGGAAAAAGGGAAAGAGATCTGAATTCTCCTCATAGCGGATGTCCTAATGCAATATCCATGGAAAAGGGAGATTACTTTTAAACAAGTAAACAAACAACCTCAACAGTGTAATTGAGGGTGAGTATACGTGTTGAGTGTGTTTACTTGGTGAGAGATGCTCTTTTATTTGACTTAAATATATGGACAGCTTAAAAGTTTGAAATCAAGTTCATTCTCTGGTTTGGTTTATTTCTCCTTGATCAATCAGAATTTGGGGATTTCTACAACAGAGAGCTGACTGCACAGTGCATTGCATTGAGTGCAACTCTGATGTTGCAGAAGATTGCAACCAAAGAGGTGGGAGTGGGGTGGCCCTGGTGTTATTTCACAGCTGAATTTGGCCTTGCTGTTACTAAACCTTTCTAGATACTTTTATACATTTTATAAAACTCTGTATGCTTGTTAAGCACCGGTCTCTAGCACATTGGAATCTACCTTGGCAAAACCAGATAGCACTTACAGATAAATTATTCTCCACAAATAGAAAAAAAATTACCTAAATGTATCCTATTGAGGGTTCAGTCATTGCTACCCAGTCGACCAACATCAACTGATCAGGACATTGAGGGACGTTGAGTGCCCAGGGCAGTGGTTTGTGGGTGGACTCCTCCCTCAGGCACTGTCCATTACAAAGCCCAAGCATCAGCATTTATGTCTTCAAAACAGGAGCATAACCTTTGTGCCAAAAACTTCTAAAAAAATGATTCGCAGACCTTCTGCTGGTCCTATCCCAGGAGGGGATTTCACCCAGCAGGATTTAGGATGACAGGACTGCTCCTTCAAAGCCTCACAAATGTCACTGGCTTAGCTCCTTCCAGCTTCCTTCAGCTACAGTTTTTCAGCTTTTTTGTAGGTCTGTTGGTTCGCTCTTTGGCTCTTTTAGGCATGGTACTAATTTACTTTAAAATATTATCACTTAATCATCTATATTGTACTGTACTTATTTGCCTGCTTTTAAATTACAGCAAGAATGATAATGCAAATATCTTGAATTTTTTGAAGTCTGTATATATGAAAATTTTCCTGACTTTACATCCATTAAAACTAAATTTATTAAAAAAGAAATCTTGTAATTACATGTAAATTCATTAAAGTTCAGTGATAAGTAGCAGAAAATACATAGTTCATTAAAATTCTATTAATTGAAATGTTCTACTTATTAATAAAATTTGACCTGCTTTCTCCTATTTAGGAATGCTTTTTCCTACTCAGCTTTTGAAAGCTGTCCTTTTGGTTACAGCTGAAAACGTAAGATCCAATAATGAATACAGGTAAAACCATATTTTCAGTTCCACAATTTCCTCAAAGTCTGATGTATTTTGCCAAAATTGGGATGAAGAGAATAATAGTGAAATTTGCTATATAGAGGGGCTATTGAAAAAGAAGAAAATAGTCTTCTTTTAACTAGCTTTATTCAATTCCAAACCTAGCTTTATTTATATTGCTTTATTATTTGCTTAGGTGCAAATTTAACTATTTGAAAGCTCCCTATATGCCCAGTTCAACTCTCAGTTACACCACAATAATGATAACGAGGTTATCATTATTAACATGGTACATTGGTAACACGTGGCAGGGGATTTGTGTAAGTTTTCTAAAAAACACAGGGTCAATGTGGAAGAAGTTTACAATAAATGCCTTCTTGAGAATTCTGGTTTTTGCTGCTCATTCATTCAGAATTTACTATGCCATTTCCTTGTTGGATAAGCCCAAATTGAGACAAAAAGGGATAAATAGATGAGATCTGCCTGAACTACAGGTTTTAGATGGATGCCTGGCATTCAGATATAGCACTCATTAAAAGAATGCTGACTGTTTGCTCAGTAGAAATGAAATATTTCAGTATTACAGCAACCATAGCCAGGGGGCTTTACTGAACTCTCAGAACAGAAAAAGATAAAGGTTATCAAAAGATGTCATAAAAAAAATCCTATGACTATGTCTAGATTAAGGGAGGAAGGAACAAGTTACATTCTTTTTTCATTTCCACTGCTGTTTCTTGAGAAATGCAATGGGACAAGTCATCTAATTATGTATATGCCATACTTCCTGGTCCCATTGGTCAAAAAGCAAAGTCTTTCAGAAATTGTCATCATTTGAATGAGCTAATTTCCTCTCATATTTGACATTAATTCTCTAACAATTCTGCTCTTTTTTCTTTTCTTCCCACCATAGTAAGAGTTTGGTAATAGTTGTGACTAATACGCACACACAAAAAGCTGACACAGGTAGACAGAAATACAGAGGTGAAAACAGCACATTCCTTCTCAGCACAAGTGCAGTAAATTGTAAACCAGAGGCAGTTCATTGGAAACATTCTATGTAAACCACAATAATCTCATGCACTGGTCCACACAGGGTAATGCTGGACCTCAGAAACTTGATGGTCTCCCTCCTTCCTCCAAACTAGTGATATCACCACAGCAACGAGCCACAGAAACTGCTACAGTCCCACTGACCAACAAACCATCTAGTACCAGTCTGCAAGGGAGTCTGCAAAAGATGTTTCAGAGCTCAGTAATTAGTAAATAAACAAATTCCTAAACAAAATGCTGTGCCTTGTGCAATAATGACCGATTTATTTTCCCCTGCTATAGCTTCAGCCAACCTAAGAAGATATACCTAAAACTTATTAAGCTATTCAGGAAACAGGAGCATGAAGGCTGAGACTACCAGCAGTGTTAAAATTCAGTACAAAGTGGAAGGTGATGGGAAGGTGTTGGGATTTCACCATGCCCCACAAGTCCTTCCTTGTGTTGACTGGATGGGCTGGAACATGACTAATCCTGATAGAGGCTCTGTGGGACAACACCTGGGGAGGTGCTGCAGGACACCAGGTGGGAGCCAGGCAGCGAGTTCATGCCATCACACCAATGCCCTCATTCCCAGTGGCACAGAGCAGGAAGGGCATGAACATGACCTTGTCCTCACTTCTGCTCCAGCCAGCAAAGCTGAACTGACATAAAGAGCATCCCACATCCTTATGAGAGCCGCAGAGCTCCTGTAAAATCCTTGGAAGAAACTTTGGATTAATCAGTCAGGGTTTCTCTAGGGGCAGCAGTGCAGGCTTTCCATTCCCAACACTTTGGTTTATAAAAATGGCCTAGCTTCTGAGATGGTTGTCAAAAGAGCCTTAGGAGATGAAATAGAATTTAAAAGGGTGGCAACTGAATTTTCTCTGCTGTTCATCAGTATTTACACCACACTATTTCTCTCACTTTCTTTCTACCTCTTTATGTGCCTGTTTTCTGCTGTGCATTTTTTCTCTTAATGTTTATCTTTTTGGATGATATAACCATTTAAAACTACTTCTCATGTAAGTACCCTTTTTCTTTGATAAGCTTAGTTACCTTCCATGGACCTTTCATATTTTGCAACCTTTTAGAGATGAGATAAATAAGCATGCTATTAAAGGCAAAGACATACCATTTAATTGATGAGAATAATAAGTTTTCAGTGTTATTCTCTATACTCTTCCTAATGCCGATTTTTGTTATACCTGCCATTGCTCATTTTGGATACACTTATTGATTTGTTTGAAACCATTCCTAAATATTTCCCTTGAGACATTACACTAATTCCATACATTTTAGATGTGATTGAAAAGCTTGAATTCTTCCTTTCCTCTCAAAAAGCTAATATCATGATGGCATAAAATGCAAATTATCCAGCAATGGTCTGTAGGGAATTCTGCCTGCCATGATTTCTCCCTCTTTTTCCCCTTTGTTACAATACTTCTATTTCACCTCCCAATTCTTCTTTGACTTAACGTAATTAATTTACTTTTTGTATACAGTGTTGAAAACCCTTCACCTCCCTGAGTTTTAGGTGTATATATGTATACATATATACAAATGTGTGTATATACACACACTGGACTGCATTGTATAGCTCTCAAACACTTGCTATGGTTTCCCAATTCTTCATCAGTTTTAATTCGTTGTCATAGCCAAAGTTGCAACCCTGCTTTAATAAAGTCTATATCAGATCGGTTTCATTTCAGAAGGAAGCAAGAAACAAAGTTTTCACCTGAAAATTTTTGAAATATTCTTGAACACAACAAGTTAGAAGAACATAATTAACTGTCACAAAATCCAAACTTGTTCTACCAACCAGGTACAGTTCATATTTACACTTAAGATCATTTTTAATGATTCTTACTGATTTTTTTTTCCTAGTGTTACCATATGATCCACTACTCTGTTATTTCTATGAGCTGTCTTTACTACCCTGTTTTTTCCCTTTCTAGTACATTTTTGTCCACACTGCAGTATCATTGCCATATATAGTGGCAAATAGTATATTTTAGTAGTATTTTAGTTACTTCATTCGTAAGTTCTTTAGTGGTTTTGAATTTGTGTAAGTCCCAGTGATGCACTGCAATTTAATATCCCCTCTTTTTTTATTTCTCTATTTCTGACCATTCTTCAGTTTTATCATCTGAAAAATGCAAACCCAGGATAGATACTTCTTTATCACCCACATCAGAGAAGATACATACTGAAAAATAAAGTTCTGTGAAACATGTTTATAGTCCTCATCTTTCCTGCCCGCTGAAACCTCTGGCCATGCCTTAGCTGTTCTTCTCTTACTGTATCTAATCACTTGTATAATGACTTGCCTGTTACTCATCTTCTATCAGTTCAGGGTAGTGAAAGTCCATTCCTAAATGTGATTTCCCATATACCGGCACAATGCTGCTTTATTCTACAGATAGGTCATGATTGGGCAGCTACTTCAGCTCTGGATCTGCCTTGAAAAAAAGTTTTCTACAAACTCCACCTGGCAGTATTAGTAGTGTATAGGTCCAGAGGCAACAAAAAGAGCAATCACAAGTCATACTTATTTAGAAGTTGTACAGTGAGTTAGAGTCATAAGTCATTTAAGGGCAAGTAATCCCACCACCTAAATTTTCTCTAAGTACAGTCAAAACGTTGTAGCATCCATATCTTGTATTAAAATCTGTGGGATAACAAAATGTACAAAAGCTTCAGACACACAGACCTTCCTATCAATATAATACATAAAACCTCTCGTTTCCCTAAGGAGTTTAATTACAGGCTCTCAAGTAAAAAAGGTTGAATGAGTTTCATCCTAGGCAGAAGTAGGTCATTTGATAAACATTGTCCTTCCAAGTCTCCACAGAATATTTGTTTCTGAAAAAAGTCTCTCCTTGAGGTTACCTCTAACATAGATCAGTTTTATTAAGTAAACTGTTCGCTACAGATAGCCCCTTAAGTTGAAGAGTATCCACATATACAAGGAAATGTTTCAAACACCCCATTTCAATTTCAACAACTAGGCTGTAATCCCAGCAGATGCACACAGTAACTGTCAAGCTTTGCAGTTTGCAGAGTTATTGAATAAGCAGTTAGAAGGCTGTACAACTATCTGTGACAAAGTTGATCATCGCTGAGAAAATCCATGTGCATCTGAAAAAATGCTCAATGCCATAACCTGTAGCATGTCTTTCCTGTATATTGGCAATGCCTACCTGGATATTGTATGTTAATAAACCATTAAAAATGCCTTGCTACTGGAACTGTAAAGTTTTGAGACTCATCTGTTTAAAGAGAACAAAAGGGTAATTTAAGCAAGCTGCAGGATCACTTTCAGTGCTCTTGCAGGACAATGGAAACAACTCTCGTTGCACCAACTAATAATGCCTGAGTTTTCTAAAGTCAGAGAGGCTTCTGGCAGGTTTAAAATGACAAAAACAAGACAAAAACATCTTTTACATCCTGTAAAGCTCTACTAATTTTGGAGGCTGTGTTGACCAGTCAACCTATTCAACAAGGAACAGAAGATGCCTGTGATGCTCTGTGATGCATGGGAGGCTGCAGAATCTGGTATGATCCTCCCTCCTGGAGAGTGTGTTTCCTGCCACTCTGTCTCATGATCTTTCTCCACGTGTACCTCATTTATACACCCTGCTTATTTTGTTCCCCTTTTACCAGCGAACTCTCAACAGGTGTATCCTGCATAACTGGGAAAGTTTGGGACCCAAATAGCTTCCTTCAGACCAAACCTAACAGCTGCCTTCTTTCAACAGCAGACCAAAACCCACAGTTCAGTGTCAGCCAATTTTAATTTATTTTTGTAGTGTAAAATTAAATTTGAATCATTAACTCCCACATTTGTCCAGCACTAGCCTTCTTCACCCAGGGGCCCATGTTCATGGGAAGCCCTCTCTACCTGCAGTCTCTCTGTGTAGTCTCCCCAGATCCTGTCTCCTTTCAGCCTAGAGTTGAACAACAGCAATGGTGATCACCCCAGAGGATAGGGAAAGAAAGTTTCTCTGTAAAAAGATCAGAAAAAGTCCCATCATGCTGTACTGATGCCTATCAGCTGATTTTAGCCCTAAGCTTCCTGCTTATTTCCCACTGATCACATAGCTATGTAGCCACAGAAACAGCACTCAGTACATCCAAAGAAAATCAGGGAGCATCTGAGCAGTAGTCCCTGCATCATGACCAAATCCAGTGCAGCTTCACTGACAAGAGACTCAGGGTAAGAATGAAGAAACAAGTTCACTATCACCTCAGTCTTCTCAGCAAAGGTTCACAGAAGCATGAAAATCAAACTGTGAGGTTTTATTTCTGATCACTGGAAAGATTTGGGCTTTTGAGCTGCAAGTCTGGCCTTTGCCCAGGTGGTAGCACTGAACTTGCCATCCTGTCTCTCAATACGTGTGTATATATGGGATGGATGCATCAGTACTAGTTTTTGTTTGTACACTGTTACACCCTATTTCATGTTTCTAAAGTCATGTCAACATTTTCTAACCTTAAAACACTCGGTTTTTAAAAATCTGTTCTCCTTGGTTCATTTTTCTTTGACAATTCTAACCAAACATTGTTACTAAGAAATCTCAGCTCCTCCTGTCCCTTTCCCTCTCTCACACATGCATGTGGAGATGGCATCTTACATATGGGCGCTTTAACATTTTTAAATTCCAGGACAGAGTTATTCTCTTTATTCATGAACACTCCCCTGAATGCCTGCATTAAGAGTTGCCAACTAAACGGGTTTTGTTCCATCTGCTGTGACCATTTTCCAGCACTGTCTCTCTGATTCACCAGCATCCCTCCTCACCGACTCCATCGGGAGGTCTGCAAACAGCAGGGCAGAGGCTGCGGGTAAAGGGAGGAGACAGAGCTCTGCAGACCTGAACAGGGGTTAAGGGAAATGTGGTGGGCAGTTAAAGCAGGGTGGATATGGCAGGGTTTGAATACCACTCCTGAGCCTGCAAGGTGCATTTAATGGGACTGTAAAACTCCTGCAGCATCGTACATTGGGATAAATTACAGCTCACCCTCAGCATCACCTTTCTGCGGTGCTTACTGCCATTATGTGCTGGCAGTTCAGTAGGCTACAGAGCTACCAGTACACACTTGAAAAACACTTTTATACATTTTTTTTACATTGATGGTTACAAAAATGGGTAGAAACGCAAGAAAAATATGCTTATTTTCAAACTGCTATAAAATGCCCTAAAATAATGAACAATTTAAAATGTAAGATAATTCAAAGCAATACATTTTGACCTAAAAGCTATTTATGTTGTGATCTGTTTTTTCTATTGTTCATAAACAAAGTAATTTATATAAAATCAAAAGGAACAGAAACTCATGTATCTATCTACTGTTCTTCACGTCCTACAGAAGAAGAGGTGGGTTGGGATATAGCCTTCCTTAGAGCTGACTGGTCTATAATTTTAAGCCTTAAATCCTGTAATCAGGTTCAGTAGTACAGCCCTGCACCTGCAGAAAGCCTTGCTGGTCTGCTAGCAGCTATCCATGAGGTACCAGATCCTCCTGGAGCATCTAAAGATTTAAGCTAAACAAAATTTGGTTTCAGAATGAAAGTTCATTCTCAGCATATGGTTGGAAAATATAAAAGAAAGCACAGGAAAATTCATACATTAGGTCTGTGATATCATTAAAGTCAATGGAGTAATTTCAAATTAGTAATGACATAAAAGTAATCTGAACTTGGCCTTTGAGGTTATATTCTATTAGTTTGCTAATACTGTGTAAATTCTATATTTGAGAGCTATCCTGCAGTCATCTTGGCCCTTCTTTTTTAAGGGAAAATTCTGCTTAAAGTCTACTGATACAGCTCGAGCCATTACTTTATAACTTCTTTTTAAATCAAGACTAATTTTTGCGGTCCATATTTGTGTCTACAGACAGAGAAAGGAGAGTGGTGGGGAGAAATTTGTTTTCAAGTTGCCAATCAATAAATAGCTCCAGCTAAAGAAATTATGCAGAAAATAAATTTTAAAAATACACCATAAGAATCATGTGTACAGTTAGAAAGGGTATGTTACTAGAGATACTAGTTCCACACCTCCTTATGGTTGGTGAGTACCAACTATTAAAAGTCAACATTGCCAACCATTTGGCATATCTGTTGGCCTAACCTGTTTTGTTTATCCAGTGTGTCTAGGCTAGGCTTAATTTCACTGCTTTCATAAAGTGCAGCTTGGGCTTAATGAAGGAAAACCTGCAATGGTAACAGAAACAACCTGAAAAGTTGCAGAAGTGCAATACTTGCTAGCTTGCACACAGGAATACCTTAAGCATACAGGAATACCTTATTGTGTGTTGCCCCAGTCTGGACCTAAAATGGCTGTTTTGCAGTGAATGTTGTTGCCTGGTGACCAAAAGTGCATCTCCTAGGCCACAGAGGGATGTGAACATTCAGAAATTGATTTGTTCCTGTTGCTCTTGAGGAGACCATATCCGTAAAATAGATTAAGCCAACCCATAATCATCTATGCATTCTCCTTGCTGGCATGGTTAAACTTGATACTGAAGACAGGCCTGTGATTTTGAGCTACTTATCAACCAGGCAAGGGAAAAACAGAATAATACCTCGTGCACTACTGCCCACAGAATATGAAAGTAGACCAAGCCTGAGCTACTGTGAGACTGCAAGGCACCCTGCTTCAATTAAGTCTGTGTTGTACATCTAGCCTGTTCCGGTGCAACCTCCCAGTTGCTATCAAGCTCTCTTTCTTTCATTAGAATCAAGTAGTTAATTAGCCCCAGCCTGTCCTCTCTCCTTCTCTCTTTCCCTTTAACGCAGCAGTAATGATGTCTAATTACCAGCAGCAGTGGATTACAGCACCATCAGGAGCAAATCTCTCTGGCTGACAGCAAAGCTGAGCAGCAAATCTTAAAGCTTCAAGGAGAGAATAATTCCTAACAAAGTATTCGAATATTTGCTTATTTTTGACCAGCTTGTGACTGTAGAGTCCAACTCATAATTTCATCCATCCTGTTATGCACAGGGAGTGCTCATGCTGCCAGCAGTGATAAATTTTAAATTGAAATTACTTTTACCTATGGTGAGATCAAGTGATGGACAAGAAGAGGGAGAGGATGAGGGAGAGATTCACAGTTTGGGGCTCTGCTACCATTTGGGGCTCTCTCTGAGGACTGGACAGGCCCAAATGTATGGGATAACCGTGAGAGAGGGGAGAAAAAACAACCAAAAAGTGGGGATGTTTCTAAAAGATCACAGATTAATAAACTCTCAAATGATAATTAAGAGTTAAATAAATGAGAGAATGGGCTTTCAAGGCTTACCAACAATTACTGCCTGATGAAAAGCCAATTTTTTCCCTGTAACTTATCATTCCCATCTGGGTGAAATTCTAGGCCTCTTGAAGTCAATAGGAGCTTTGCCATTGACTTTCTCTGGGCCAGGGGCTGCATCCCTGTTCTGTCAAACGTGTTCTTTCTGAGCCTTCAGTGCCTGGCAGGCGCTGCCCTGGCCCTGGCAGGAGCTCATACAAACCACTGCCACCCTGCGGGCCTGCTTAAATACTCCTCTGCCTTTTGTGGTGGGATAGTGACACCAGATTCAGGGGGTTAGGAGGGGCTGGCATTTGTTTTTCAGAGCTGAATGTTGCCGAGCATCACCCTTTCCCATTTACGCTGGACAACAACAAATTTCTCTTGGCCAGCGGGAGGAAATTGTAGCTACATCAAGGACCTCTTCTGAAAAGGTTTATAAGTCATTGCTCAAGTTATATACAGATATTCAGGAACTGCTTACAGATAGGTCATGCTAACTCTTCCTTTCTTGACTTCATTATCAATCCTAATTTTATTAGAATTCCTGCTTGGTTGCTTTAGCTATCTAAAGAGAGTTACTCCTGTAGGAATATAAATACACGTATATGGACATACAGAGACATTCACAGTCAAGGGTGTGATTCCCACAAATGTACAAAGATAAGACCTGGAGGATGCTTGAACTCTCACTGAAATCCCTTGTGGGAAAAAAATAAAAACAAAAATTGATTCTGTGTTCTTAAAATAGAAAACAGGATGGAAGGTGGGACTCCAGGCTTTCATGGCCTAGCAAAGATGAGAGAAAATAAACAAGCTGATCATCACTGAGTCTTGTGCTTCAGAGGACCAGAAAAGCACTTAATTTTTAAATTCCATCATGTAAAATTAAGGTTATCCTGTTTATTTAGTAGCATAGTCAATGTCATTTTAAAAAATACTGAATTTGCTTACAGTTTTGAACCTGCAGTGAAAAGGATAGTCTTGGGAATAAACAATCTTGCCTACTGGCCCTTCAAAATAATTATTTCAGTGAGCAGAAGCGATATTTAAAAATACCAAGCTAATTGGAGACTTCTGCTTTAGGCAACCTTTTTGTTATAAATTGTATCTATGGTACTCTCTGGGCTCAGAGACGAGCACTCAATCTTCTAACAGTGAAACAGAGATCTGCCAAATCATCTGAATCTGTAGGCAACCTGGAACACTTCAGTGAATAAAAACCACAGAGAGGGAAAAAACTCTGTCCAGAGCTTCTCTTTTACTTTCAATCTTCACACTGAAGATCTCCTTAAAATTAATTTCCTACTTCTGCCTCCTCACAGCCATGACAGCGCTGATGACAAGGGGGCAAATACAAGCCAGCCCCTGGGAATGCCCAGGTTTATGACTTCAGCAAGGCAAAGAGAGGCAGATTTCCCCGGCAGCCTACGTCACAACCCAACCCAGAATACTTTCCAAGAAGCCCCTTTGCTGCGCCACCCAGCAACCTTCCCGTTAGGTCCGGATAAGCTGCCACTCCAAGAAAGAAAAAAAAAAAAGAGAGTATTGCTCATCCAAGCCAAATGCCCAGGCAGGAATATTTTTAATTGCCGGGTTTCCTTTCTCGGCTCCCCCTCCACACCCGCCCCACGCACAGACAAAAGAAGCTTAGCTTGCGTGACCTAGCGCATAAGAAGTAAGAATAATGATACATTAAGAGAGTTCAATAGGCAAAACCTACTTGCAACCAACAGTCCCCATCTTCTTAAATAGGAAAATCTGTCGCTCCTGCCACCACCAAGCATAATAGCTCTCCCGCTGTCAGACCTGCGCCCAGCCCGCAGCGCCAGCGCCTGCCGGGGATGCCACGCTACCCTAGCGCATCGAACGGAGTGCTGAGAGGCTCCTGCGACCCCAGAAAGTGTCACAAAATACACCCTTCCCTCGGTCATGCGGACCCCCGTCCTCCCTTTGTTGAGCATCCTCTCTCTCCCGCCGCCCCTTACTAGCGCAGCCGGCGCTTCACAGCCAAGCCGGGCACATTCGTGGCCGCTCGGCGGCGGCGCCAGGGCTGCGGGATAACAATAAAGAAAAAAGGATAAAAATAAAAATAATAATAATAAATAAATAAATAAATAACCCCCAACAGATATCCCGGGGAACCACCGCCCGGCGCCGCGCCTGGCTTTGTGCCAGGCAGGGTACCCCCGTGCGCCATCCATCAGCCCCGCCGGCGGCGGGGGCCGCTGCCCGGGGCGGCCGGGCCCGGCACAATGGCCGGAGCGGCG
>VZRS01013866.1:0-129597 GCA_013398055.1 Ifrita kowaldi
AAGTAGCTTATGACAACTTTGCTGAGATTAATCCAAGAATAACCCACTGTTTATAATGTTTATATATGCTGGTTATGATTAATTAAAACAATTATTCTAAAGGGTAATTAAAACCATTACCTACAATTATTTAAAGCTCTGTCGTTTCCAGCACGCTCAGACCTCCCCTGTTGTGTCAGCTCCGGACTCCACAGGTGGCACAGGAGCTGTCAGCAGATCCCAGCCTGGGATTCTCCTCCTCTGTTCCTGTGCATCCGCAGCTCACAGAGCCAGGGTGCCACCAGGAGCACCGACGTGGAACCGCCTCTGCCGCAGCAGACAGGGAATTCCGAAGGGTGCAGAGCTGCTGGGTACATCCAGCCCCTTCAGCAGGGAATTGCAGGACACGAACACAACCCAGGCCTCGCTCTGAGGGCACAGCGCGTCCCCGTGGGCTGAGCTGCGCTGACCCAAACACAGCTCAGCTGCAGCCAGTCCCTCTGTGTCCACTGGCTCTTCTCTGCAAAATGGGGAGGTTATCCCCCAGGATGGGGATACACAAACTGGTAGCAGTGAAATCAGGAATTTCCCTAAGCCCCAAGCCAGACAAAATCCCCTACCATGCTGAAGAAAAGGTGTATTTGTTGGAACGTGTCTCACACAAACTAAATATCTTCCTGTGTTTTGTCTTTAAAGGAGAAAATGGAGCTGTTTGCCCTCTGCGCTGAAGGGACCTGCACATCCCAGTCCCATGCAGGTGAACACCTTCTCATTTCAGCAGGACAGATTTATCTGTGCTCCCTGTGAAGAAGAGTTCTTCCCTGATTGGGAAGAACTTTCCCCAGCCATGGGCAGGCAAATTGAGCTACCAGTGCTCTTTGATTTTGATTTACTCCTGTTCAAATCGAGGCTGTCAGGGATGCACTGAGCCTTCTGCCTTCTGTGGTGTTTCCCAGCTCCTGTCTCGATGGTCTGACAGCAGTTTTCACAGTAACTGATGCAAAACCTCCTCATCCCCTTAAATCCATTGCTGCTCCTGCAAGGGCTCTTCTGCTGTCACCAAAACAAGAGAGCCACCAGCAAAAATGGCTGTGGTGGGTTTTATCACCCTGTGCTTGAGCACAGGGCTGTGTACCTGCATCTCTCAGCATTTCTGGGTGCTGTGCTAACAGTCCCTCCAGGCCCAAATTCAGCTGAATTTCATTACATCAGCAAAGTGACAAAGTGGCACCGTCCCTTTGCATCCGTGCTTTTCAGGAACACACACCATGTCCCCAGGATGTTCCATCAATAACCTGCAGGCAAGGCTGGCTCTGCCTACTTGGACTGTGATGCAGGAGTCCTAGGAAGAAAATGCTCCATCAAAACCAGACACCAGAGGTGAGTGATGCAGCCCTCAGCTTGGTGGGACTGTGGTTGTTACCTCCAAACAACCCCAGTTCCTTATGAGACAGAGAAAAGCCCTTTCCCTCCTGAAAAGAAACATCTCTAAACATGGGGACAGCCCTTCCTCATCTCTTCCTGATTTCCTTGCCTTCAGGACTACAGAGCAGGAATCCAAGAGGAAGTTTAATCGATGGACTGTGCTTCCCCAGAAAGATCTGTTCCACAGTCCAGGTGTAACTGCAGTCATTGGTGGCAGGAGCATGTCTGGCAGGTTCAAGCTATTCAGCCTAAATATCCTAAATAGAACAGCCCCAACTCCCCCACAACTGAATAAAACTGCTCTGTGGTGCTTCCTTTGCATTCCTCTCCACTTCCCAACCACATTTTCTCTCTGCCCCAATCCTAAATCTCGACACTGATGTTCCTGGTCTTCCCCTGCTCCTGCCCCAACACAGCAGCATCTTTCTGGGCCACCTCCAGGAGTGATGCCAACAATTATTTCCGTGCACTGCCCGGAAATCCAGTCCTGAGCTCCCTGGGAAGGGCAGAGAGCTGAGCCCACAGCTCCAATGTGTCTGTACCACGCTGGGGGAATCTCCCACACTCAGCTACTGCTTTCAAAAAAAATTTTTACAACTTTTATCCCCACACTCTCTTTTTTATTTTACCTTTAAGAACAGCTCTTTCTCTGCTTTTTACACAGGAGACAGGCGAGGAAGGGTCATTTAAAAATCTCTTCATTACCAGTTGCTTGTTTTCTCATGTTTCGTGAGGGTTAAAGGGGGCAGAGGATTGGATTTCTTATGTTTTCAAGTAACTTTTTTTAAAATCTCCTTTTCCTGGAGTATTCTCGTGTATAATTCAACTAATAGTCTGGTATTGCAGTGACCTCCAAGAAAGCTGATGAAAGCTCTCAGTCTGCTTGAGTCTTCTAATTTCTTATTGGAGATCTGAAGGGCTTTTTTAGTGCTCTCCTAGAACCTGTGGCAGGGGATGGAGTAGATTCTCTTTAAGTGCATTTCTACCCAAGCTTTGTTCCACATTCCTCTGCCTCCTCCGGCACTGAGATCGCCCCCAGCGCCACCACACCGAAACAGCCACAAAGTTACTCGGCTCTCTAATACCCCTTGAGGAGTTAATTAAAGGGGTTTAATCTCTGCTGAGATGAAGTGAAGCCGAATCCGTCCCTGGAAATTACTTTCGCTAATGGAATGACGCACAAGCGCACTCGCGGGCGAGCGGGATGGGATGGGATAGGATGGTTCTGCAGCGCCAGCAAAGCGGAGGATGCTGCTGCCGACTGCCTGGGAGTCATGTGCTGTTTGGTGCTGTTTCGTGAAGAGCAGAAAGCCCTCGGATTTCCGAGGAGCCGGGCGGGATTTGTGGGGGAAGGGGGACGCCCGCCGGCCGCGGCTGGAACGGAGCGGGAGCCCCGGGTTTCCCTGGGAGGGAGCCCCGGCACCGAGCGGGAGCGCTCACTGCACTCACGGGCACGGCACGGACCGTGCCAGCCCGGCAGGAATCACCGGGAACGCTCGGGAATGGAGGGAGAGCCGCATCCCGGGGTGCTGCGCTGCGGGTGCCACCTCCGATGAGCGAGGAGAAGCCTTCAGCACGTCCGGGGAAAGCACACAGGGCTGCCTGACCCTAATCCTTACACTGACCCTAATCCTGCCCCTTACCCTAACTCCAACCCCAATCCCGTGCAGCCGAAGGAGCCTCGGGGCTCACGGAGCTCCCACGGAGGAAACTTAAGGAGCAACGATTCGTGCTGGACCACCCCAGAAGGCAGCAGGTTTTCCTCCAGGAACTGCAGGAAAAGCTGCCGGAACCACGGGTGGGCAATTGGGTTTCAAATGCGGCGCCAGAGGCTCCTGTGGCCCTGGAACAGCTGATCCAGAACAGCCTGAGTCCTTCTCTTGGGCTCCTCCATCTCCCCAACACTGTGGCCACGGGTGAAATGCTCTCTCCCTGCCACACTCCGAGCACCCCAGGCGGTGATTCAGAGCCTGCCCTCCACCCATGGACAGCCTGAAACATACTTAATATTCTATTCACACCTCTCTGCAGTTTTACGAATCCGAGTTTCTGCCTTTCATCTGCTTCCTGCAACATTACTTAATTTCAAGCCCTCTTTATTTTTCAGCATGCTATTTCCAATTGTTTCCTTGAGTCACCTCTTTTGTTTTAAACAGCATTTTCCCCAGAAGCAGATCACTGTCGGACCAAGGTGTGACTGCACAGGGTCATCAGCTAATTGCAGCTTGTGAGCTGGGGACCTGGCACAAAAACGAGGGATTGGTGCTCACCTCTCCGAACTGCACAGGGAATTGCAGGAGGAAGTTTCCCTCTGTCCCCCTCTGTTTCTGGCTGGTGGCAGCACAGAGCTTTAAAGCCACAGCATTTCAGCTGTGGAGCTGGCATACACGCGTCCCTTGTCACCACTCATGTGCTGCTTTCTGCTTGAGGCACTCGCTCTCCGTCTTCATTTCACCATTTCCCCAACTTCCTGAAGGGTTTGGATTAGTCTGGTAGCTTTACAAGCTGAAAATAATCCTGCCTTAAGCAGCAAACATTCCATCGCTGCCAGGGATGCTGTAGGAGGTGCTGCACACACCCCACCCCATTTCAGTACCACCACCCTCATTTTTGTCATCCCTCGGAGAGCGCCGCCCCAGCTCCATCCGTGGGCTGCCCGTGCTCTCCCACTGCTGTCCCGGCACCGGGGCTGGGCGAGGCTCCTGCTGCAGCTCTGGCCACGCTGCCCCGTTTCCCCATAGAGCACCTCCGGCGTGTGCAGCAGCCCCTTTCGGGGACAGCCTGGCAGCACTCACCTGCCCGTCCCGCAGCCGTCCCGTGCTCCTCGGGAGCAGAGCGGGAGTCAGGGAAGCACAGAACACCAGCCCACAGCGCACTCCTGGAGTCTGGGCTAAACCCAGCACCCAAAGGGAGAGGGACTGGGCAAAGAACTGGCCACGGAGAGACTGGGGAGCTCTTCCAACGCAATTGGAATTCTTCTGGAATTTGCTGCTTTTTACCTTCCTTTTTAAAACATGCACTGAAGGTTCCTTGTGGCCAGCCTGGAAAAGCAGCAGGAATGGCTGGTTATGGATGCCATAAGGGAAATGGGAACTCTCCCCTCACCAAAACACGAGCAGAGCCTTACCTGAGGGCTCCTTCCCGAGCTACACCAGCTGGGAATGCAGGACCTCCTCCTTGGGATCACCCTTCCCACCTCAGAGCCCTCCTGTGTCAGGCTCCACATGACAAGTGGCCTCCACACACCACTCTCTGCAGTTATTTGGTTTTTTTCCAGTATTTTATTTCTGACAGGCATTTACAACGTTCCATTCATAGAACTAAAAACATAAAAATAGACCTTCTTTCAGCTTATAAAAGAAATATATAAGAACCTTTGACATAGACATGTCATGACATTATGTACAAGAGCCACGGTACCTTCCCAGTACCGGCCTTCCAGTATCTGAGTGCTGGCTGCGTCCTCTGGGAGCAGCCCAGGACAGCCAAACCCTCCAGCACGTGGGACACGACCGACAGGTGATGATACAAAAACAACCGTGTGATCATACAAAGGGGGTAGAAACTCCTCTAAAGCTCTTACCAAAAGAAACCAGGAGATAGCAAAAAGTTACTAGAGAAAGCTTTCATAAGTCAAGTATAGTGCACCAAAAACCAGGAGAGGGAAGGGGCGAGGGGAGGATGCCAGCTGGGACACACAGACAGTGATGGATGTTTGGGGGGGATAATTTTTGTTATGTTTTAAAATATAGTCAGAGTGGATTTTATAAAATATAATCCTAAGGCTATTATAAAATTTCAGGTTCTCAAAGTACCTACTGATGTGTCAAACATCAATAGATACCAACAAAACAAAACAAAATTTCATATAATCTTCCTTTTTTTTTCCTATAGGTGAGACTGCAATGGGAAAAGCTATATAAATCTTAAAAAAAAAAAGTGCTATTTTGTGTTTTGTATTTGGAAGTCTACTTAAAAACCACGAGATTTTAGTCACATTTTACCCTGTTTTAGATGTTTAAATAAAAAATTTAAAATGTTGAAGAGGTTTACTTGTGTAGAACTTTTTTCAGCCTCTATTGCAGTGGAAAAGCTTCTACAAAGGAATTAAAATACACTAGTTTCACCCACGGTAGGAGAGTGGGTGAGGTCAGTTTTTTGGCCATGAATTCCCTGTCCCCTAAGCCCAAACTCTGCCAGAGAGAGAGTGGAGCAAAGGGATCTGTGGCTCCAGCAAGGGCACACCACAGATCCCTTTGCTCCACTGCAATTCAGACATATCATTTTAATTATTATTCTTTTTATTAGCTAACTAAACTCCAGTCTCAAACATATACAATAAACCTTTTCCTGAAGACAGTTATACCTAAATAAGAGTTTCCAGTTCATATTTTAATATAAAACCACCATTCCTAACCCTCTGCAAAAAGCTAGCCTCGTATCCTAGACGTGGAGCTACCCTAAATCTCTTACCCCTTTGTGCCCCTGCATCTCAGGTAAAATACAAAAAAATATTTCTTCAAGTGTTAAATTTGGATCTCTTTTAAGAGAGTTTGGCATCTTTACAAGAGTATGTAAAACTAGAGCTTCCAACATTGACATTAAATTAGACCAGCCACAGACCAAGAGGACTGAACACAACATAAATCCCAAAACTTTCCTCACACATTCCTAAAATACATGGATATTCTCTTACATTTAGAGAGGGGAAGGGAGTCAGAATACTGCGACTGTACAGGTTAAAAAGGCAGTTTCCTCGTGAAGGAGATGAGCCTACGACCGACGGCTTTCACGGCCACCAACCCCTGTCCTCGTGCTCCTGCCGGAGCCGATTCGCTGCACGGAGGTTAAGACATCCAGAGTAATTTGTTTTCCAGTGATTATGTTCTCCCCATACTCAATTTCAGCTCCTGATTGTTTTAGAATAAATAAAATAGTGTGAAAGCCCTTGGTTAACGTGAGACAGGACCTCGAGCTCGTTTCGTTCCCGGTTTTTGAGTGTTTGACAGTTGCCTAAAATGTGGCCGCATGGCTTCGGACCAATTGAGCTGCCGCAATGGTGTGTGCAAGTGTGCAATCCACGGGGTCATCGGGAGGGACGGAGGGGCCGGGGACACCCACGGGGGCCGGGGCCGCTTCAGAGCTCGGTGTTGAGCTTCCTGCCGGGCACAAAGTNCAGAAGTCGTCGTCGTCGCTCAGGATGTCGGTCTCCTTGATGTCGTCCTGCTCCTCGTACTGCGCCAGGTCGAACTGCTCCTCGACCCAGCGGTCAGTGTCCCCTCCCTGCGCGGGCTCTTTCTCGGGGCTGCTGCTGTGGACGGCCTCTGAGTCAATGGTAAACCTGTTTCGGGCCAGCCGCCGCCTCCTCCTCCCCAGAGACTTGCTTGGGGCTGACACTGCACACACAAAGATAAAACCCCACAGGCGTTTTACACACGGCACAACTCTGGGGAAAAGCTAAGTCCTGTCCAAGCCCTGCGTCTGGCACCGCCAGGCAGCGAGAAGGCAGGGCCCGCGAGCGGCCCGCTCACTGCCATCCTCCCCGCGGCCTCGGCTGCTCGGCACGAGGCCTCTGACGGCGCCAAGGAGTTTCTGCTGCTCAGATCCACCGTGGGATAACGGCCCTCAGCTGCTGCTCCTCCTGAGCGCCGGGCACCGGCCAGCGCCAAGGGCATCTGCTCAGCTCAGCTTCTCACTCGCAGCCCCTGCTGCCAGCACACCACAAAATCCAACACCTTCGCACCTCAGAGAGGGAAATTGGTCTGGCCTGGAGCAACGCTACAGCTTTCCCAGCGGCCACCTCAGTGCTGAAGATGCTGCGTTATTTACAGGGAATGAAGTTCCCTGTCCAGGCGCTGCTACTCCCTTCCTCACTTCCTCCCTACTGGGTGAGGAAAAAAACAACCCCCAAAACCAGAAAAACTATCAGAAGTTCCTTCCTCAGCATCTACTCAGCAACTGGCCCAATTAGCAAATTCCCATCTTCCCAAGAGGCTCCTTAGGCCAAGCAGGGGCAAATCCTGCAGCTGGGGGCCCTGCAGGCACCACGGTGCTTCAGGGGGCACACACAGAGCCCTGAGGTTGCAGTTTGTCCCCTTGCACTGAACAGCACCTCAGCATCTGCAGGATGAATTTAACCAGCTCTGCCTTGGGGTTGGGGTCACATTTTAATGTCCCTGAGCCTCACAAGATGCATTAAGTACAACAGCTCAGCAGTTGTAAATTTTGTTTGTAAGGAGAGGTCTGGACTCCAAGGTGGGATTTTAATCCCTGCAGAACTCATCATGCAAAATGCCCCACAGAGCCAAACTGAAAAGAGGTCTGGCCTCTCCAGCAGGCTGGCCCCAGAGGCTGATGGAAGCAGCACTGTGGGGTTTGGCCCTCCTTGAACATCCCCTCCTCACACTCGGTGAGGCAGAGGGCCAGCAGCACCCCGAGTGAGAAGCTGGGCTCAGCTGGTGTTGGCCTGGCCTGCCCTGGTCAGAGGAGGAGCAGAAAGCCTGGTTGTCTACAGTGCTGGATCTAATGAGCAGAACAAGAAATAAACAACAGACCAGAACACAACACGCAGCGCTGCCGTGTACTTTGCAGTTGGAAGCAAATGTTTCTTCCCTCCATCATCTAGAGTTCTGAAAATGAAAACCTGCTTTTCCCTGGGATTTTCTCACTGCTTTTGCCTGAAGTCAACTGAAAAGGAAAATCCGTGGTTTAGGACAGGCCATCACAAAAATAAGAGTGCCAAGCACACGCTTCTCCAAATGGGAGAGGGAAGGAGGAGCCCTAGAGCAACTGAGCTGAAAAGGCTCAGGTGGAGGACTCCCACAGCTGCCCCTTCAAACCAAGCTCAGGGGAGCTCCTTTTCCTTGTGCATTTTAGTTCAAAAGTGCTCGGGTTACCTCAAACTTCTGTACATGCTTTTAAGAAACACGCAGCTCCTGCTCTGTTCAGTTGAACCCAGTTCAGATTAAAGTGCACAGCCAATCGGTATTGCCAGGAGTCCCATCTCCCTTCCATGCCAGAAGCACTGCTCTGAAGCTGAGCCTCCAGTGCAAAGCAAGGTAAATAAGGGCAATTTAAGGCTTTCAAGGAAGTGAAGCATGGAAAACCAGCAGTTTTTACATACACAGGAGAGAGTGCTAATCCTAATATACAAGTGACAGACACCACCACATGTCCTACAACGGTGCTGGGGTTACTGGGATCTTGAAAGTCTGTAGCCCTACAGTACCTGCCCTGTTCATGGCTGGCCTTGCACCTTTTAGAGCACACAATCTTTTTCCACCAAAAGGAACATATTGCTGGGATGAGGGCAAACTTTCGGTTTTAAGGAGCTGTCTTCTGTGTTTGTCCCGCAGGATGGAGTGCACTGCCTTCAGAAAGTCCTTCCTGTGTTCTGGTGAGCTGAAAAAGAGGTGGGAATACAAAAGGCAGAGTTACCCCTTGGGAACTGCTAAAGGCTCGCTGTAAATGAGGTAAATAATGGGCAGTTCTGGGACTTAAAACAGTGCAAATCGACTGGCAGGCGCTTCCCCAGAGAAGACTCCACTGAACTCAGTACTCTCAAAGCAAAGCTAAACCCATGGTCACTGCAGTGGGCATCCAAGGAAACCAATACCCAGTTCATTAATAAAACATTCAGCCCTTCAGCCCTCTCGAGGTTTCATTTTCCTGCAGTGCTACCCACACTTGGCTGTGTCGGATACACATCCGGCTGACCCGTGGTGCTCAGTCAATCTGTCCCTGCAAACACACCCCAAGCACAGCTCCTGCAACTCTTCCTAGAGGGAGGAACTGGCTTGGCATCAGCTCTGTTGGATCCTGATGAACCTGTGTCCCACGTTCTTACTTGAACTGTAAGAACACGCCAGGGCAACCACCACCCCAACAATGGATGTTTACTTAAGGAAAGGCAGTGTCCCAAGAGCAGCAGAGGTTGGGAGCTGGTGCCGTGAAAGGAACCAGCTGAACACAACACCTGCCATAAAGATCCAGTGGTGGAGTTTAACTGGAAAATTGCAGTAAGGCTTTTCCCATAAAGGTGCAAAGCTGATCAAGTTCTATGCCTTCATTTTCACAGACTGTACACAATTCTACCTTTCCAAAAGTAAGGCTTTAACACCCTCTCCCCACTCTCCCTACTGGCTGTTCCCAGACTGCCTCAGAGGAAAGACACGGGCAAGCAGGGATGCAGAGATGCAGCTGCCATGGAAAACAGGGAAACCCACTTACCTACAGCAGAGGTGAAATGTCCTTTCTGGCCTGCCCTCAGACTCAGATTTGACATGGACAATCTCACACACAGAATTGGTCTCTGCATCTGAAGGTAAAACCAAGCAGAACTTCATGTCTACCTTCACATTTAACTCCCAACTATTTACTGCATAATGAGGGAAGGCCCCCAGCCCAGACCTTCAAACCCTGCCAGATTCCTGCCTGGAACATTACCTGCACTGGCCAGGGCCCGGACCTGCAGCGCTTCCAGAGGGATCATGTGGCGAAACCGGAACGGATCCCAGTCTTCATAAATTGAGGCTCTATGTGATCCTCCCTGGAAGGATTTCAAACACTGTCAGGGAACGAGACACCCTGGGGCAGGCAGACAGTCCTGTGCTCTGTGCTGAGGGCTCCCAGCTACAGACCTGCTGCAATCCTCATTTTCTCACCCCAACACCTCCCTGAGGAGCCTCTCTGCAGAGACCTTGCTGAAATCTGGACTAAAGCAGCCCTAGGGCCCATCAGCTCTTAGCAACACCCTCCAAAGCCACCCAGCCCAGCCCTGGGAGCACACACACTCGGAACACATCTGGAGTCACCCTGTGCCAGCTGCCTTTCCCCATGCAGGCACCTCAAACCCCTCTCTGGCTTATGCCACAGGTAGGGATCACAAGTTTCTCTGTATCACTATAAACTGTGCCCCTGCTGTAGCACTGCCAAGCTCAGCTTTAACTTGGAATCCCAAACTCCAGAGGGATCCCTGAGCCACTCCTGATGTAGCTGAGAGCAGCCAGCACTTGCTTGGTGACACACAACACCCAGGGCACTGTGTGAGGTGACAGACATTAATTAGCTCTCAGACACTCACACACACTGACCAAAGAATCGGAGCCAAGAGATACATTCACAGTGACATCTTCATCCCTGACAACCCACCCCAGAGCAGGGAATGGATGTGGTAGGCACGGCAAAGGATAAAGGAATGCTTGCTGTGCCCAGCCAGCTCCTCAGACACCAGGGACCACACATGGCAGAGCACATTCCAGCTCCACTTTGCGGAAAGCAAAGCTCCATCAGAGCCCACGGCATCACCCAAACAGCCCCTGCAAACTTACGAGTTTCTTCTTCTGTTTGGAACCATCCTTGTACACAAGGACCACGGCAGTTTTGAACACTGGAGGAGAAAGTTAGAGACAAAAGTCATGGAGTCACAGAATCCCAGAATCCCAGGATGGTTGGGGTTGGAAGGGACCTCTGGAGATCACCCAGTCCAACCCCCCTGCCAAGGCAGGGTCACCTGGAGCAGGTGACACAGGAATTTGGATTTTAGGAATGTCTCCAGAGAGGGAAACCCCACATCCTCCCTGGGCAGCTGTTCCAGAGCTCTGCCCCCTCCACAGACAGAAATCCTTCCTCAGGCTGAGGTGGAACAACTTGTGTTTCAGCTCATGGCCATTGCTCCTCATCCTGGCACTGGCACCACTGAGCAGAGTCTGGCACCATCCTCTGACAGCCCCTGGGGACATTTGTGTGGATTGAGGGGACATTTGTGTGGATTGATGGGATATTTGTGTGGATTGAGGGGATCCCCTCTCAGCCTTCCCTTCTCCAGAGTGACCAGGCCCAGTTCCCACAGCCTCTCCTCAAGAGAGTCCCTAAGACTTGGAATGGGTCTCCTCTATTCCCAAGCACACAAACCTTTCACCTGAGCCAGGAAAGGAGGATTGGAGAACTACCAGAGAGCAGAACTGAGCACTGCAGCCAAGAGACAAACCCTTGTTTAAGTTCCAGCCAACCTTGGGGAAGGCGATGCTCAGTTACTTTCAATATCTGCTAAGGCACAGCTGACAGGCTTTCAGGCATGTGAAATAAAAGTCCTGGGATACAAACCAAATGCTGCCAGCTCAGGTTCCTTCTTCCACTTGCCCAGGGAAGCAGGAGGGTTCAGCCATATCACTGTGTTATGCAAGAGCAAGTCCCCCATGGAAAGGTCGGCGACCTGCCAACACCAACACATGCACAAGGGCAAGGGTTTTAATCAGCTCAAGACATCTGACGTGAATTTTCAGCTCAAGAACACTTGCCTGAAGTCTAGTCCTGAACACAATTTCCCCCCCAGCAAACTTCTGGAGTATTTCATCAGCTGACTGCAAACATGTGCAAACAGATCGGGATGTTTAGCAACACATGCATACAAACTCTTAATTAATGAGCATAAATTAGGGTAAATTAAAGTACAGCCCTTGGAAGTCAGGGGCAAACCCAGATGTTTTCTTTGCCTTTTCTTCCCCTTTACCCATCTTTCTCCCTACCAGTTTCTCTGTATTTTGTCTGAACATTGAAGCACATACTCAGTTTGGGGTGAAGTTTAGAGACTGCATCAGGTGCAGTGGTCAAAGCACTCCCTCCCCACAGCTGCTGTGGCTCGACTTTGCCCAAAGGCTCCTCTATGGACACATTGCTGGGAACAGACTAATACAGGAGTTCCCAGCTGCTGGGGGATGCAGCAACCAGACCTTTCTCCTTATGGTCCCCCAGAGTGCCAAACTGAGGGCCATCCCCAGGCCAGGGGATGTTATCCCATCCCTCCACCCTCCCCTCAGTGAAGTCTGGATTGAATTCAATTCAAGTCTCGAACTGAGCTGGGATTTATCTGTCTGCGCCAGGATCTACTTCAGTGGCACAGCAGGAAAGGTAAATACTGGATCCAGTTTAACAGGCACCACAACAACTTCTCCTTTTCCTCTCTGAATCTGATTGTCTGTTACCTCTTTTTTCTCCCCTGTTTGTTCTGCTATGAGTTGGTCAAACACTGCTCCATACTCTTCATGGATTTTCTGCATTTCATTAATGTGGCTGGCAACTTTGTTCATTGTTTTGATGGCCACTGGAAGAGAGACAGAAAGACAGGGGGTGAGCACAGGGAATTTTAATCCTTCAAGAAGAAGGGAGGGGAGGAGGGCTCCGGAGAAGAGATGAACCAGAGAAAAGTGGGGTTTAACTCCTTACCATCAAGGTGATAATGTTCTTCACTGTCCACATCAGTGAGAGCAAAGAGCTCCTTGAGCAGGAGGGGGTATTTGAGTATCCTCTGGATGGGTTTGATGAGGTAAGACTCCAGGGTGGAGGAGTGCTGCCGGCGTGGGTTCTGGGCATCCAGGAACGCCTTGAAAGCAGTGTCTGTCTTGGCTGCAAGATTCAAATGAAGCCATTGGATCAATCAAAAATCGTAACTGCTGCCCTGAGAAAGCGACTTTTCCAGGTTAAACTGGTTTACCCAGAGACATTTTGCAAGGAAGTGCAGATTTATTTGGCCTGCAGAATTAGATTTACACCCTCCAGGATTTGAGTCACTGCCACTCTCCCCGGATGTGCTATTTAGGATTTCACAGCAGGCATCCACCTCCAGCACAGGCAATTTCTAATTTCACTATCCATGACAGAATTTCCTGAGTGGGAAGGGCCCCACAAGGATCATCCAGTCCAGCCCCTGCCCAGACACCTCAACAGTCCCCCCCCTCTGCATCCCTGGCAGCGCTGTCCACACGCTCCTGGAGCTCTGGCAGCCTCGGGGCCGTGCCCATTCCCTGGGGAGCCTGGGCAGTGCCCAGCACCCTCTGGGGGAAGAACCTTTCCCTGATATCCAACCTGAACCTCCCCTGGCCCAGCTCCAGCCGTTCCCTGGGTCCTGCCCCTGTCACAGGGAGCAGAGATCAGAGCCTGCCCCTCGGGAGAAGCTGCAGACAGCAATAAGTACTTCTGGCCTGGCAGCTATTTTGGAGCAGCACAAACTGTTTTAATCATCTGTTCCCTTTAAGCAAAGTCTCAAACTGGACATTTGTGAGAAGTCACTGCTTCTAAGCCCAGGTGCACCCACAATATTGGCAGGTCTGGTTCTTGTTACCTCACTAAACCTTAAAATGCAGCACTGAGTCACAACAACATCAGGAGCTAGCGAGAGGCAGGAGCAGTAAACTGAGGCTAATGCACCAGATTCTGGGAGCACAGGCACACTGGACACCTGACTGCCATCATCTTTTCTACCTGACTGCACCTGAATTTATAAAATTGCCATTTTCCCTGTTGCTCCCTCCACTGGAGCATAAGGAGGGAAGGAAGGAGGAGGTGGTATTTATAGACATACAAATTATTCAGTGCAGGAGCAATTCCACACAATTGCTTTTATTAGAGTCATGTCCCCTGCTGGGGCTGGGGGGGGTTTTGCAGACAGTCACCTGATTTCAGTAAAGCAATTCGAGTTTCAAATCCAAAAGCCACCTGCACCTCAGCTGAGGACACCCAGTGACACCTGAAATACACTCCCAGGCTTTTGAAGAGATTTCTCTCTGGAATGGAATTGTAAGTTCTGTTTGTGCCATAATTCAAGCACAACACTTTCTCATTTATAAATACAGTCAGCAATGGAAAAGAAAAGCAAAATAACCAGATCTACCTAGTCTACAGCTTTAACATTAGGGTCCAATAAAATAATGCCAAAAGAAAGCAGCAATGTGACTTAGCAACAAATCATTTATTTATGTATTCCACAGAGCTGCCAAGTATTCTTTGCAGCACAGGGAATAAAAGTTTACAAGCAGAAATGAAAAAAGAAAAAGTGCACAGAAAAAAACATACCAAAAAAACCTCCCCAAACCAACTAAGAAACAAAAAACCCCAAAATTTTTGACTGTTGGACATCCAGATGTTCTTTGAAAAGAAAGAGCTCCTCCCTCAATGGCATTGCTACAACTGGAACCATTTGTATGTTTAATGTCTTGGCCAAAAAGGAATTGCATGAGGCACTGGTAACTCCAGGAGATTAACACTTCCACAGGGAAAAAACCTCCCTGCGAGGCAGGCTGGCCCAGGAGCCAGACCACAGGTCTTTCATCAACAGCTCAGCAAGCCAAGCTCTGCTAGGAATTCCGACATGGAAACTTCTCAGGCAAAGTGGGATGAAGGCAAGAGGAATGAGAGAGGGGAGAGAGAGCTAAAATGTTTCAACAGCTTCCATAAAACATTCTCCCAGGCTGATCCTCTCCTAGTGGCTGCCAATGTTCCACCACATTGGCCGGGGCTTCCATGGGATTGCCACCAGCAAGGATTCCTGGCACAAGCTCCAGGAGCATCCAGAGGTCACCACAGAGCCACCACTCCTGGTTCCAGAGCACACTGTGACCCATCAGCACAGAGCACAGAGCCACCATGTGATTCCCATGCAGGAAATCTCCACACGTGAGTGAACACAAACCAAACGTGGCAAGGGAGGATAAACAAAGTGTGGGGGGAGGAAATCTGCGAGCAGGGTGAGCCACCTCTTGTAATGAGCTGCTCAGGTGTCACCACAGGGTGGTCCCACGGCACAGAGCGCTCCAGGAGCCTCTGCAGACTTAACTCCCTACTCCAAGGGCTCCTGGAGAGCATCCAGGCACGTGTGTGCCCCCACTCCTGCCCTGAGAGGGTTGGGGTGCAGTGACCACAGCCAACATGTGGCTGTGACAGCTGAGGAAGGGGCTCTTACCTTTCACCAGCACTTTGGGGACTTTTGTGTGGCTGGCACAGAAGGCACTGTACAGCTTGAACCGGTCAGCGTAGTACAGGAAGGATCCACCCAGGGAGAACAACACTTTCTGGGATTAAAGGAGAAAAAAAAAGCATTAGTAAAAAGGCATTTTGTTACTCTGCCTTCAGCCAGGGCATCTGAAGCTTCCACCCAGCTTTTGGAGGACAGGACAATGCAGTTTTAGTGTGTTTGCACACCAGGACATCACTGCTGGAGTGAGCCCAGAGGAGGCACCAGGATGATCAAAGGGCTGGAGCAGATCTGCTGGGAGGAAAGGCTGGGAGAGCTGGGAATGTTCAGCCTGGAAAAGAGAAGCTTTGGGGTGACCTCATTGTGGCCTTCCAGGACCTGAAGGAGCCTGCAAGGAAAGTGGAGAGAGACTCTTTACAAGGGGCTGAAGTGCCAGGACAAGGGGGAATGGCTTCAAACTAAAAGAGTAGGTTTAGATGGGATATTGGGAAGGAATTGTTCCCTGTGAGGGTGGGCAGGCCCTGGCACAGGGTGCCCAGAGCAGCTGTGGCTGCCCCTGGATCCCTGGCAGTGCCCATGGCCAGATTGGACAGGGCTTGGAGCAACCTGGGACAGTTGAAGAGGTGGAACTGGGGGATCTTCCAGGTTCCTTCCACTCAAACCATTCTGTGACTCCATGATTCGCCCACCAAGAAACAGGCCCAGCCCTGGTGTGTGGAGTCAGCCTCTGTAAGCAGCATCATGAGCCAAGTCCCAGCCTGGAGGCAGCACTAACTCCACAGGGACTGGGCTCACAGGTCCAGAGCTGCACTTAAGAGCCTCACTGACCTCAGCAGTGGCCAGAGGCCACAGAGAGGACTGGATGTGTCTGACCTTGCAATGGATCAAGGCACGGAGGAGCTGCAAGCAACACTCATCCCCCACAAACACACGGAGGTGTTCGCCTTCCTGGAAATGAGTTGGTGTTCGGGGTCAAACACAATCCCAAAATGTCTCAGGAACCAGACAGCACCTGGGGAGGGGCTGAGACCACACGTGGGCAGCTTGGGGACAGTGAGTGAGAGACAGGGAAGCAAAGTGCAGAAGTGAAACCACAGAACTCCACATTTCACACCCTGCTCTCGGACACGGCCCAGGGGCAGAACTGAAAGTGAGCTCGCTGCAGTTGTTATGGGAAGAGCTGGAGGCAGCAGCACTCGGGAGAGCTTTCTCTGGAAGGCACTTCACTGGCACTCCTGCCTTGGAGCTCAGAGCACACAGGGGCCACAGAGGCTGCCTCCAGGAAAAAAGTGTCCCTGAGCTCTCCGTTAAGGGCACACTTCCTACCAACCAGAGCTGTGTTTTAGTTACGTGAGGGCAGTGGTCATGGCTGAGGCTCATGTTAAACAAACACCTGATGGCACAAAAAGACAAATTCTTTCAACAGTTCTTTCAAGGTTGTATGCTAGCTGAAGAGCAATCCCAGAGGAATTATTATTATTATTATTATTATTATTATTATTATTATTATTATTATTTTTAATCCTGTCCTTTACCAAAGTGAGTGCTCAGAGCCAGACTGGAATCCCCCAAAGGAAAAACATTCTATCGTCTCCTTGCCATGCCTCCAGTACTAGTACCACTGCATTAGACACAAAATGAAATTTGTTCCCATGTTTCCCTGGGTTTTAAAAGAAGTTGAAAGAGCTGCAGTTTACATTTTTACCTGTGAAGATGCACACCTGCTGAAAGCCAGAAGTATTTGCCACTATGGACTGAAAGTGCAAATACAAAATTCCGTGTATTGTTCTGATCTGTAGCCCCAGAGGGTTTCTGAACATGAGACTTGTCAGGACAAAGATTTTATGTAACTTTCCATTTCTAGCATTTCCTGACAGCTCAAGACAAGAAATCTGGCAGAAGGGCAAGAATAGCACCAAAAAGCACATGGTTTCTAGTGCTCTATATGGCTAAATGTAGCATAAACTACAACTGCAGCAGGATAATTTTACAGCAGCACCAGCATCAGTTGAAAATTAATCTCAAATGGAAGGAGATGCAGGTTTTTACATGAACAGTGGCAACAGTCAGAAAAAACATGATGGAGAGCGTTAAAGGTCTCCTCAAAATGTAAACAATGAGACAACACAAATAATGTGGTTTTATATACATAAAAGTAAACAATTACTACCTTAAATTGTTCAACTTTTTCAAGCTTTTCCAGGTCTGGAACCAGCCTTACTCCATCTTCCAGAGTTTTCAAGAACTCTACCTGGAATGCTACCATTTCAGTCAGATTCCCAAAGAGAACATCCAGCTAATAAAAGGGAAAAAAAAAAAGCAGAACGCTGAAAATATCACTTTGAGGCTATATTCTGTTTTCTAGAACTGCAGTAATTCTCAGTCCAATGGCATAATCAGGAATGATGTCAGGAAAAAGCAAGCTGCAGACATTACTGAGCAGCACCTTGATGCTCTACTCAATCCATTATTTGAAAGGAGTGGAATTAAGTGAAATTCATTTCAGACAAACGAGCCCAGCTGGGTGGGCAGAGTGGAGGGGCAGGAAAAAGGTCTCTGGCTGAAAGACAAGCAAAGGTCAACATACCTCATCTGGTGTGAGGAAGGTTTCTTTCTGCAGAGGCTTCAGGTATCTCTCCATCAGGCAATTTAAGTCCTACAAATGCAGAAGATTCCCATGTTGGTCCCTCAGACTGCCTCTGGATATTTACTGAGGTGGCAAATGGTGCTTACCTGATCTGAGAATTTTCCCTTTTTACACACAACACGAAACAGTTGGGTTTCACACAATTTAAGACAGGAAAAGGAAACGTTTGCACGTTTCTAGTTACAAAATCAATACCAGATCTCAGTGAGCAGTAACTGCACACCAGCTAAGCCAGTTCAAAACAACAGCCGAATCATCTGGAAATGCCTTATTTCAGGGGTTTAAGCTATATTTTAGGCACAGATTGTAGGATGGAATGCAAGTTCACCACCAGATACACACACCAAACACAGCCCGAAGCAGCAGAGAAGAAACCAAGAGAGTTTTGCAGGGAAGCTGAGGCTGAGCCCCCCTTACCTTGACATAGGTGCGCTCGGTCTCCAGCAGCTCACAGATGACCTTCCTCAGCTTGTCTGCGTCCGTGAGCTGCCTCATGGTGCTCAGCTGGGGCCCTGCACAGTCCTGGGGGGGAGCACTGCAGTCAGAGGGGTTCATTTCATGCAGACTGCGACAGAAAGCTGCGACCTGCTCTGTGCTCTTTGGAGAGAAGGGAGAGGAAAGAGCAGTGGTAATACTTGGAAGTAAGAGCCAGAGGAACAATGGGGCTGAGAGGGGTTTGCAGCTGAGCAGTTGCAGCTTGGGGACTTTTTAACAGGCACTACGACTGTCTATCCTGTCTCTCCGTGAATGGGGACAAAGGAAAAAGAAAGGAGTTGCAGAATTCAAATTAACTGAAGTGCTGTTCAACTCCATTCCTGGTTTCAGACAAATGTGAATTTTAATTAAAATAGGCTCGTCCAGCACTTAAGATTGACAAACTCACAGAGAGGCCCAAGAACTGGGAACCAAAAATGCCTGTGCAAACAAAACACACACCCAGCCCCCTGCCAGTTCCCCAATGTGGGCTGCAGCAGTCCTGCAAACAGCTCTGCTAACACAGAGGACAAACCATTCGCACTGGCGTCTGGGGAAGCACAGCCATCCCAGCTGAAGCCTCTCCAGGCTCCCAGCACAAGCTCTTTGGGAAAGCAGCTGTATCCCTAAGCTGTGTCTGGGAATGTGCCTCGCAGGGTGAACTTCTTCCCCGTAAGTGCCACTTCCCAGAGCTGCTCCCTCTTGCTGCTTTCTTTAATATTTAATCAGCTGCCTATATATAAAGCCAGTTATCCTCACTTCACCCCCTCGTGTTAGATCATTCCCTCACATCTTTCATTACCCTGAAAAGTCTGGAGCAGGAATAGTCTCTGGTGCCAGCGACGACAGCCCCAGGCTTCCAGGATTGCCAAGGCAGCCGTGGGCTGTGCCCATGCCTCCCAGAGACCTGGAGGGAAAAGAGCTGCTCCAGTGACCACACCTGATAATCCTGCCAGGGGATCTTAGGCCAGGTTCGGCACTTCCCAGCACTGCCTCTACAGCCCCCCAGTTCAGGAATTTCGCCATGGAAAGGGTGGTCATGCACTGGCAGGGGCTGCCCAGGGAGGTCTGGAGTGCCCACCCCTGGAGGTGTCCAAGGAATTCCTGGAGGTGGCACTCAGTGCTCTGGGCTGGGGACAGGGTGGGGACTGGGGACAGGCTGGACTCCATGGTCTCAGGTGTTCTCCAACATGGATAATTCTGTCATTCTGTGAAAACAACTGACCCAAAATCAGCCTGTTCAAGCAGAGAAATGCGAAGAGAGCAGAGGAAAAAAAAATCCAACAAAAGAAAAAACAGGGGAAAGGAAGAGAAGAGAAAATAAAGCACATCCCCACCTTGCAGTTTGGAGACAAAGCTCTGCCCCTGGGACATCACTTCACTCCCACCCACTGGTAGTTGTGATCTCCACATTTTTTAAGCCATGCAATCTGCTCACACAGAGCTATTTCCTCTCTGTGCACCTACAATCCATGCTAGGGACAAGGAAGGATTTCCCCCCCTTTCCTTAGAGGTCTCTTAGGGCTGCAAATGCTCCCCTGAGGTCCCATTACGCAGCACATGAGCAAAGATGCTCATTACACAAAGGACCATTTTTTCAGGACACAAGTGTAAGTCAGGAACTCATTGTATTTGACTTTGGCTGTCTGTACAAAAATGCCTCTTGAACACACTTCATTACAGGGAAAATATTCATCTTCAGTTTCTCAGGTTTACCTCAGATGTGAAAGAAAGGAAAAATACTGCAAGTTGACGGCAGGAGGAAGCAGTGAGTTGGACCAGTCCATTTCCAACTCACTCTGCTCCTGGCATGTGTCACTGAGATTTGACATTCATTAGTCTTAATTACTCAATAATTCCTGTTACTTTTCAGCAAGGTTCCACCTATACTCACTGTGCTCTTAAGTATAAAACACACCCAAACTTTTACACCAGATCTGCATCAAACTTCAGCAGGTGTGACCTCGATCCCAACAGCCCCAAATCCACCAAGGGCAGTAGGTGAAAGCCTGGCTCCAGCCCAGGCTAAAACACCTTCCGAAGTTCCCTGCTCTGCTGGGAAGGCACAGAGAACTGACAGCTCAGACATGATAATCTGAGCCTGCAGAGACCCAGGACAGGCAGGGTTTTGCTCAGCAATGTCTGGCTTTGTTAGCACTACTTGAGGCAGACGTGTCCAGTGGTGCTTTGCTTTAAGATCCTAAAGTACAAATAAATCCAGTTCTAATGCATAAAGCACAATCTGCAGTCAAACCCCAAAATAAACCAAGTGTTTCAGGCAGTTCCTGCCTGCCATCCCACAGATCCTGCCATCCTGTGCATGCTCCTGCAGGGAAAGATGGGTCACCCAGAAAGAGAGAGCGAAAATCTGCTCCAGGCGTGAAACACCAGCTCAGCACTGAAGTTGAAATAACTCGTGGAGGCATGTGGTGTGCCCCAGCAGGAGCAGTTACACCCATATGGCAGGAAGGAAGTGTGGAGGACTTCCCAAAGCCTTATCTCCACTTGTGCACGCTCCATAAACGGCTCGCGGGCTCCAGCCACAGCCAGCGGTGCCTTCCCACTGCCCTGCCCCACATCTCCTGGGGAGCTGCCCGCACAGCACTCACCCCACACTCTCTGGACAAAGTCTCCAGCACAACCACGTTCACAAACCCGTTCTCTCGCTTGCTCACTGAATGAACAGTTGTGGTGTGTGACCCCCAGTGAGTGGGGAGGTCTCCCAAGGTATCTCCTTCAAGGCTGAGGGCTCCTTGCCACCACGGAGTGGTGATTAGGACTTGCTGAACTTTGACTTCTTAGCCAAGGCATATAAAGCATTGGCTGTGCATATATAACCCTTCAGACATAAACCACTGACCAGGACTAGGACTAGAGCAGATCCAGCTGCACCTAAACCCCTCTGTGAGCTTAGCAAACAACGGATCGTTTCTGACCCTCATTCCTCAGCAGGAGGTTGCAGTAAATAACCAAGTGAGCCTCGCCATCAAGCCTTGTTAAACCACTGTCACAGTGACCAGCAAACCTGGTCACCTTACCAGTCCATATCAATAAAAATATTGTTGCTTCTCTCCTAGAAATGAAATGCACTACTCCACCTGCAACAACTGCTGTGCTTCATCCCTGAGCACAATCCTGTCTACCCGGTATTCCCTTTAAAAAATCCTTTTCCAGACACAAAGCAGACACACATTGCACACGGGGAGCTTCGGGGCACAGCTATTTTGGTGAAAACTCTCAAGCAGATTTCACAAAAACCTCTCTGTCCCCATTTTCTCAGAGAAAGTGGATAGAGTAGGGAAGGTCTGGAATAGAAACAGATCCTTTTATCTCCCTACACCAGCTCTGCCAGCAGTGACAATGACAGCACTAAACCAGGATTTCTTTAGGAGAATTACGGCATCACACTTCAGACACAATCCTGCAGGCAATCCCTTCCAGCAAGCTGAAAATGAGACTGAGGGCTGCCACAGCTGGGCTGGAAAGCGGAGTTCACAACCACATTAACCCCTCCTCGGGAAGGGGCTCAGCGGAGGAGCCAGGCTCACATCCTTCCCGTGGAGGAGGATCAAGGACATTCACCACCACGGGGCTGCTGCCCACAGTGGGGAGCTCTGGCTGCTCCGTAGTTCTGAAAGCCATTTCCTCCTGCGTTTGCCATGCAAAGACATCGAGGTGCCTGGCAGCAGGCAGCTCGCCCTTGGCACGGCACAGAGCACCTCTGGGCAGCACACGCCAAGCAGCAGTGCCCTCCCAAACAAAGCAAGGCAAACTGCATCCTTTCAGCACCGCCAGCGCCGTGGCACGGTAACAAAGAGCCTCTGCAGGGCACACGCGTTCCAGCTCAGCCTGGAATTCGGAACCTGCAAATGGAACGGCATGACAATCCCGTAAGTGCCGGTTCCTGAGCCCATCCCCTTGGATCTGCTCACCAGGTACAGCATTCGGTACAGGGAGTCCCCGTCCCTGCCGGCGCTCTCGCTCCGCAGCTTTCGCGTCCCCCTCCAGAGCGCCGACATGGCCGGAGAGGCAGGGGCTGTCACCGAGCCGGCAGCACGGCCCCGCTGCTGCTCATCCCCGGCTGCTCCCCGCGGCTCTCCCGCTCCTCCCAGGCACCCCGAGCTGCTCCCCGCCGCGTGTGAGCGGGGCAGGGCAGCGCCCACCTCCCTGCCGGCACAGCCTCCCCTCCCGTGCCATCTGCTCACCGCATCCACGGGATCCCTCCCGAGCCGGGCGCAGCCAGCACCGGGCGCTGCCGGCCGAGGCAGCCGGGCACAGGGGCTGGAATGCAGAGGAGCGGAGCCGGGGCAGCCGGGAATATCGGTGTGAGCTGCTGTGGCTCAGCACGAGCCCGCTGGCTGCGAGCGGCGCTGCTCGGGAATATCCAGCAGCGGAATGGACACGGCACCCAATTACAGCAACTTGTAAGAGCCGCTTCTGCCGCTGGGAAACCGACCCCGCAAATCCCCCTTTTAATCCTTTCACGTCTACTGCAACACACTGAAGGTTTGGAGACTTATGCTGGTCTCGAGTAATGCTGCAGAGAGCAGCCGACCTACTTTTCTCGGAAAAAATTCCTCCAAGTGGCACAGGCGTGCACACACAGAGCCCATCAACCACGCTCCCCAAGCACCGCTGCTGCCAGGTAATTGGCCTTTACTGCCACAGGCACATGTCTGCAGTTAGAAACAGGGAGAAACCAGTGTCCTGCAGTAATGGTAACTGGTGACACTCATTAAAACACATCCCCAATTAAATTCAAAGGACCGTGACAGGAAAACACACAAAGACTGATTCTGAGATTCAATACAGCACCTATTTTAGCCCTTGGCAACCCGCAGCATCAGGAACTTGCATATACGCTCAGTTTTCTGGGTACCTCCTTTGAACCTCAATATTGAGGAGGCCAAAACAATCAGGTCACCACGGGGGCAAGAAACCACTGAAGAAATTACCGTGGTGTGAAAAGTTTCTGATGTTCTCTTGAATAGAAGCTGACAGGGGGCCATCCCCCCCCTTTCATAAACAGCCTGAAATTTGGTGCTAGATGAAAACAAGCCTGAAAAGGTGGCAGGGAGCAGGCTTTCCTTTCCCCCACTCTTCTCCCTCCCAGCTCTCTCCTCCCCATGGCTCCTACATGAAATGGGCACAGAAAGGAAAGCCAGAAGCCCACCCCAGAGCAGAAGCCACTTGTAGAAAACCTCAGGCCAATGCCAGTTGCGTGGCTTATGGAGAAGGGTTGCAGCCGGAAAGCACCTTGCTTGCCACCCTTCACACAGATGTCATCCCAAGAGATAAGAGAGTGAAATTAGATAGGGAGTGAGTCCAGAGAAGAGCAGCTATCCCACACCACTGATACCTCAGCCCACCTTGGCAAAGGGCTTCCAGTGTTTTACCACAACAGACACAGACACCTTATCTTCCCTTATTCTGTACAATGGAATCGCTACTTTGTCAACAGCGATGGAGAAGAAAGCTCTGCATTACCAGGCCTTTAGGATATACAGAAGACAAGCTTCTCAGAAAGGGGAGGAATCCTCAGAGCTACTGCTGTACCTCCAAAGCCTTCAGCACCACCACAGCTCGGAGGCTTCTGCAGATTAAGAAGCAGAAGCACCACTGCTGAGGAAACACACACCCACGTGCACACATGCTGGTCTGGGGGAAGGGACAGAGGCAGCTGCAGCCAGGACGAGGAGGAGAAGGAGGGGGAGGAGGGAGGACACATTCCAGTGCCTCCTGTGTCACACAGCCCCCTGCCACCTGCCTGACAAAGGTAGCAGGGACCAAGCCGAGGTTTTGGTGGGATTTCCCCCCACTTACCTTCACACAAAGCGTGTGCTACGAGAGCAGTTGAACACGGGCTGTGAGCACCTCGCTCCTCTCCTCTTCTCTTGAATTATTGATGCTCCCCTAGGATCTCTTTGCTGGCTGGAGAGCCAGGGAGCTTCCTGGGGAAGCTGGGAGCTGTCCCTCTCTGCAGTGCATGGATGGAGCCCTGCCCCAGGACGGGCACAAGACACCCCAAAGGCTGTTCTGGGATCTCGAGCTCCTAACGCTGCCTCTGTGCTGGAAGGAGGGGAGCTCTGCATTTAGCTGGGGAGCTCTGATGCTGGTGAAATGGGAACATTCCCCTGCTGACCAGCAGTGAATGGATGGGAGTGCTGCTTTAGCCAAGAAGGGCAGAAAAATAAAGGGAGCCTCCCCTGAGCTCCACCATCCAAGGCTGGGAGCTGTGGCAGCGATGGGAGGGATAAAGGGGAACGTGGCACGAGGGCAGAGCCTTCCCCTTCCCACATACAAAAATAACCCCTGTGAAACAGCCTTGAGGACACCACCTTAATCTTCTGTGCCATAATCCCAGGAGCATGGAAAGGTGTGGGAGTGCATGGACAGGAAAACAACTTTGTTTTTCTCCTTGCCGTGTGTGACTTCCCATGGGAAAACACACATTGCAAGAATCCTTCCTTCCCATGCACATCAGCTTCCCCAAGCACATGGAAAAGCCAAGGGATTAGGAAAACCCTCAGCTGAGCTTGTCTTCTCCCCCACTACCATATACTAGAATTTTCTATAGGCATTGCAGAATAATTTAGGGGTTTCTACAGTCAGCAAGGAAGGCACTAAGTACAGAGCAGGGACAACAGCATCCCTGAGCTTGCCAAACTGAGCAGGTTAGATATACTCCATAGGTACTTGTGTCCTTTATTTGCAGGAGAACATTTCATGCAGTTTGAAACAGCAAAAAAAAAAAAAAAAGCCTCACTCCTCTTCACCCCACACAAATACAGAGCCATATTTCTGTATCCCAAAAGGAAACATGCAGTGATGTCAACATTTCATTGCCAGACAGGCAGAAGCTCCTCCCGTTGGAAACCAGGGCTCCTTGGAGCTGGGAGTTACTCCTCCAGGATGGAATATTAAGCATTAAAGCTGCTAACACCCATTTCTCAGTTTGACTAAATCTGCTGAGCTGCAGAGCTAATCGGGTAATCCTGTGCAGGTAATTACAGCTCTGAGCATCCAGGAGACAAGAGGCAAAACCCCGCAGCCAGTGCACAGCTCAGCAACAGAAAGCCCTGGAAAACCCATGGAGAGCACTGATTCCCCAGCAGGCACGTGCTGTGCTCGGTGCTCTGTCACAGCTTCCTTTGACAGAACAGACTCTGCTCAGAGCATATGAGAATCCCACATAATTACAGTTAGAAATCCCAAACTATCAACAAACACTTCCACGCACTGAAGAAGAAATTTACAGTTAAAAATCAGAACTATCTACAAACACTTCCACTTACTGAAGAAGTTTACAGTTAAAAATCCCAAACTATCAACGAACGCTTCCCACTCACTGAACAAGAAATTTACAGACAAAAATCCCGAAGTATCAACAAACATTTCCACTGACTGAAGAAGAAAATATTTGTACTTACAAGAAAAAGTTCCTCAATAAAACCTGGAAACAAACTGTGTGAGTAATCACCTTCTCTGTGAGCATTTTGTGTTTTCCCCTGACTTCCACTGTCTGGCTATCAAGGACAAAACTCCAGGATAGAGTGACACCAGGGATCAGGAAACAAGAGGCCAAGGTCTTTTCCTTCCTTTCTCTGCAGCAGAGCAGCAAGGGACCAGCCCAGAGCTCACTACAACACATCTTGGTTAAAATAGGAGAGAAAACACGCACAGAGAGAAAACACCAACAAACTGAGATCTAATTCTCATTAGAACTGTGAAGAAAAATAGCTGTAAGCTCTCACCATCACCTATATCACTAACACCTAAAAGCAATCAGGACAACCTCGCTGGGTTGTGCCTCAGAGGCCACCGATCATCACCCACTGCCACTGCGAACGTCCCTTCATCGATGGCCATTAGCAACCCATTTGCACAAGCTCTTAGCTGTAACTGCAGAGTTTTGCTTCAGTTTAAGGCAGACTGGCTATGATTAGTCTGCAGCTAGAAACCTGCATGTGAGCGATGCCATTGCTTTAAGGAAATGCAGTTTAATTTACAAGTGCCATAAGACTAGAGATCAAGAAAGAATGAGAAATCCTAGTGATCCACATGGTGTAGTGGAGCTGCTCTGGGGATGGAGGCAATAACCAGCCCATTTAAAAACTGCGTGGGGTCACTATCACAGGGTACTGAGGATGTGAACCCACCCTGGACAAAGGGCACAAGTCTCGCTGAGGAGGCAGCCGGTGACATGCCACAGTCAAAGCCGTGCCCTGCTCCGTTCAGGATCAGCCATAAACATCTTCCAAGCAAAACCAGCGTTTTCCCAGAAAAGGTGCTGCAGTCTGGCTGCTCTCCCTGTCGGGTGAAAATTGAACCTCCTCACCTTGCTCATCTTGTCGGCCTCGTCCGATGACTCCAGGTCCTGCGCTTCTGCCTCCTCCGGGGCCGCCTCGGCGGAGCTGTCGGGGTCACTGCAGAGGGAGTGCCCTGCCGAGAGTGACACGGGTGTGAAAACACGGCCAGAATTCCCCAAAATCCCCAAGGAAAGCTGGGAGCAACCACAGAGTTCCCATGGAACTCGAGCACATTCCAACAGGAGGTTGTGCTAGAGGCACCCAACGACCTCCGAGGAGGGTTTGCAGCACAGGTTTAAGGACAGGTGTAAAAACAAACAGGTTATGACCAGACATCATTTCACGGGGAACTACAGATTCAGAGATAAGGCTAAAATGTCACACTGAGATTCTGACACACAGCCTTCATTGCTTGGCTAGTGAGCGGTGCCAAGGACCTTTCCACCCCAGTGGTTTCCCATGGAAACTGTGGTAAGCAGCTCTTGGTGCTGGCCAGCCCTTCCCTGGCTCATATGGGACATGGTGAGTCCACTGCCTGCATTTCTGGCCTGACACACTCACTTGCTGAGAAAACAAACCCAGTTTTAGCAGTTTTTAGGAGTCAGGACCCAACGTTCAGCTGCTGTTCAGGCAAGCTTTTAAACCCCATTATCAAAAACCATTTGCGTGACTGTGCAAGATTTCCACTTCGTTATGTCCAGAGATAATCCGGAAAAACCAGAATTCAGAAAGCTGGAAATAAATTCAGAACATATTCTGCACACTGGGATGGAGCCAAGCTGAGCATTGAGGAAATGGAAAGGACATAAAAGGAAGCTCAGAGCTCAGGCCCCTCTTCTGAAAAGGGAGAGTTTACCTTGGAAACAGATCTGCCTGGAAGGGTTGTTTGGCAGCACAGAATCTATTTGAAGAAGTGTTTTTTCTGTAAGAACTTCATTTTTCTGAGCCTTGCCCAGATTTTATCAAATCTCACTATCAGCTTTACGCTCTCTCCATTAAACGTGCGAAAAAGAATTCTTAAACCCCTCAAGGTGTCCATTTAAGAAAACAGAGAAGATAAGTGCTATGTGCCATAATTTGTGTGGGGCAGTTTCTTCTCTGCAATTAATTTTCCTTCTCAAGCTGTGTGAAATGCACCTTGCAGCTGTTTCTCACCCCAAACCAAGGCAATAATATTTGTTCATATTAATTTAAGCCACTCCTTTATCTTTTCCTGTACGTTAAAGCCCCACTTAACCTGTTTCCTGCACTTTTACCCAGCAGACAGGAATCTTTCACACAGCACGTGTGCTCAGGCTGTTTCTGGTGTCTTTGGCCACCACGGCCCTGAGCAGGTTTATCTGCTGCTGGTTAAATGCAATCAGAGCAATAAAGCTGCACGTTCCTGCCCGTTAATTCCTCCCAGTTACCGTCCCACTTCTGTCAGGATCGTTCCATCACCTGCTTTTTGCCCTGTGAATCCCTATTTAGCTCTGCCAGGAGAACGTGCTGCTTTCCTTCTTCCTGACCACTGCCATTTGCTGCCTCCACGGGACGTTAAGGAATTAGAAGGGGAAATCCAAAAAAAGCAGCAGGAAAAGGGGGTCAAATCCCTGTGGCCCCAGCACAGAGGGAAGTCACAGGAGCCCCAGCAGGGCTGCCTTAGCAGTGTCATACCTGTGACAGTGTGACCAATGCCCATTAAATAACTCCCACTTGTGCCTACAACCAGCAAAATGGAAGGAAGTTTTACATCACAGGAGCAAAGCTGCTGGGGCTTAAAGGCCTGGAGAATCATGGAAAGCTTCAGCATCAACCCAACACTTGGCTAGAATTTTCCACAGCTGCTGCTTCCGACTTGCAGGGTTGGTGTAACTCAAGATTTTAAAATGAGATTTCCACAATGCGGGGTACCTCTTAAAGCCTCCTTCTTGTTGCTGGGCTAGATATTTATTTATTACTATTTATGTATTTATTTATTATTGTTACTGTTTATGTATTTATTTCAGTGCAGTGGGAATAGATGTCTCAAGCCAAGCTCTGCCAACTGCAGCACAAAGCTCCCAAGTGTGCACCCTGCTAACACAAACCAGGAATCCTGCACCTCAGTGCCTAGGCTTCAAAAAAAAACCCAACACCGTCTATTTGGGCAGTTTAACAGCAGCTTCCTTAATCCAAATGCTGCCAGGGAATGGCCCCGTTATGACAACAGAATACCTTGCTGAAGAGGCTCTGTCATTAAATGCAACATTTTTGATAGGAGGTGTTAGGGAATGGTGTCTCAGATTAAATTCTTATTTAAGATGACATTTCACCTATAAATCCGCAATAAAACAGGTGAGTATGTACTTCTTTCTTCCTTGCAGAAGAATTGTGGTTAGCTCTGAAACACTGAACTACGCAAGGAGCGCGTGCCCTGGGACCACGGGAATGAGGGACTTCCATGGGGAAATCGGGAACACCAGCCTTGCCTCCTGCAGGTCCAGGCCCGGCGCGGCCGCCAGAGGGCGAGGCAGCACCGCAGGAATTCGGGGAATTCGGGATGAAAAATGAATTCTTAGCCCAAACCCCTCCAGTGGCTGCTGCAGGAAGTGCGCCGGAATTGTTAAATCAAGCACTGAATGAGAACACTGCTACAAAAGGTCTGAAATCAGCCGTCAGCCTCGTGAAAATAATCCTGAAGAAATGAGGGTCACTGCTGGCCTCAGCTGGTTCTGAAATCCAAATTACTCAGCCCAAGGGGGCCTGTGATGGACAAGGATGGAATAAAGAACAGTGGCTGTTCTTACAGCGCAGCAGAAGTTTGTTCCAGTTTTACAGCACAGATTTAGCCTGCGTGTTAATTATTCCAGCCTCTGGCTGCTTTCTGAATGCCAAAATAACAAACTCCCTAAAACACCCATGTGCTCCCTGTCTAGGAAACTGATACACCCATTCCAAGCAGGGGGAGCACTTCTATTTTCAGTCTGTATCCATTCTGTGTGGTGATTTGTAAGCTTCACATTATCCCCCACGCTAAAGGTCTCCAAAATACAGCAGCATGCAAAGCCTACACCTCAGAGGCTCTGCCCCACACTGAAAAAAGGGAGTGAGTTGTGGGGAGACCACAAACAATGATGGGTACTACTGCCATTCCCAAATCCCCTTCCAACAGCAGAATAGCTTCCTGATGATCTGGGGGAGATCCAAGGCTGTGTTCCCAGCTTTCAGCCTCTCGTTCCCTGCTCCAAGGGGAGCAGAATGGGCAGGCAGAACACTCCTCGTGGGGAGGGGAGACAGAGCCCGCTGATCCTTTTAGGCAATAAGGAAAACCTGCTGTGGGGCTCCAGACAGAACCTCAGCTAATCCTCCTCAGCCAAATTTACGCAGGCTGTGTTAGCAGGAGAGAACCCAGAGCCAGGAAAAGCAATAACAGATGAAAGGAACAGAACTTGTGGCTCTGCAAAGGCAGCGCAATTCTACGGGGAAAGCATCCATCGTGCCCACGATGGCAGTTCTCACATCAATCAGAGATATAAAACCCAAGGTCACCTCCAGAATAACCTGTTAAGCAAACAGAGTGAAGAAAGCAGGGCCACAGAGCTGATTTGCAGCTCCAGCCCCACGCTCAGCATGTGCAAGGGAGTTGCGGATGATGAAAGAGCCGTGAGAGACGTCGGATTTAACAGGAGCTCTGGCACACGCTCCAGGGAGGCCGACTCCCAGAAACACAGCCCTGCTTTGCTCCTCTAGACCTCCCACTGAGCAGCAAGGCACCAGGAAAGCTTCCTTCAAAAAAAAAAAAAGTAACACGTATCTTTCATATTTTGAAAATACACAGTATCATTTGCCTCATCCAAAAATAAAATGTACCCTTTGCTGCCTTCACAGCTGAGGAAGAGTTGCTAGTGAAGAAGATACTGCTAAGACTCCAGCATGATCCTACAGGCAGATGCTGGGCTCCTGGAGAATGGATGTGCCCACAGGCACTGTGTGCCCGCTGCCCCTCTGACCCTGAGGAGAGGGGACTGCACGGCCCCAGGGCCACGGACAGGATCTGTGTCCTATAAATAAAGCATTCAGCAGAAATCATGGAGCTGATGTGCCTGGCCAGCCAAAATGCCTGGAACCAACAAGGACACAAATAAATAGGTCAGTGGGTATTTCATACTTGACTGCTCTCTGCAAGAAGCCGTGGAGCCAAGAACAAAAATCTAAGATACAGCCCCAATATCCCAAGTAAGAGCACAGACCCCTTTTTAAACATCATGTGGATCCCACTTTAGGTAACGGGTCCCTGACAAAGCACAGGAGCAGAAGAAAGGCTTCAGTAAAACACTGTGTTCTACAAACACCTGAACAGAGGGAAATGGGTGGGGAAAATCACCTGCTTCCCAATCACACACTTGGGTGCAGAGCCTTGACTGCACTCCCACCTCGGGCTAAGCCATCCCAAATTATTTCATGTGGCAACTTCCAGAAGCTGCCAGGGACACCTGCACTCCTCCTGCTGGCCGAAGAAATATTCCCCTCCCTTTGGGGGGGAACAGAGGCGGATCCCAGCCCAGCATTGCCTGCGTTTAGAAGGAACGTGAATGTTCAGGAGGGAGGTGGTTTGGCCCTGCAGGCACTTCACGTGCTCTCGGGAAAGCAGGAGCTGTTCCACACCACTGCCCAGCCCCGGAGGAGCTCACAGAGGAGGCCAGGCAGGACTGGAGCTCAGGGCAGCACAAAGGACGTGTGGCTGCAAAGCAGCAGGGGCGGGAGGGCTGATTTTGGGATGAAATGTCCATCAGCCCTGTCCTATGTCTTCATTTCCCACACAGTTACAAAGGATGGGCTCCTCGGACACTGCACTGTCCCACCCTCGGCAAGGGAGGGGAGCCCTCAAAGACCCTCAAGATCACGATGGCAGCGGCAGAGAAGCTGCTTGCTGGGACCTGCTGTGGAGCCCCCACATCCTGGGATGGCCCTGCTCTGCTCAGGAATCACTGAAATCAGGCATCATCGTGTGAACACAAATGCCAGCTCCCAACCCTCTGCTCCCAGGGCAGACACCTCAGGGAAAAGCTGTGCTACGAGGACCTAGCACTCAGGGTTTCAGTGAAAAAGCACAGGCAAGGACAAGAGGCTTGTGAAAAGCTGGTGTTGAGTAGGAAATGGGGGCATCTTGTGGCCACCTATGAAAACGTACAAGACTACCTCGATTTTCCAGCACAAAAGCCTGACTGGGAAAACTTCCATTAAAATTAGAAGGAGAAAATGGCCTGAAAATGTTGAATTTTAACTGCCTGTGCGGGTTTAGTCACATCTTAGACGAGGTTGCTTTTAGCAGTCCCCTCAGAGGGATTTGCAGTAAACTGTTTGGAAGCTTTTCCTGCTCCCTCTTTTCCACTTGCTATGAATATCACACTCCCCCAAGCCAGTCTCAGCTCAGTATAGTTTAGATTAGCTAGAAACTACTTCACTTTGGCAATTCCACTGATTTTTCCTGTATTTAAAATGATTCCAAAAAACTGAAGCAAGAGGTACAACCAGTGTCCTCTTCTGCTGTCAAATCGAGAGGAGCATGCAGAAATTCGGGAAGCCAAACTCCTGGCTAACAATTCCCAGTTGCTATAGATGAATCTTCTGCCAGTTGGGTTCTCTGAGTAGGGCAGTGTCATGAGCAGGAATGTCCCTTCTCATGGCAGTGTGCTGTGGGATCACCTGGGTATGTCAGGCTGCAATGTCAATCCCTATCTTTAGCTGTTTTAAAAACTCCCCATGAGTTATTCGTGCATCTCATCAAACACACAAGAGCCCCTGTGCTCCTGGCTGACCCCAGAGGGGGCGAATCACAGAGCCACAGAATATCCTGAGCAGGAAGGGCCCCACAAGGATCATCCAGTCCAACTCTGGCCCTGCACAGACACCCCAACAATCCCACCCTGGGCATCCCTGGCAGCGCTGTCCAGACCTTCCTGGAGCTCTGGCAGCCTCGGGGCCGTGCCCATTCCCTGGGGAGTCTGGGCAGTGCCCAGCACCCTCTAATATTCAACATAAACCTCTCAGGCACAGCTCCAGCCCTTCCCTGCCACTGTCACAGAGAGCAGACATCGGAGCTGCCCCTCCAGAGGAAGCTGCAGACCCCAGTGAGACTCCCCTCAGTCTCCTCTGCTCCAGCTCAACATTCCAAGTGCCCTCAGCCACTCCTCGTGCGGCCCCTCCAGACCCTTCACCATCCTCGTGTCCCTCCTTTGGATACTCTCCAACAGCCTGAGACCTTTCTGATGTAGTGGTGCCCCAAACTGCACACAGAATGCTTTCTCCTCTTCCTCCCCTTGCCACATATGTAGATCCTGTGGGCAAATCCTGAGCTGCCCAGAAGGGAGCAGCTGGTTCTGTGACTGTGGGCACAGCCACAGGATGTGAGGTGCCTTTGGCAATGACACACGTGTCACAGCCCAACTGTGGGCACAGCCATCCTTCAGGGGTACCCCTGCGACACCTCACAGCTTCCAGAGCCCCCTGGGACCATCTGCCCAGCTCAGGCTGGAACTCCCCTCCCTCCCACCACGGAATCTGCACGCAGGCATCACGCAGGAGTCCTCCTGGTGACTCCTGTCCTGAAGGCAGTACCTTGGCTGCTCGCAGCAAAGGCCAGGGCGCTGTCCCCGGGCTCTGAGGGGTTCTCCAGGCGCCGCGGGGGCGGCTGGCCCAGCCGCTGCCCCTCCTCCGGCTCGGGGTGGGTGCGCAGGGTGAGGCACAGCGAGGGCTGCACCAGGGCATCCTTCAGCAGCGCCGAGTCCAGCTCCTCGGCAGCTCTCTGGTTGATCTCCACCACTTCATCCCCAGCTTTCAGGCCTGTGACACAGAGGAACAGGTCAGACTTGCACAGCCGTGCTCCCCACAGACACCAAGGAGCTCTGCCGGGTGTTTATGTCTAGACATAATCATTAATGACTGCAAATGACACTGAAATTTGATGGACTTTGTGAGATCTGCTGGCTGGCTGCTCCTCCAGTGCCACCTTAAGAGCAGAGTGTCCAGGAGTCCCTCACAACCTGCCAGCAACAATTTATCCCCTTTTTCCTCAGGGCACAGCCCTGTGCCACACTGCACCCCACACAACACAGGCCTCCCCTGCGACCCTTCCCGAATCCCATGGCAGCACACACATCTTCAAAAGGCAGATCTGAGCCCTTGCTAAGTTAGTCATGGCTGTTTTCCAGCCTGATTCCAGGAGTTATTTATAGCAGCAGTGCCCCAGGGAGAAGGGGATGTGCAGGGAAGCAGCTGACTCCTGCTCCCTGGGATGCTGAGGGACAGTGTGCGGCCCTCCGAGGTGACACGGGAATCCTGACCTTCCCCACGGCCAGCCAGGCCCTCCCTGACCAGCAACAGTGAGCTGGAGCGGGGTTTCATCCCCAATAATCCCCAGGGCCAGGCAGGCAGCAGCACACCAGGAACAGCAGTGCCCAGAGCCCCGGCTGTTGGATCATTCCTGTCTCCATCCTTGCATTTACAGAGATGAGAGCAGGAATTTACAGTGACCAAAGAGCAGGAGTGACCATCCCTGCCACGCAGAGGAGGAGTCCTGGCACCCTGAAAGCCTGGGTGAATCCTTCAGGAGACACGGACCCACATTCCAGCAAAATGTGGAAGGGAGGAGGCTAAAGAGCTTCCTTAGGAAAATGGAGATCTCCCTAAATGCATGTAATTGTGCCCAGAAACTGTAGTGTGGTGTGCAGTTTCAGGGAGAATAAAATGAACTAGATAGAGTAGCTACAAAGTAAATGGACTGTAAAATCATATCTGAAAGAAGGACAAAACAAGGCAAGTCAAGCATTTTGCATCATTTAATTTATTCTACTTAGTGATTCTGTGGCACAATAGTAGCACACTAATAGGCCTGCAACTATAAACATCAGATCTAGGACTTCATTTACTCTTTGTAGTCTTTGTTTTGGGTCATTTGAGATAAAGCATCACGTCTATCTTAGTGCAATCAAATTCCAACAAGGAATGCCCTGCTAAGGCAGACCAACAGAAGAAACAAAAGCATAAATCATAAAAATTACCAGGAGAAAACAAAAGTTTTCTAATTGGGGGAAAGACTGACAATGAAATGCAGTATCTCATCTGGTGGAGTGCAGTCAAAAACAGACAATGCATGCAAATAATGGAAGGCGCAGAGAGTTTTCCCCCCTTCCTCCTGCTACCTCAGGGAATCTTGTCCCAGTATCCTGCCGACTGCTGTTCACACAGAAGTGCCTTTCCAGGTCAGTTCTGAGGAGCTACGGATCTGTGAGTTTTCATTCCCTGTCCTAGCACTGCAGCCCCACAGGAGGCACTCTCTGCTCACGCATCCATTCAAACTGTTCTTCCAGCAGTAACTAAAAGCAAACCAGGGATGCCCTGATGAAACCCCCATCCACCCTCACCTCACACTTGCTTTGCTCTTCACAGGAACCCACAGGGTTCCATTTCCCCTGGCAGCCTGGCAGGGAGCCCCACCAGCCTCTGCTCAGGGCTTTTGGCAGGATTTCCATCCTGTTAGCCAGGGCGTGCTGTGGGGCTGAGGAACAGGAAGAGCAAGATGGTCTTTTCACGTTTAACACACACCTACGTGGGTTTCTGAAGTCGGGGTGCAGCTCAGACTGTCCCCCATTCCCTGACCACTGCTCCTTCCTTCCTATTTCTGCCTCCACTGTGCCCCTTCTGCCACTCATTCCCAGCCACACAAGCCAGCTCCACCAGCCCAGGGTCACAGAAACTGCCAGGGCAGTTTTCCATCACCTGGACTGGCTCAGCAGAGTGCCAGAGCCAGCACCAGGCCAAGGGATGCAGCAGCCTGGGGGAGAGCAGCTTTTGGCAAGGGCCAACTGCTGAATAAGCTCTGCAAGGCCATATAAGCCTTCCCCAAGAGAACTCTGAAGGTGTTTCTGAGGACTCTGCATACACCAGTGGGTTATGAGGAGAGGAGAATCTTCTCACCCCTCATGGTCCCCACGTTCAAGTTCCAAATGTGGGTGGGTTTCAGCTGCCCAGCTCCCTGACCGGCCTGTCTGTGCAGCAGGGGAGGCAGTGAATGGGAAATGCAGTGGCATGGGTGACCTCAGCTGCATTAAACCATTAAACTGCTCTGCTTTGGGACGAGCTGGCAGCCTGGTTATCCCTGCTGGCTTCTGCTCCAAGTGCTGCCCTGCTTCCTGCAAAGGCTGGGAGCAAAACTAGAGGCAGTAATCCCAGCCACAGGGAGCACTGAGATGCTTCCACTGTATTTAAGTCGCAGTGACTGACTGGGGAGGGCTCTGGAAGCGTTTTACCTTTCTTCAAAGCCAGGCCTGTCTCCTTGACGCTGCTCACGTACAGCCGGCGAATCCCTTCCTCTTCCACGGAGGAGAGAGAGAAACCTGGGGAGGCACCCAGTGAGATGGTCAGAGAAAGGCAGCCCCCTCCAGGGTGTCCCAGCCACCACACCCCGCAGCCACGGCTGTGCTGTCCCTGCGGCGAGCAGGCGGGAATCCCTCCCCTCTCCCTTCCCTCAAACCTTTACAAACACAACAGCGAGGTTAAACAATGAAAGCAGCTTTAACAAAAACCTGAACTGAATTTCTGAGTGCATATATAACTCATCTACTGCCATATTTGAGGATTCCACAGCTGCAAGGCCTTGGAACAGACTCCCTTGCCACCAAAGGTCACTCCAGGAGGTTTTGCTGTTCGCAGACCAAAGCTGCACAGAACTGAGATTTGGGACCAAAGCCGGGAATCCAAGAGCCACGGCTGAAGTGCCACCCCAAACTCAGGCAAGGCACAACACCTCCTGCTAGAACAGAGTGCTGACCTCTGCTTTTTGAGGTTCATGGGCTGGGCAGGTTTGTAAAAATGCCCCTTTCCCTCTTCCCCTTACTGTTTTCAGCTGCTTATGGCACAACCTGTCATTTGCTGAGTCTCGGCTCAGCACACGTTTCATGCTCACCAGAGGCTACAGAACAGTCCTGGAGTGGAAGTGCTGACACAGCCTCATTTTAAACAGTGCAAATGGGACTGTGAGCTCTGGTCTGGGGGATTTTCCTGCCATTTGTGTGTGACACTGTGAGATAACGATGTGTAAAGGAAATACAACGTGCTGAGTTAAATGCAGGTTGTTTATTTACTGTTGAGCAGAACATTTGCCTTTCTGAAACTTCATTACTCCCTAAATGAGTGCAGGCAACCATTTGCTCTCTCTTTTTCTAGAGACTAGAAAAACATTTACAAACCTCTGGGGGGAGTCGTTTGTTTTGACATGGAATCAGCCACCAGCCAGGAGGTGCAGATGTGTTGGGAGCCTATCCTGACTTTAGGACTCCCTTCGAGTTGATCCTTATGGCTGAGAGTTATTTTTTCATCCATGATTTAAAAATAAAAAAAAAAAGGAAGAAGAAAAGAGGGGGAAGAATGTGGCAGCTCAGAAGTGAGAAGCATATGGCCTTTCATGACTTACTGAGCTACTTGGAACCTGCATGTGAGCTCCTCGGGCTGAATCAAATGAAATTTGTGAAGCTCACTCAACACACCAGCTTTGGCAGAGAGAAGAACCCTCGACTACAAGAGCAGCCGTAAAACATAGTAGTTATTGGTTGCCATCACCACAAAGCCTACCTGGAAAACCCTCATCCGGAAAAGCAGCAGAGCGTGCCCAAGGCTGCAGTTTGAGTCAGCACAAAGCATCAGCTCCTAAGAGCGTCGCCCTTCGCACCTGAGAGGCTGGATTGGGCCAAACACCACACATTAAAACCAGGCTGAGGGGCAGCTCAGGCTCTCACTGTGAGGAGATCAGATCCAAGCAGCCCCAAGCTCCACCTCTCCTACAAGGAAAGGCTGAGAGAACTGCGATTGCTCAGCCTAGGGAAGGGAAGCTTCGGGGTGACCTCACTGCAGCTCTCCAGGACCTGAAGGGAGCCCACAGGGAAGATGGAGAGAGACTCTTTACAAGGGCCTGGACAAGGGGGAATGGCTTCAAACTGAAAGAGAGCAGGTTTAGATGGGATATTGGGAAGGAATTGTTCCCCGTGAGGGTGGGCAGGCCCTGGCACAGGGTGCCCAGAGAAGCTGTGGCTGCCCCTGGATCCCTGGAAGTGCCCAAGGCCGGGTTGGACACTGGGGCTTGGAGCACCCTGGGATAGTGGAAGGTGTCCCTGCCCATGACAGGGGTGGGACTGGATGAGCTTTGAGGTTCTTCCAACCCAAACCATTCAGGGATTCTGTGATTTCTCCATGAGAAGACCTCTGCCTCCCTCAATCCATCAGGGCTAAGTGCACACATAGTCACTTCTTAATTAATGTTTCAGCCACATCCATAACTCCTGCTGTTATTCCTGGCAGAAAGGGCATAAGGAGCAATTACACAGGTTGCCATCAGCTTTAGGAGATGAGAGATGGGCAGCTGGCAAGAGCCTGGCAATGGCCATCTCACACACACAGTTAACTGTTAACACAGTTAACATCTCACACACAGACAGGGAATGTGATCCTACCCTGTTTTATTTCCACAGCTGTGACAGCAGCTGGATCTCACAGGAGCACAGCAGTGCCACTGTTTCACTGCCATGCACCCAGGTGAGAAACACTCATCCCAGAGTGTGTGTGTGCAGTCTGTACACACACGTGGACAGCAGCGATGCACAGCTCCCACCTGGCTGGGTTCCACAGCGGCTCCACATAAACATCGCAGGAGAGGAAGGGCAGGAGTGGGTGGAAGCCACAGTGATTGCATAAGCTGGCATTCCTGCCAAAAACATTACCATCAAACTGTGCATGGACTCTGAAACACAGGTGGGGAGAGATGGGAGGTGACCCAAGCAGAGCCTTCTCTTCACTGCAAAGTTCTGATGACAGGAGAAAAAGAATCTGCATCTCGGAGTGCACGTGGCCTCACCAAAGCAGCTCAATAGCCGAGCAAATCCACCTCCAGACAATCCCTTCAGCCCCCTGGGGTAACCAGCTGCTGGTAAACATGCCAGCCCATTCCTGATACATCCAGGAGCTGGAAGCCAAGGATTCTTACTGATTTCTGCCCTCAGAGCCCTGGCAAAGAGGGAAAGAGTACCAGCCACAGAGATGAGAACGTCCGTGCTCAGGCATCAGCAAAGCATCCCACTGAGAGATCCAACACTGGCCAGACCCTCCAGGAGTGCCTCTTACTACCACAGACACACTGGTGGGAGTAGAAACACCACAGAATTCCCAGGTGAGCTCTCCCTGAGATGTGGGGTTGGAATGAGGTGATCTTTAAGGCCCTGTCCAGCCCAAACTGCTCCAAGATTGTGTGATTTCAGCACACACTTGTGACTGGATGAACACACAAGGAGACACATACAGACCACAGAAATCCTTCTGCCAGCTAGAGGCAAACCACACTTGGCCATTTTCCTTCAATGAGAGAAAAGTCAGCTTTTTTGGGGTGCTTTTAGCATTCCCTCCCTGCACGGTCAGAGCACTGCACAGCTACATCCCACACCTCACACAGCTGATCTCATTTCACAGGACACCACAGTGCATTTCACCTATTTTTCCCATTTATCGTTTAGAAAAAAGAAGAAAAAGAAATAAACATGAAATGCTATGACAGCTCCAACTCTTGCAGTACTTTCAGGCACTGCATAAATACCAACCCTGAACCATCACTGGGCTAGTGAATATTTCTTTCTTAGGCCTCCAATATTCAAGCCCCAGTCAGTCCCACTGCTTTGTAGCAGAGCTCAATACTCCAATGGCCTGCAGCTGTACAATAAGCAGTTTGGGGATGCAGAATTATTCTAGTCATTAATATTTAGATATTAATATTTAGATAAACAGCAAAAAGATGCAGATTGGCTTCCCGTGGGGGAGGTTGCACAGATATCTCTAAAATACACCTCAGAACTGTAATTGCCAGGCCAAAGGGCAAACTCACCAGGCTGGAGGGCTGTAACCTGAAATACCTGAGAGCTGAGAGGATCAACTACACAGAGATGAGAGATTCTGCTGAAATTACACAGGGAGGCCTTCCCCTGCTTTATGTTTCACGCAGATCTGCCATGTGTCCGATTCTGGCTCCAGGCGTCCGTGGGACATCCTCGAGGGCTGGAGCATCCACAGGACACCCTTCAGCCCTGGAGCTGGGTGTCCCCAGCCTCAGAAATGTCGGGGCCAGGCAGGAACCCACCTTGGGTGCCCCTGGCAGGTGAGAAGAAGCCAAACAGCCTCTCTGCAGCTGCCCAGCCACAGAACTCGAGATGCCTAGTGCCCACAGCAATGCTCCCAAGGAGCGGGGCAAGGAGGAAGGAGTGCGCAGGGGCACAAGGAGGAAGGAGTGAGCAGGGGGACAAGGAGGAAGGAGTGAGCAGGGGCACAAGGAGGAAGGAGTGAGCAGGGGGACAAGGAGGAAGGAGTGAGCAGGGGGACAAGGAGGAAGGAGTGGAGCTGCAGAGCCCTGCAGCCTGCGGGCAATGTGGAAGCCCCCAGCACAGCCCCCGGCAGGGACCGTGAAGGCTCCGTGTGAGATGTGACAGCTGGCAAAGGACGCTGCTCCCACCCACACCCTCCGTGGACGGTGCTGGGAGGAACTACAGCAGCAAGCAAACATTTGTCCTCCCTGCACGTCCTCCAGCTCCAGGAAAGCCACGTTCAGAGCCCTCCAAACAAAGCTGTCCTCCTCCAGGGCAGGTGAATGTTCCTGTGGGTGGCTCAGGAATCAGAAGTGCTTTTCTCACTGTGCTCAAGAGACCTTTCAGGTGCATCAATAAACAGCACGCAAGAACCTGCTCGTGCTAGAACTGACTGGGGAAAATCAGCAAAACAAGTCAAGGAGTAACTCACCATAAATATCAGAGGATGCATCAGACTTCTCCATCTGAATGTGCTGGGTAATTTTCTGACAGATTTCTATTTCCTTGTACAGCTGAAGAGAGGGAAAAAAAAACCCACAAAAAATATGTTACTGTGGGAGGACACATCAATTGTAATCGTTTTGAACAGATTTTTGGTTTTTAATTACAGGCAGAAGAAAGGGACTGTGGTCATTATTTATCAAACAGTTTCTCCCCACCTGTGTGAGAGGCATTAGCAGTGTCACTCAGCTCTGCTGTTAGAACACATTTAGGGAGGAGGAAGCAGTGTTTTCCCACCACCATCACCAAACAAAGCATGCATCTCTTTCACTCACTCAATACCATTTTGAGTGCACGACAAACAGAGCTTCTGTTCCTCTTTCCCTAACTTACAGGTAGTAATAGCTTAGTGCTTTTATATTGTTTTAATGAAGACATTGCAGGAATTCAATTATTCAATAGCATTAAAATCACAAGGAGTGATTCTGTTTCTTAAATACATTTCTTCATTATCAGATTAGCTATACCTCAGCATGACGTTTCACCTTTAACACCTTGATGTTTATTCGTACCAAGGAAAGCCCCCAAGTCTTTGAAATGGTCATTAACATCCTTCCTGGGAGACCAGCACAAGTTCACACCCAGGCAATAGCCCACGAGTCTCTCCATCCAGCTGCAAATCCCTCTGCCTTTCAGCACTGAAGTAACAAACCAGCCCTTTGTCTTCGGAAAAAATCATAGCCCCAGGTGAACGAGAGCCCACAGGCGGATATTAATTCTGTTTACGTGCTGCTGTGAGCGTGTAAAAACGCAATTCGCAGTAATTAACATTTTCAAACTCAGTGTTTGGACTGAAGTACATAAACCATTCCTTTAGAAAAGAAGAGGAACTCATTAGCAAAAGGTTTCCCGAATAAAAATACAATTTTATCTTCTGCTCCTATTAGCATTTACACATCTGTTTAGCTGCAAAATCAGGTATTACAGAACAGTTACAGCCCCATGGAAGTAACTCCAGTGTTCTCCTGCAGCACCCGTCTCTACCATTCCCTTCCAGTATCTACACAGTCCCGCTGACAGAGTTTTGGGTTAAATTCAGCTTTTCAGAATAAACAATAAGTGATGACTGTGTCAATCCTTCACCCTCTCAACACAAGACAAGTCCCCAGAGTCCTTCCAGACAATGACAGCTAAAATCTGTCTCCTCTGAGTTTTAATTTTCCCCAACTGTATCACACTTCCCAATCCTAGCACTCCTCTAGCACTTTCTCACTATTTGTTGTTGTTGTTGTTGTTGTTGATCGCATTAATTGAAAATCCCAGAAGTTCTTTGCTAAATGAACAAAAGCCTCCATAACTAGCAAAGTTTTACTTTTTAGAAGTAAACCAGCTACCAATGAAAAGGACTTTAAAAAGCTTTACAGCGTGCCTGTGTAAAATCAGAGTTACAGCAAGACACTAATCCTGTTTGGTCTTTTCTTTTAATCTCTCATGGCAAAATTCCTTTGAAGTCTGCTTTTGAGATGAATGAGATGAAAACAGCCAGCTGAGGCAATTAAGGAAGTATATTCTCACACGTAACTCCAGACCTTCTTAACCTCAAACCTTACCTTCCCATTAAGAAAAAGAACACCAAAAAACACCCAACAACTTGTGTACTGTCTCCCTCTTAAAACTCACACAGGGACTGTTAATAAGAAATGCTCAGGCCTCAGCACCACGACTTTAAAAGCCCATGGACAACATGAACAAGAGGAAAAGACAACTTGGAGGGAAGTTAAGCTTAAATGTACCTTACAGTGACTTTCACACATTGCCTGTGGCTGTCCCTCCTCTCTCCCCAGACACATCCACACACAGATATGAGCTGAACACCAAGACAGGGTGAAATGTTTGGGGAGATCCCTTTACTGAAGACAAATTTGCCATGGTCTGCAAAGCGCCATAATTGCAAGCTAAACAGTGTAACTGCGTGCTACAGGATGTCAGATAAACACCGATTAGCAGCGTCCCACCCAGTGTCCTCTCATTTGCCCAGAGGGCGGCATTACCAGTTCATAGATCTCCTCCTCTGGCTTTGGTACATAGAACTGCATCTGGTTGTTGATGAGGAACTTCAGGCGCAGGTAGTGAGCGGCGTGGTCCAGCTGGTGAGTCTGCAAGAGACAGAGAGCCTTTAGACAGAAAAGCAGCGTCCATCTCATCTCTGACCCTCACAGCAACAAAAACGCCCCAGCATCACCTTCCACCGTGGTCTCCTGCCCTGAAGCCTGAACTAAACCTCGCCCTCCTGCTCTCCCCCAGGAGTAAGATCCACGTACCCACCGAGGGCACTGGGAGCAGCCTCCTCGGCTCTGCTGACCTGGCATTCTGCTCCCTCCCAAGCCATTCCAGAAATAAGCCTATGCTGGAACAGCAGAAGCCTCAGAGCACGCCTTTGGATAAAAGGATATTTAAATAAATGTTCTGCTAACAGAGCAAAATATGGCAGGAAAGGTGTTTTCTGTTTGGTTTGGGGTTTTTTAGCATCTTGATAATTTGGCACGTAAATGTGATGGGGCAGATTTCAAGCAAGGTTAATAAAGACAAAAAACCTGTCTGTCCTCTAAATTCAAAGCAGCTCAGGATGCACTGGCTTTATAAGGCTAGAAAAAAGCCAAGAGTTGCATCCTGGATTGCATCCCAGTGGAAACAGGTCACACCATTTTAATAAATTAGTTATAATTAGCTGAGGACACAGCATTTGGTCTGGGAGATGTTAATCACCTTTTCTCAGCAAGATTAATAAGGTTGATTTAAGCAGAGGTTAATGCAGTGTGTAATCAAAACACATTACAAGTATGATAAACACAAAGGATATCATCCAGAAGTTACTTTCAAAGTTCCTAAACTAAAACTAATGAGAAATCCCGAAGTGATTCACAGATACATAAGGTAAATTCTCCTCATTGTCACTTCTGAAATCCCACTATTAAAGGCTTCTGTACCTCAGCCTTTTCATTTTGCACCAGCAAATTACCAAGTTTCTCGGGCTGTGCTAAAAACAATGGCTTATCTGAAAATTCATGCAAGAGCATCATTATTGTCCTGCTTTTTAAAGCCTGGCTTTTCCAGTTCCAGCCATGATACAGCAGCACTGAGGTGATGAGCAGTGTACACTGCGGGGCCTGTGGAAAACATCCCACCCTGACCTTCCAGCAAACACACAGAGAACAGTGACTGCTTTGGGAAGTCTGGATTAGCCCAGGAGTAAAAAAGCCACCAATAGTAAGAAGGAAAACCAAACCAGATCTATTGCTGCACTCTGCACAGTGCTCTGTTCAAATATGTCCAACCCAAAGATCAAATTATCCTTGGATGAAATGGAGTATCTGAAATGGAATAACCTCTGTAATCCAGGCAAATTCCTAGTTAATTAAATAACGACTTTGAAATCTAGCAAGGGCCAAAAGAAGAACAGCTGAATGTAGGAGATCCTTGCTCCCTCACTTTTTTCTTTTTTTTGCAAAGTTTCTTGCTTGCTTTTCTCACTGATTACTGCTGTTTCCAGTAGTTCTCTCTTTACAGACACACACATATACACACTCCAGAAACTGAAGAGAAGCAGAATTGGCATTAAAGGTTCAGAAATGACACAGAGGAGTCCCTGAGTTACTTTCTGGTCAGCTTAATGTACTGCCCCTAGACACAAAAGTGTCTTAAAAACACAGAGAGGAGACCTAGACCCACTGAGTGCACCCTCCATGTCTGGGGGTGTCCAGGGAAGGGAACGGAGCTGGGGAAGGGGCTGCAGCCCCAGGAGAGGCTGAGGGAGCTGGGAAAGGGCTCAGCCTGGAGAAAAGGAGGCTCAGGGGGGACCTTGTGGCTCTGCACAACTCCCTGACAGGAGGGGGNTGTGGCTCTGCACAACTGCCTGACAGGAGGGGGCAGCCAGGGGGGGTCGGGCTCTGCTCCCAGGGAACAGGGACAGGAGGAGAGGGAACGGCCTCAGGCTGTGCCCAGGGGAGGCTCAGATTGGACATCAGCAGGAATTTCTCCATGGAAAGGGTGCTCAGGCGTTGGCAGGGGCTGCCCAGGGAGGTTTGGAGTCCCCATCCCTGGAGGTGTCTAAGGAAGGCCTGGAGGTGGAACTCAGAGCTCTGGGCTGGAGACAAGGTGGAGACGGGGCACACTTTGGACTCCATGGTCTCATAGGTCTTTTCCAACCTGAAGGATTCTGTGGTTCTGCGAAAAAGGAGCCAGGCAACCTGGCAGCCTCCCCCTGCCAGCGGGGTGGATCTCCTGCCTGTCTCCTGTGCCCAAGCTGTTGTGCTCGTGTGCATCTCGGGCGTGTCTGACGGTCAGTGCCAGCTGTGCTGCCCAGCCCCACGCCACTGCCCAAAGCCCAGGGCTGGCACAGAGACCCCGTCCACAGCCCATCCAATGTCCCTCCCTTGTGGAGGAGACCCAAGGGATGCTTTCCAGACCGGCCCAGGCAGGCAGAAATGACCACCTGTGATGAATTTATACAGCCTGGGGCCTCCAGGCACTGGGCAGAGCATCAGCTGAAGATAAAACTGGGAAAAACGTTCATATTTAGAGCCACTCATTTCTTGCAAGAAACCCCATCAGTCCAAGTGGATGCCATCAATCCAGTACACTGCAATCCCATCCAGGTCAGGAATGACAGTCCTGACCACTGTGCAGCCCATGAGCCACCCCATTTAGTTAATTAACATCCTACAGCTGCCCCAAGGCTCTGTCTACCTCAAAATCAGACATTGGTTAAAGTGTTTCAAATAGGGCCATGATCTTCTACTGAAGTGAAAGGAAAAGGTCCCCTGAATGTGGACACAGCCAGGCTGCCCTAAAAGCCAAACCATTAACCCACTTTTTGTTGCTGGGAGCTGCATCCATATGTGGGGAGTTGGGAGCAGAAACAGGGCAGCTTTAATGATATGAATATCCTTTTGAGACCACCCAAAATACCTTTCAGCCGTCCAAATCTGCTTCTTGGTTTATTTATTTCTCTCCTAATAACTCTGGCTATGTCTGGACTAAATTAAGCAGCTAACCCCATTTAAAGCACAACCCGACAGCTTAACCGAGGTGCTCGTGAAGAAGAATTTACAGCCAGGGCTGTGATCCGATTCAAGAGGCTCCAAGTGCCACAGTGGGCTGGCACACAACCCCAGCCTGGCTCCTTTCTAGCCCAGGAGAGGGCCTGGCACATTGTCCCAGCCTGGTGGGGGAGACCTTCGTGGCAGCAGCACAGGAACGGAGCAGCCACCCCACGGCACCGCTCCTGTGTGGCCCAGCTCTCCCAGCAGGAAAACACCAGCCCAGAAGCAAAGAAAGCCTCCAGAGCATCAGGCTTAAGTAACTTCTCAGAGGCTTTGAGCACAAACCCAGAGACCTTGGAGTACCTGCTTCTTGCCCCTTGTTCAGGTCCCTTGGAAAAATGTAAATTGTGAGGGGAAAAAACCCCCAACCTTTCTTGCCTCACTTTCTTTGCAGTCAGAAGATGAAATGCCGTGTAGTCATCCTATGCTTGTTTTTTACTGTTTTTATCTCCACACTGGCTCTGCCTACATCCATAGACAGAGTGTGATTTCCTCCTCCATTTTAAGCCATACCATTATGCAAATGTGAGTAATGCATATACATTTGTTCATACTGAGCAGTGCTATCACAGAATCACAGCATGGTTAAGGTTGGAAGGGACCAACTATTTCCTATCAGCCAATTTGATGCACGTACCCCGAGTTTTCCTGCCTTCCAAGCGATGTTGCTAGTTACATCTTAGGAGAAATCTCTGAGAAACCACTTTAAAAATGCTTTACACACTCCTCCCACCAATCTTGAATCATAAAAATGTCACAAAGCATCCTCCAAAGCCTAACTCGCTGTACAATAACAAGCAGCAATGTTAGCATAAGAACACATTTTCCACAATGACTTTACTGCATTTAATGTTCTCCAACAGAAGAATCAAGCTCAGTTTAGCAGCACAGATTTAACCACATCTACAAACATGAGGAGGTTTATATGAAATGTAGAGCTTGAAATGTTTACTGTACCAGAACTTGACTGGTTCTCAGATGGCAGATGGCAAACTGATGTGAAATGATGTGGATCAGATATTAAAGGGGGGAAAATGAGCTGAATGCAAGAGACAGAAGAAAGAGATTGATTATTAAATGCTACAGAAAAGAAGGCATCTCGACAGTGTTTTTCAGGCTGAAAACTCTTACAGAAAGGAAAGAAACAGATAACAGCTCTTGAAAAAACACTCACCAACCTCCCCTTCTCCTTAAACACCCTCACCCACCGCAGCAAACACACAGTGAGAGACCAGATCCTCACCAGGCACCTGCTGAAACCACGGAGCTACATCAGCTACACCAGGCCGAGGGCTTGGTCCACTGAGTTAACCACTCTTACCCAAAGGAAAATATAAATCCTAAAAATAAATCATTACTAATAACATGTCATCCAGCTTCCCAATTATGCCTCTCTCCAAAAATGTCATCTTTTGCTGAACACAAAGCAGAGCTTTCACAAGCTGCAGCGCACCTGGCAGAGAGAGGAGCGCACTGTACAATTACTGGAAACAAACGCCTTTCCCTCACCTTCCCTCTCTTTGGAAGCAGATGCAACACGTTCTAAAAGCCCCCAAAGTTAAGCTCTCAATAGTAGTAAATGTTTTCTTTTCTCCTGCTGTTGTTGTTGTACAAAGCAGACTCACTTTTCAGAGCAGCACGTGACAGGACTTGGGTCTCACTGGCTCAGAAAACGCACATTATGTAGCTGCCAGATCTGAAAGCCTGTGTTTAATTTGTCAAAGTTTCCAACTCTTTAGAGATGTAACTCTTTTCAATGGCCCAATGTCTCTGATACTTCATCTGGCAAAGCAATCCAGGTAGTTTTTCCTCCCCCCCACTCCAGTGTAGATAAAAGCTTTCCCCTGTCCCCTCGTGCCACCCACACGAGGTGGGGTCTGATTCTGCAGAGCAGGCAGCAAACACAGGCACCTTCTCCCACTCCTGGTGCTGCTGTTCTCCCCAGTGCCAGCCCGAGGGGAAGGCAGGAGGGATGGCACATAGAAACAGGTGCCCCTGGCTGGAAGGGGTGAGACCACCCCGCCTGGCTGGCAGAGGGGGGAAATGGGGAGGGATGCAGAGCTGGGGGCACCAGGGTGGCTGCACCACCACACTGTGGGGCATCCAGGGGCTGGGAGAGGGGTCCCACACTCAGCGTGGTCCCACTGGAGGGGCAGAGGACGGCTGGCTCTGTGGAAGGCAGCAGCAGAGGCACAGCCAGTGCGTGAAGGCACTTCCAGGCTCGTGCACAGCAGCCGCAGTGGGAAGGGCAAACCCAGCCTACTGCCTGTCCCTGCACCCACGCCAAGTTAGCTCCAGCTGCAGGGAATTTTCTGCTGCGCTCCTGGCCTCAACCCTGCAGCATAGTTTGTGTTTTTCACCTAACACAGAAGTGGTGTCCCAGTGCAGAGCAGTCCCAGCACTGGCACACGAGGCTGTGCCGATCCCCCAGCTGCCCCAGGGCACGTTTACCTTGCAGATCATTTCCAGCACGTCCCGTGAGGTGTCCCCAGGCCGGACGACTGTCAGGGCAGGCTGGTTGTTGGGCAGGCAGAACCACGAGGGCGTGAAGTACTCGTGGACCCAAATATCACAGTCGGGGTTGTGCTGGTGGACACTGCTCAGGGCCACCTCTTTCTCCCTCTAAACAGACAAGATCCATCATGATGATCCCAGCCCAGCACAACTCCCTCTTCATCAGTAACTCATGCACTATGTGCTATATCAGAGCCCTCAGAGAGAGATGATATTTGGCTCCTAAGCCCAGGCTGAAGGCTTGTCTGGACAGGAGCCTGCAGTTTTCCCCGAGCAAGATTGCGTGTGCCCTCCCGTGCCACCCACACAGCTCCACTGCTGCAGTGTGCTTCTCCTGGGACTTCACCCTATGGCTACTGGAAATGCTAGGAATGCAACAAACAGCAGTGGGGATAAAAGCAGATTTCGATTTAAAACTGAAATGCACAGTGTTTCTGGGCAAACCAACGCCAACAAAACTGTTGTAGGTACTGCAGCTCCTATGCTTAGAAATGGCAAAATAGCAAATCTTAGTATTTATTCTGAATTTACTGGCTGCAAACGTGGGGGAAGGAGGCACCTGGAGTGCTGGGGTTTTACCTTGCCATCCGGGACTGTGTCATCAAAGATCCCTTCGAGAGATTTCTTCACTGAATCGACTCCTTCTCCAAACACCTGAGGAACAACAGAGGGAATCTGCCTTAAAACACGAACATGACTCCCTGTGTGCAGCACACGCCAAGGGCAGAACAGCCTGTCTAACACCCAGCACGGAGATCCAGCTGAGAAATACAAACACCCATCTCCAAACACACGGCTTGCAGAAATTTTTCACTGTTGTAGAGATCTGGGATGGGGAGGACCTTCTTCAGGGTGGGCAAGTCCCATCCAGCCATCCCTCTAACCTCTTTTTGCTTGAGCCTGTCATCCAAAAAAGAAACAACACAGGAACAAAGAGGTGTTTTCAGCAGAGAGGGGACCCCAAACACCAAGTCAGCTCACTCCAAGTGCTGTTCCTTAAACGCAGGCAAGTGCTGTCCTGTGTCCCCCAGCCCTAGTTCCTCACCAGGACCACTCCTCCTGAGCACAGGTGCGGCTTTACTGACACAGGCACACCTTTGCACCAGTCTCTGTCCAGACCTGGGCCCTCCACAAAGGTTTGCAGGGCAGTGAAGTGGGGGCCCTCTCCAACATCCGCTGCCTTTCTGCTGCAGATGCACTGGAGAGAAGGAAAATACCAGCTTGATGGAAGAGAAGGTTAGCTGAAAAACAAGCTGGTGATGGGGTGGTGCAGGAAGATTAGAGGCCACTTCTGCTTGGAGGTCTGTCCTGACTTCCTTGGTGGAGCTGGACTAATTTCATGTCTCTTTGTGCTGGGTTTCCCCACCCGCAAAAGTGGGAAATGAACGCTTCCCCACCTCTGCCAACGCTGAGAACTCAGAAGGGCTCTGCTTCTGGCTGGCTTTCTAATGACCCAGCTGCCAAAACATACTCAGCAAACATTCAAGCACAAGTCAGTGGAACCCTTCTCTAATGAAATAGGAGCTGGTAACCCAGTACGAGCCAGAGAGCCAAAATCAACAGGATCCCGTGCAGGAGGAATGACCAAACAGAAATATCTGCAGGATCCACCCCAAATCAGCACAGGACTGCATCAGATGGGCAGGCAGGGCTGGTGCTGCATGGGCCAATAATGAAAACTGAAAAGTTCCGTTTTATAGCTCCACATCAGGAAAGCTCTAGGATCAAGTTTCTGTGCTTGTTAATTATTCCCTGGCTAAAATGAAGCAGGGACCAGGAAGGATGGGAAAAGGTCTCTGCCTTTTAGGGATTTACAGATGGCTGCTTTCAATAGGCAACACTTTGCACAAGCAAGGGAAATGTGCCCAGGTACTGCATTTAGACACTCTGCTCCTTTCTCAAAACTTCACACTTTTTGCAACTCTCTCCACAATGACTTTCCTCTAACCTGGAACAGAATCCCTCTCCATGCCTGTGCTGTGGAGGAGCAAGGGGGGCGGGAGCAGGGGAGGCAGCGTGAACAGTGCAATTATCCCCACTGAAAGGGAAAACAAAAGGAGAGCTCAGGGCAGAAAAAAAACAGGTTCGAAAACACAGCACGGGCAGGATCCCAGCTCAGGACAAGGGATTTGGGGCAAGTAAACACAAAGCAACAGGGATGCTGCAGCATGGGCACAAGGAACTGGGAATGTGCTCATGGAACTGCATTCCAGCCAAGCCCTGGGCTTTTGCTCAGCCTCTAAATATCAGGTGAACTTTTAATGTCTCACTCCAAACGAGCTGAGCAATTCCACAGCATTTATCCTCTGCCGAACAAAACAAACACCCACTGCTGCTTCAACAGACAGCACAAGAAATCACAGGGCCCAGAACAATGTGTGTCCCCAGCCTTTCTCCCCACAAAAAGTGAGAGAAGAGAAAGGCAGAGCTGACATCTCCTGCAATTAGATGAGGTATGGCTCTCAAAAAGTGAAAGGTGTAATTAGGGATGTTTGGAAAGAGTAGCAGGGAAGCACCTTCCTACCACACTGAAACACGTTTTCTAGAGGAAGATCTGGGCAGTGACTGGGTGGAAACAGCACAACTTTTGCTTTTTTATAAATCTGAAGCAAACCAGGGAGTGTCCCGAGTACATGTAAAGCTTATTGACACTATAGGAAATTTTCACCAAACTCAGCTACCTTTAAAGCATTGTACAAACTCATCATTTTAAATTAAAAATAACCAAACAAGTCTGAATTGTTTGAGACTCTTTTCTTTTCAAACTTGTATATGTTTTACACTGCTGCTTTGTTGCTCCTGAGATTAGGGCAGGCACCTCCAGGAAAAGCAGAAGCAGCAGAAACGCAACAACAGAATTCAGCTAAAGAAAGGGCAAGTTCCAAACCTTTGACAGGAGCTGCTGTGCACTGATCTGCAGCTACAGCCCCTGATTTTTGAAGGGGATGAGGAATGACATGACTCTGTGCCAGTGACTCTTGGTGTGAGCTGTGTTCTGCCTGCTAACAAACCAGCCTTGCAAATACCAACACCCCGAACTCCCACGTGCTTACCTGGTTAATGCTTGGCCTCCCTTGCTTTTTCTTCGAGGTAGTGTCCAGCCCCCAGAGAGAAGAAAACCTGCTCCTCCGCTTGCTGGCAGACCTGGACATGGCCTGTGTCCTCCTCCTCACTCCCGACTCCCCCGTGCGAGCCGCCACCTGTCAATGCCGCACGGCTTCAGAAGGGAGGCTGCAGCAGCCCCTGCACACGCCCCCCACCCAGCTGTGGGGTCTGGGGGGCAAGAAGGCAAATCCTGTGGCAACAAAGGGCACTCACTGCTGGGACAGCGGGGGAGTTGCCAGGCCACTGCCTTCTCACTGCAGCTTAACTCACTTCTCCCAACATCAAATACCAAATATTGAAACGGGCAGTACACACCACCTCCATCATTTTTTGGCATTTAACTTATCTTAAAGCAGCCTAATCATTACAGAACAAAGCCTCGGCACCAGTGAAGGGTTCGGGTTTTTTCTTTTATTTTTCTTTTCCTAGCAAGATTTCAAAGCTGAACATGTGAAACCTGAGATTTCCAAACTTATCTGTTGCTTCCCAAAAACTCAGTCTTCCTCTTTGCTCTTTCCTGTGGAAACACTCTGGGCATCCTGCTGCTGACTCAGAACTGCAGCAAGGCCAGATAAAGGCTTGCAGGGAGGCCATGGCATTTAAACCTGCACTTCCTTAAAGATAAGTGACATCTGAGGCAGCGAGCAAGGCACAGCAAGGGGAAAAGTGAGCTGAAATGACCCTTCCCATCAGAGCAGTGTCAACTGCTCTGCAAAATGGCCAGAGGCAACAAGAGACATTTGCCTTTACTGAGCCCAACTGTCTGGGGAGCGCTTCCCAGGTGAGGAAGCTCTGGACGAGATCAGTGGGACATTAGTCAGAGCTGAAGTGTTCAGGCCCAATGTTAAAACAGATTTCCCACGTGGAGGTGGCCTGAGGAGAGGAGCTCCTCTCCTGCCAGAAAGGGAGTGGTAGGGAAGGGCAGGTATGAACGGGAGGCGAGGCTCAGCCAGGCAGCCCCACCCTGCCCACTCTGCACCTCCTGGAACAGCTCAGTGCTGCACTCCCACAGCCCAGAGCAGCACAATGGCCCTGGCAGCGTCCGGCGGCGCCAGTGGAACACCCGCATCCCCGGGTGATGCCCCGGCTGCCGAGCTGGGAGCTGGCTGCTTGGATGCAGCACAGCCAGAACTGCAGCTGGCAGGGACAGAAGGCTGGCTGCTGCACCCCGGGAACTGTGTGAGGAACGGGGGCTTTCCTTGGGAAACAGGGGGAAATCCAGGAAAAGGAGAACTTCACCACTACAGCAACGTCTCCATTTCCACAGCCCAGACTCTGAGAGGTTCCATAGTTGTACCTGGGACATTTATGCAGAGCCACCTGGGATAACTTAGCACATCCTTGGATGAATGTACTGAGGAACATCTTCGAGACTTGGGTCACGGAATCACAGAACAGTTTGGGTTGGGAGGGACCTTAAATCCCATCCCATTCCACCCCCTGCCATGGGCAGGGACACCTCCCACTGTCCCAGGCTGCTCCAAGCCCCGTCCAATCTGGCCTCAGACACTTCCAGGGATGGGGCAGCCACAGCTGCTCTGGGCAAATTCCCTTCCTGAAACTTGAGTTAGGGCTCCTAATGTGAGGCTGCATTTCCCCACGTTCCTGGGGGCAAAGGAGGACACGAGAGTTTGCTGAGGAGAAGAAAACACGTGTCTCTTCCAACACAACATTTTCAAAACATATTTTTTCCCTTGGCTCTCCAGAGACACCAGCATGAAGAGACAGACTGTTTTCCAGGCTAACGCTCAGTGCTTTGCTTGATGCAAAAAAAATAAGCATAAATGCAAATTACAGCCCGCCACTTAAAAAATATAATAAATCCACCAGCAATTAGCAGGATGATGACGCTAATCTTTTCATATAGGAAAGAATAAAAACGCCCCTGACTGAATTACAGCTCTGCGTTCAATTGAAGGGTACAGCTGATATCTACAAGACAACAGTGCAGCTCAGCTATTTCTGTGAACCACCAGGAGTCCAAGCCGAAACTATGAGAACTTGATTTAAATTCATTAAAATCCCATCACTTTGCAAAACATCTCCTGTACTTTTAAGAGCTGTTGTTACAGTATTTAAATTTAAACAACCATGATTTGCCACATTGCAGGTAGCAGAGAGGAACATTTCCCCTCCCTTGTGGAGCATCAGGTGTTGATGACCAGAGACCGGATACTGGAATAACTGGTCAGTAGTTTCAGCCATATGGAAGCAAGTCAGATATGCCTGAGAAGGTCTCAGCCAGCTCATGCTGAGGGCCTCAGAACGGCTCCCACTGACTTCACAGGACCTGTGGATCAAGCCCAAGTCCGTGGACACTTGAGACGACCCTGCTCTTGTAACGGGAAGATCTGTTTATGGTGGCGATTCAAACCCCCACGTTCAGGAGAAAGATGGCTCTTCCCTAAGGCCATGGCTTCCTTCCGGCACAGCCAGGCCCCTCTGGGAGCCGCACACCGCGCAGGCCCAGGGAAGGGCTCAGCCCGCGGCGCAGGCGCCTGGCCCTGCCGTGCCCAGCCCAGCCCGTGCCCACTCACCAGCGCGTGGAAGGACGACACGGAGAAGATGCCCAGGCGGCCCATGGCCACCTTGGTGGGGCGGCTGGCGAAGGCCAGCAGCCGCTTGGGGTTGGGCAGCTCCCCGCCCTGCAGGCTCGCCAGGTAACAGCGGTACCGGAACAGATCCATCTGGAACTGCTCCAGGTTCTGCTCCCACACGAAGATCTGCGTCCGGACAAGGTTCGGCAGCGGGGGGACAGAAGGGGAGAGGAAGCTGGTGAATGCCTTGCAAAAATTCCCAGTAACACACCCTTCTCACCAGTGCTGATCTCACTCAACAAATCCTGATTCCTGATTTTCCCCCATCCCCCTGCCCTCCCAAACCCCCAAAGGATGCAAATAGTAAAAGAGTTTTCATTAGATGGAAAACAACTTTTTCTACATTCATGGCAAAAGTCTCCCCCTGGGACAACTGCTCCTTTGATACAATGCTAATTAACAGGATTAAAATTTCATTTTTAATTTTCTTTGTATTTCCAGGATTCTCTGCTCAGCAGTCCCTTAAGAGGCTTCTTTCATGCATCAAGAGCATCTGAGGAACCAGAAGAGCAAACCCCACCAAACTCCAGGCACAGGGCATCCCAAATCAGCAGCCACAGCAGCAGCTTTGCTGTGAGCACCAACAGAGCTTGAAAAAAGTGCCATACACTGGGGATAATTAATCTGATCAGTGCAAGAGCGCTGTAATCAGCCTATAGAAGGACTTATTTAAATAATTCAAATAGCTTATAGGAAACAGTTTCAAAGCATCCAGACAAACTCGGTTACATAAAGAGAGAGACTGCTCTGCCCTCTCACTGTGACTGACAGCTTTGAGTGGAGCTCTTTAGCATCTCCCTCCCCTTTCTCCCCCATTTCCCCTTCTCACGGGCTTCCAGGGGGTACAAATCTCTTTAGCTCAGCCCCAGCCACTTCCCATGCTTTGCATTACAGGCACACTTGGCAGCTGTGGTACGAGAGCTCCAAATGAGGGAAGCAGGAGCCATATGTTAAGTTTCCCAAAATAAGGTGCTGCTGCAGCAGCGGGAGAGACATCTGCTCAAGGCTCTCTGCCTCTGAAACCCAGCCACGCTGTCCACTTGAAGGCAGGAGGAGCGGGCCCAGGGGGAGCCAGGGATGCAGCCACAAGGTCAAGGCAGGCCCTCGTGACAAGCAGAAACCAGGGATGGCTTCTTCAGCCCAGCTGCCAGCAGAAGCAGCAGCCTCTGGCACACTAAAACCAACAGCAGCAGCAGCGTTTGTTGGTGTGTGAGCAGCTGTTCCCCAAGGCATCCTGCAGCCGTGGCCCGGCAGCCTCTTCACTCAACCTGCTGCTATCCAAATCTCCTGGAGCCCAGCAGAAGACAGCCCACACTGGACCTTAGTGGACAAATGGTGCAGCTCAGGCAGCCAGCACAGCTCTCCTGCTCACACCTGCTCCAGGGAGCTCCCACCAATCTCTAGAAAGCCTTAAACCCTTGCTAGGGACTTATTTCACATGAGCAAGAGAGTTTACCTGATCCAGTATGGTCTTCTTCTTCTTGGAGTCTGTTACAGAGGACAGCTGCATTTCACCCATTTTCTTCATCTTCTCGTCCATGTCGATCTTCTGCTCCAGCTTTTTGATCTCTGTTTTGAGCAGCTTGACCGTGTCCTCCTTGTGGTGCTGCCGCGCCACCGCGGTGGCACATGCCGAGTGGATCGCCGTGATCCAGTTCTCCAGCTCCGTCTGGCTGCATGTCTGCACAGAGGAAAACGGGGAGAAGTAGTCAGGATCCTCTCTGAAACTGACTGGAGATTAACAAACGCAATTCCAAGGAGTTCCCTTTCCCTTTGATCTCAAGATTCAAAGCCTTAAATCCACTTACTCCTGTTGAAGTAATAACCCCCCATCATCCTTAAGCAGGCCATTTCAAACTCTGCACCAGGCACTCAGCACTTGGAATTACACCTCTATCTGTGCTCTGCAGCTGTGGGTGCTTCCCAGCAAGGCCTCAGGAATTACCTCCCTGGCTCAACACAGTGCTGCCATAATTTCTAGCTCGGTATTTAAGGATGATTTCTAAACTCCAGTTCCTTAAGGCAGGGAATGCACCACCCCTCTGCTCTTCCCAGGATGGAGAGATTTTCTGGAATGCAGCAGTTCATAATAAATTAATGGCATAAAATGTGACCCTGATGAGTAGCTTTATTATGGTGCACAGACAAACAAGCTTTCCATTTCTGAAGGTCCCAAAGCACACTGAAGACACCCCTGCTGCTATTAAAGGCAGGTTCATCCTTGTTTTCACAGCTCTGGCACTGTCCCTTCCCAAGCATGGACATGACAGCTTGGGAAAAGGGAACACTTCCCACTGGAAGCGTCCAAGGCCAGGCTGGACAGGCCTTGGAGCAGCCTGGGACACCAGAAGGTGTCCCTGTCCACAACAGGGCATGGAACTGGATGAGCTTTAAGGTCCCTTCCAGCCCAAACCACCCCATAAGACACCAGGCTGGAGCAGGGGACACCAGCACATCTTTCTGGAACAGGACTATTCTGATTAAGGACTTTTGACACACAAAGAAAAAACTTTCCAGATTCTTCTTTCCAGATTTTCAAAATAAAAAGTCAATCTTCTTAGGCCTTTTACTAAGCTCCAGTCCTTTTTACAGTAGGTTATAAAACTAACTTTCCAGCCAGCTCAGGGTTGCAGAGGACTTTCTATGAGTGTCAGCCTGTGGCAATAATCACACTGGTATTTGGCTCCTGACTGGAAAAGTAGCAAGGTGCCAAACCACCTTGTTCTAATTAAACTTTCTGATGATGCCTGATCTATTAATAGACAGCCCAGCATGAGTTCTCCATTTGCTGGAGAAGACGAGGAAGGTCATCCTCACTGAGGTCACAACCAACAGCCAAGGAGAGCTTCCCAGAGAAGCCCAGCTCTGGGAATCACGTATGCCCAGGCTGGGCTTGAGACTGATGCTCCCCAAGCTTTTGTGGTGCTGAAGCAAGTGGAACACACGTGTCCCAGAATGACACCACTCTCCTCAGGCTGGAAGCCCTAAGCAGAAGCAGGATCTGCTCCAGAAGGACTGACCTCCTGCTTCCCAACTTCCTTGCCTTCAGCTGGCACTGCACACAGGATGTGGCTGAAACTGGTCAGGCTCACTGCCCAGGCAGTACCACTAACAAGCCCTCACCCCACTGCTGAAGACACTGTGAGTCCCCCTTGCTCAGGAATCTCTGCTGGAATTACAGCAATTATTTACCAGAATGGAGGACACTTTGCCGACAGTCAGGTGGTGAAACCTCACCCCCAGCAGAGAAGAGATCAACACTGGACTTAGAATGAGATGGTGTGTTTGTTAATCCCTAGCTAAATCCTAAATCCAGCATTTGTTATCTTATTAAATTTCAAAGCATTATCTGTATACCATTAGATTCATTTTTATTTCTGGTTTCCTGGGGGAGAGGGAGGGAGGGGAAAAAGGGTCTGGAGCGGATTTTAGGAGCTGAAGACTCCCCCGGCAGATGAGCAGGCGATGGGAATCACGCAAACAAGCTGCAAACACCTGACACATGTCCGTGGTGTCACAAGCTGCTGTGAGCTGCTGGCACACACATGTGACATGTGCCAGGGCTGGCTTTGTGTGGGCACAGCCAGAGCCGCCGGAGCCGTGTGGGAGGGATGGGATGTCTCTGGGTGCAGGGCAGTGGGCAGGCTTGTTACAAGGTGTCCAGGATCTGTGGGCATCGCCAACAGCCCTGTTTTCTCTTCCACAGGACAGAAATGGTCTCCTGCAGGGCTGTGCTCTCTCCTTGCCAAACCCGCTACTGAAGCTCTGGGCTGGGTGTGGGGCACAGGCAGCCAGGGGCCACTGCTCCCAGGGCATCCCCTCCTTCTCCTCTGCTTCCATGGCAGAAGGGACACATCACAGAACACTTCTGGCAACATAAATGACTGGCTTTCATTGCAAAAGTCCCGTTTTTGCTTCTTCCCTACACAAAAATCTACCTGTGCCATAATGACACCGGGCTCTTAGGGTCTTAAGGGTGACCTCACTGGGACCTTCCAGTCTGGGAGCCCACAAGAAAGATGGAGAGGGACTATTTATATGCACATGGAGGGACAGGACAAGGGGGAATGGCTTCCCACTGCCAGAGGGCAGGGTTAGATGGGATATTGGGAAGGAATTGTTCCCTGTGAGGGTGCCCAGAGACGCTGTGGCTGCCCCTGGATCCCTGGAAGTGTCCAAGGCCAGGCTGGATTGGGCTTGGAGCACCCTGGGCTAGTGGAAGGGGTCCCTGTCCATGGCAAGGGGTGGGACAAGATGATCTTTAAGGTCCCCTCCAACCCAGGCCATTCTGTGGCTCTGTGATTCCCTCTCACATGGAGGAAGGTCTCCAGGTGCCAAAATACACATCCCCTTCCCAGGGAAGACGTGAAGGAGACATGGGCAGGGCAGTGCTACAGAAGGAGCTGAGGAAAAATCCCACTGAGGTGGCAGAGAAGTTAGTCCACAAAAAAATGATGGGGTTTTTCAGTATGCAGTCAGATACTCAGTCCCTCCAAGAATCAGAAGGGCTTTTTTCCTGCACTGGTTTGAGAATTCAGCCCTTTGCAAGGACGGCTGCAAGGGCCTACAACACAGTGTAATTTTACCTTTTGCACAGGGGAGTGATGATGTGGGGACACATCCTAGCCCAGAGTAGCTTCTTGTTTAAGAAGGAAAGAAACTCCATGGTCATTGGAAAGAGAAATAAAAGGATTCCTCCAGTGAAGAAAACTGAATCAGAAGAGGAGATGCACCCACCTGAGTGCGTGCTGCCAACTGCAAACAAGAGAATGTCACACCCTGCTTAGTGCCAGCTTGGCATAAGAAAGGGGATGCCAACCTAAAAACCACTCAGGGAAGCAGTGGTTACCAAATTACAGAAATCTTTTCAAGTGAAACACAACAACTAATGTATGGTCTTTGATCTAAGTCATGGATTTTTTTCCAGATGTACCCAGCGAAACTGAGACATTTCTATTTTCTGATTAGAGAACCAAACCCTGCACTTCCACTCTCCTCTTGGGCAGCAGCAAGATGTGTGAACAAGGGGCAGCTGGATACTGCAGCCCCTCTGGGCAAGCACTTGCAGGTCCAGACATCCCCTTGCACTTCAAATTTCTCTTGGTCTTGTCAGCCCCTCGAGCCTGTCCACAAGGCCCTGCCTTTGACACACGTCTCTTACGAGACACAGAGAGTGGCACAGCACATTTAATGCCCAGCTGGAAGTCCAGTGCGGTGACTGGCTTGGTCTGTGTGTTCTAAGCATGCTGCCCAACCAGTTTTTACAGTGGTGCAAGAGCATTTCTCCATTCTTTGCTCCAGCCATCTACACCAAGAGGGTCCAGTCAGTTTTCAAAAAAGCAGATTTGACACTGATCATGTTCAGGTCATGTCCTTCCTCCAGTGCTGCCAGAGGAAAATCCCAAACCTACTGGAGTCAGCAGGATTTCCCACAGATCTCAACCAGAGCTAGGAATGTCCTCCCTGCTGGGAGACAGAAAAAAACTGTGCAAAATCCAACCTGGAAGAGGAAGGCGTCCCCGAGGGAGTTGCTGAGGCAGAAGACGAAGTCCTTCTTGGGGTGCTCAGGCACGGCTTGCACGATGCTGTTCTCCACCCAGACGGCGTGTTTGGGGATGCTGTTGTGGTCAATGCCAGAGCGGCCATCAGTCTCGTAGAAGAACAGCGTGCAGCCTGCAAGAGACAACGAGCAGCACATCCAAATGCCCTGCAGCCCCTCGGCGCTGAGGCTGAGCCGATAAATAAACCCCCACAGGGATGAGGGAGGCTTTGCCACAGCCTGGCCAGGTTTTCACACCAAGTGCCCAGTTTTCAGCTTGGTGAGGTGCTGGTTTTAATGCCAAGCGGGCACACCACGAGCTGTAGGGCACAGCGAGCCCTGACCCAGGGCTGCTTTGTTCTCCCTGAGTTTTGTTCTCCCCAGGATTGCCAAAACAGAAAGTCACAGGCAGTAAAATACAGCCCCAGATGAGAAACATAGTAAGAAATCACAAATTTGGGGTCGTCCATGGCCACCTCGTGGCACGGAAGACGAAGGCATGAGATCCTGGTCCCCTGAGGGTGACAACCAGCTGTGAGCCAGCCCTGGGAGCAGACAGGCCCCCAGGCATGGCCCAGCCTCAGCCTCTGCAGCTGCTGCTGCCACAGGCCCTGCAAGGCAAAGATCGAGCCACTTAATTACTGGATGCAGACAGTAACTGGAATTAAAATGGGCTGGGATGAGCCGTGCTTGCTGAAAGACTGATGGACCAAAAAACTTAGCTGGGGACAGCAAACAACCTGCTCGGTGTTACAAAATAATCTTTGCAATCCTCCCGGGGAAGGAAAAAAAAGCGTAGAGCAAGAGTGCAATTTGGGAAATTCCAAAAAGAAAAGGGTCTCCTCCTCTCCCACCTTCCCACACTATCTGCAGTTGTTTGAAAGCTGGCACATAGTTGCTGTGTCACTGGAAAGGGATGCCCCGGTACCCAGCCTCTCACAAAACTATTTGCAGCCAAACAATGGCAGCTGTTCACTTCAAAGCCTCGGTTAAACACTGCCAGTATCAAGGCACAGCAATCCAAGGAGTTAACACCCCACTTGGGTCAAAGCACTTCAAAACAACATCACTTCCCTGCTCACCCTTCCCCTCTCTCCTCCCAGATGGCCCTTTGTTTGCCGGCTCCTCACAGCAAGACCTTCCTGCCACAGGGCCCCCTCCCAGGAGATCAGGGCTGCCCCTCCCCAGCTCTCCAGCCACCCCAAAGGAGAGCCGGCTTCAAACTTTGCTGTTGGTTTGAAAATAGCGCTGCAAATTAAAAATAAACAAGTGCTCTAAGAAGAGCTCTCTGTGGGGAGGACAGGGTTTGACCACAGCGAGCCTTGTGGGTGACCCCACCTAGAGCAGGAGACACGGCTCTGCCCCTGCTGGCTCCAGCCGCAGCAGAGGAGAGGGAGGCCAGTCCAAAACTGTTTTACTGCTGCTGAACCACATGAAGATGAGTTTATGAGCATGTGCCCAGCAGGAACTGTAACAATCCAGGGAGAAGACAGTCCGTGGCCCAGGAAGCCGAGGAGGAAGCAGGGCAGCTGGCTGCCTGCCACGGGGTGGGTGACACAGCCAGAGCCACATGTCAGCCTTGGTGACCAATCATGGCTTCCTGTCCCCTGCAAATGTGCTGCAACCCTGAGTATTTATACTCATGAAGCACCTCTCAGGGAAGGAGAGGGACAGGAGGGATGCAGAGCCCCTGTGTGAACACCGGCCACTGTGACCACCAACAGCCTCCCAGCGTGCCTGTGGCTGCACAGGGGCATTCAGCTGTCAGCAAATGATGGACACACTTCTCCAAGGAACACCCAGTGCCCAGGGAAGCCACGCTGGGTGGTGCCAGCAGGGCTCGAAGCAAGGTATGAACCCCACTGCTGTGCCTTGGACTACACATGTGTGCCATCACTGAGCACATCAGCAACCACCCCACAAAACCTCTGAGAAACAGCAGGGCCACTTCCCCAAGCTTCATATGAGCGATACTGAAGTTCACAGCAGCTCCTGTTACGGGCCCAGGCCCCGGGTTTTGCCACCCTGCCGGACACACCCCTGCCCACATTCTCTGTACCTTTCAGGGACACCCAGTGTGCCCACCTGGACACACCCCTGCCCACACTCTCTGTACCTTTCAGGGACACCCAGTGTGCCCACCTGGACACACCCCTGCCCACACTCTCTGTACCTCTGAGGGACACCCATGTGCCCACCTGGACACGTCCCTGCCCACACTCTCTGTACCTTTCAGGGACACCCAGTGTGCCCACCTGGACACACCCCTGCCCACACTCTCTGTACCTTTCAGGGACACCCAGTGTGCCCACCTGGACACACCCCTGCCCGCTTCCTCTTTACCTTTCAGGGACACCCAGTAGTGCTTCCACTTCCTGCGCGTGGCCGACTCCACCTTCTTGTTCTTCTTGTGCACCAGGAAGTTTTTGACGGCCAGGGCGCCGGCCTTGCGCACGGTGCCCTGCGCGGCCGTCAGCAGGATGTCGGACTGGCCGGGGGAGCTGAGGGTGCCGCTGCTCTGCTCGTCGCTCAGGGCTGACCCTGCCTCCTCCAGGTGCTCGCTGTTGGTGGTGCTCATCTCCAGCTCGCGGCGGAAGTTCTCATAGACGCCCTGGCGCAGCCCGTCGCCCGCCGAGCTGCTGCCGCTGTCGCTGCCGATGAAGGCGCGGCTGGCCGGCGGCGAGTAGCTGGCCGTGGTGGCGTTGGAGCGCCGCGACAGCAGGTCCGTGTCGGTGGCTGCGCCCTCGATGCCGCTGTCGGTGAACTCGCTGCCCTCGCCCGCGTTGACGTCCTGGTTGTGAGAGAGATACAGGGTGAGGGGAGAGGCTGGCCGAGACCCCAAACGCCCAGGGACACCACAGTTCTTCACACCTCCATTTTTTCTAGCACTGGAAGTCCCTCATCTCTTTTCCTACCGAAGACAACCAACTGGAGGCAAAGGTGGGGTGGTGACAAACGGGCACCACAGCTGTCCTGTGGCAGTGAAGAGCTCTCCGCCTTGGAAAGAAGGGTGAAGCTGTCCCATGCATTTCCCTGCCCCTTCATGGGGACAGCTGCATTTCAACATTTCATGTCTAAGGTAAGATTCCTTCCTTCTGGAGACAAACAACTAGAGGAAAAGGTGGGGTCGAGGCAGAGCTTCCAGCAAAGGTTAGAAAGACCAGTCACACATGCACCACTGCAGGTGGTGCCTCTACGGCCTTGGCAACTTGGAATATAAAATGCAGCATCATCTGTTTACATTAAGCCAAGTTAACAGTGCTAAAGGTTTTGCAAAAGGAGGACATATGGTAGCAAAAACTGGCAGTGTCGAGAAAAGCAGCGCCCAACCTATGCGTTTTGAGGGGAAAACACTGATATTGTGCACCCACACCTACAGCTGAAGATACATTTCAGACACCCCAAGGCTGACCTTTGAAAGTTATGTAACCAAAAAGGTTCTTATTTTTTTTCCTCCTGACAGGTTAACATGATTGAGATTATTTCTGTTTTCATCACAAACTGTAATGATGGGCCATGTGATATTCCCCACCAAATCTCACAGACCCTTCCTGGTCCCCAAGAACCTGCAGTGGAAGGATCAGAAGAGACAAGAATACTGCCAGTTTGAGCAAGACAGGAAAAAACACCACTGAATTGGGGTTCTGTAGGCTGTGACTGAGCCTGCTACAAGGCTAATTCCCCCAGGGGGATACCCACCACCACCTCGGTATCTACAGGCATCCGAGGCAGATTTTGGAGGACAAACAGAGGCCAAACCCTGTAAATGGAAACAAATGTTTCAGGTACTTGGGCGAAGAGGATGCAAAGAAGTGAGAAATGTGGCCAAAACAACAGGAATTTCAGCCTCTATCTGTCCTGCAAGAGGAGCTAGTGCTTGATTCACAAGTTTTTTTTAAAAAGAGGAATCTCTGAGAAGAGGTAGCAGAATGGAGTATTTATTTTGAGAGAAAACAAGCTTCCAGATGTTGGTTCAAGCACCAGTTTTCTTTGTATCCAAGAGCAGCTCTGTGGAAACAAAGAAACCCTCCATCAGCTCTGTGTGAAACCGTCCTCCTGTGGAGCAAGGGCTGGACGGGGAGAGCTTCGGGGCAGGGGAAGGGCTGACTAACTTTTAAGGCATTAATTTGCAATGGATGGGCCCGTTCTTTATAAACACCACTTCCCAAGGGAGACTGGGAGTCCAGCTGGAAGAATAAGCACTTCCTTCCCCGCTCAATGAGCACAGTTCTGCTGCTCCATCTGGTTATTTAATGCAGCACACAGTGACAGACAGGCTGCTCCGGACAGGCCAATACCACTCTGCTCCTCCACGTGCGAATGAGCTGAGCAGGGCTTCCTGGAAGTACAGCCCTGCACGATCCAGAGCAGCTTTCACAGCCACACGTGGATCCTGCTGTTCCAACACACTCGGTTTTGGGAAGCCAGTTACCTTCTCATTCCGTGCAAAGGAGGAATATCTGGGGGGGAAGCGCTGCTGCTCAGAGGCGGGTTACAGAACACTGCCACAAGCAAGGTTTTGCACTGTGCCGGGAAAAGCGGGATGGTGCAGCTTCGTGCGCCTGCGCTGCCCCCACGAGAGCCCCCGTGTGCCAGGGCTGCTCCACGCTCACACACCCAGGGCACTGCCTCTGCCAGCGCAGCGACAGACACCTGCTGGCAGAACCCACCCGCACCCCTGCCGGCACTGGGACCAGCATTCCCACGGAATCGCTGTTTCCTGGGCCCCTCTTCCTCCCTAACGTCACACTGACAGAGAACAGGTTTAGACGGGATATCAGGAAGAAATTCTTCCCTGGGAGGGTGGGGAGGCCCTGGCACAGGGTGCCCAGAGCAGCTGTGGCTGCCCCATCCCTGGACGTGTCCAAGGCCAGGTTGGACAAGGCCTGGAGCAACCTGGGATAGTGGAAGGTGTCCCTCCCCCTGGCAGGGGCTGGCACCGTAGGAACTTTAAGGTCCCTTCCACCTAAACGATTCTGTGATTCCATGATACTATGCTCTACAGAAAGTACACAGTTAGTTCCAAAATCTTAGCTGATGTAACTTTTAGGAAGCATCTCTCATGCTTTAGTTAAAATGAGTTGATTTAAGAAAACAAACTACTAGAACAGATGACCAACTTGAGGGAGATAGGATCTGTAATCTTGCCAGCTAGCATGTGCATCAAATTTTCTCAGTGCTGATTAGCACGTGGAGTATTTTTCCAGAAAGTCAAGTTCCCTCAGAGCTGCTCAAGGTCCCCCACGCCCAGTGTGCCACAGCCTTTTCAGATGACCTTGGTGAGACACTGCATTAACTACCTCCCATTTCCTGTCAGTAAATGGGGCTTATACTCTGTAACTAATATATGAGCATATCAGTTTATAAAAAAAATATTTTTAAAAAAACCTCAAGGATGGAGAACTCGGGGTGAATATAGTTGTTATACTTGCTCGTAAGGTTAAAGTGTAGCACATTTTGCAAAGATCTCTACAATCTTTACCACAATGCAAGTGATAGGCTGGACTGGTCAAAAGGTCTTTTCAGTGTATTGCTACAGCCCTGCTCCTAATCTCCCTGCGCTCCCTTTTCACCTCCTAAATATCCCTGCACTCCCTTTTCCACTCCTAAATATCCCTTATCAAAGGCCTGTGGGCAGCCCATTCAAGGCCTTTGGCAGGAGGAGGGTCTGAGCAGACAAAGGTCGGAGCAGTTCAGAGCCCAGAGCTGCCAATATCGTTCTGCCCCCGAGTTATGAAACGCGACTTTGAGGGAGCCTCGCGTGCTCCAAGCCTGGCCCACGAGGAGATCAGTGCCGAGGTTAGGAGGGTTCAGGGCATTCTCTCTGCTTCTGAGTTCCTGCTGCAGTGTCAGCTCATTCCCATCCGAGGGGGGGAAGCTCCCGGGCAGCTGCCGGCATCTGCTCCAGGAGCCTCGCAGCGCTGCGCTGAACACACTCAGCTGAGGGTTCTGCTCAAAGCACGGGGGTTTAATACTGAGATCCCACAGAAACCCGCTGGGGCTGAGGGGGAAACAGTCCCAGGGCAGCAACAAACCGTAGCAGGGTTTGATGGACACAGGGGCTCTATTGCTCTGACTGAGGACTGCTCTGTGGAAAGCAGGGAGAAAGGCACGTGGAGACCACGGGCTGAGGAAGGGAGCTAACTGGGCTCTGGGACTGTGCTGTGACAGGGAGATGTGGGAAGCAGCAGCAGAGCTTCCACCGGGATCTGGGATCCCTGGCACTGCTAAGGGCACGGAGGAGCAGCACCATTCCTTATGCTGGCAGTGCTACCGTGTCCCTGGAGCTGCCCAGGGGTTATGAAAGGAGGCTCAGCAGACAGTCCTGAAGGGAAAGAGGAGGGAGAGGTGGAATGCCCAGTGCCACAGAGATTCCCCGTGGAACGAGGACCGGAGCGGGGCTGAATGGTGCCATTGTCACCAACAAGGCCACGTGCCAGGGCAGCCCTGTGAGCATCCCAGTGCAATGAAGTGGAATGAGTTATCACAGCCCCGTAAAGTGCAGAGAACAATTTAACTGCTGAACCAACTGGGTAAAGTGCTACTGGAAGCATTAGCAACCCACTTAAATATAGGGTTTTTCCTTCACATGAACACTGGGTTTCAGGCAAAACAAGCACAACAAGGTAGTGGGGAATAAAACTGTAATGCAACAGCTACATCAGGCTAATGTAGCTGGTGCTGTCACTTCTGAATACTCACGTGATACTCATACCTCTGTATGTCTGCTGCAGCCACATCTGTTAAATTCAAAAGATACACAGAAAAGAAACCCCTTTGCTTTAGGAAAAATGTGTACATTCAGCTAGCAAAAACCAGGGGAGGAGTTCTGGGACAGGCTCCAAGTGTCCCCATGTTGAACATACCTGGTACTGGTACCCCAGAGGATGGGACAAGCCTTGCCCAACTCTGGCTCATGACTGGGCACACAGAGTGCCTGCAAGAGCTGCACTTCCCAAACCTCCCACCCCCAGCCCTGCCACAGACACTGTGACAGGCCTTGGTGAATCACTTTCTCCTGCCCCACCGACAGCACTGATTCATGGCCACTTGGGGGCTGATTTAGTCGGAAAAATCTTACTTCCCTAAATATCAACAGTTCCTCGTGGTTAAAACTCCTTTCTAAATGAACCATTAGATTAAAAGTACAGCTGAGTGGGGGTTTTCCTTGGAAGGGGCTCCCTCCAAGCCAATGCATATCCTTTGTTCCCCGTCCTGTTGAGCAACAGAGCAATCAGATGCTCACAACTCAGCAAGAGTGATTGCACACAACCTGTCTGGCTGCTCCTGAGGCAAGCACCACAGAATACATTTCAAATGGGCGAGCAGCCTGATGGTTTGCATGCTTTTATCTGACTGGTGTCCCTTTGAAGCTCCTATGTGGAAACAGATTGGCCTGATAAGTGTTTTTCCTTTCTTTTCAGTACTGACTCTGCCATCATTTGATGGTCAAGGTATGGCTTGCTGCAGATCCAAATTGAATCCTTTCTCCACAGTCATGTCCTAGAAGCAAAGACAAATCATGAATTGCACCTGAAAGCTGAGTGGGAGAAATGGTTTGAGTCCTGCTTCTGTGCACTCACCTCACTGGGGCAGCAGCTCTTGAGATGTCTGAAAGAATCAAGATTTTTAATTTTTTTTTAAAAATTAAATTTAGGAAAAAGAAAATAAACAAACCCTTGCATGTGTCATTAAAGCTGCTCAGGGTAGTTAAATAAGTAAGCAGGTTTGGGTCATGGCTCTCTGAAATCAAATTTTCCCCTGACAAAAAGCAACTAGCCCAGACCTCCAGACACTTCTCCTGGCAATAAACTCCAGTTTTATTATGAAAGGATGAATCACAGTCACAGGTGTCTGGGCAGTAATGCCTGGGAAAGTCTTAGGGCACGGATTTGAGTGCATCTGGTCCCAGGAATCCTTCGTGAGCTCGTGGTGAATGCTTGCAGTGTAATTTGGCACCCTGGAAGGACAGACAAGGTACTGGGTGCCAGGAGCCAGGAGATACTGGGATGTGGGAAGGAGATGTGCATCCCCCATGCTCCTGTGGGACAGCAGGCAGCAAACACCACGGTACTAAGGGTCTGCAGCCCCACAGATCTGCAGGCAGCTCTGGCTGTTACCTCAGTATTACGCCTGGCTCCTTCACTCCATGCTAAGCTGTCACCTCAGCTCTGGGCACCGAGGCTTGGCAGCATTTTTGGTTCACTGACTCCCCAGACGTTTTCCAGCCAATATGTGGGCCCTTGCAGAAGGATCATCCCCGTGCTTCCCCAGGGAACCTGGCTTTCTTACCTGAGACGCCCTAAAGGCAAATTATGGACACGCAGGGACTGCCCTGCAGCAGTCAGGAAAGTACAGCCCCGGAGCTGTGAGACATAAAGTGGTGAAAATTAAATCATCCCCACCAGCTCCTCCCTGGCTCTAGCACTGACTTCTGAGGGATGCTAAAGTACATAATTCCATGAAGGAGAATCCAGCCCTAATCCAGTAAAGCCTCTTGCCGTGTGGTCCCTGCACACAGCTCCCGACACCTGCACGGATCCGGGGCGAGTTCCCGCTTTCCATCCCCTCAGTTCTCGGGTGCTGCAGTGTTTAATCCCTCTGTTCCCAAAGGATATACTGAGGACCCCGCAAATTTACCCTACTTTCATCCCAGTGGACCACCCAGCTGAAGGAAGTTTCTAGAGGAGCTGAGTTAACCATGAACTAATAAAAGCAGCCGAACTGTGCTCGAGTTAAAGCAAGGGCAACGTGCCACCAAAATCCTCCCAGTTAAATTAAAATACAGGGTTGGGTTACTTTTTGTTTGCTGAAGCCAAGAAGAGGAAATTCTTCCCGAGAAATGCAATAGAGGGGGTAGAAATGGGCAAGGGGGACAGCTGCTAGAACAGCAGCTTGAAATCCAAACACAGCATCCGGGAGGAGTTCACCTGAACAACTCCCCAACTTCAGGAAGCAGGGAAACGCCCGTCTTCAGGGATGATAACCAGGTACAGCATCACATGCTGGAGCTCTCTGAAAAGGAACATTTCACTGGAAAGCAGCACTCCTGCCAACTGCATCCATGTAAGTAAGCACAGCCCAGCAAACAAGCAGCTGGGGCAACCTGCCTGTGATTTTTAAGTGCAAAATACTTGGAACTAAAACCATGCAGGGTGTATAGCCTTACAGAGAATACAACTACTGCCAATGTTGTTATATACACTTCAGATGTATAAACGACAAAGTCCTACTGTTTAAAAAAACATGCCTGAATGGAGCTAGATCAAATACCAGGACTGGTGATTTGCTTTCCTTTGGCCTCCGGCCGAGAGCTAAGGAAGAAAAACAAATTAAGATCTTTGAAAGAGTATCAAAATATTTGCCAGTGAAGACCAAAACACCGATTTTCACATGCTCCTTTCCCCGACAATACTGGGGCGGAGCTGTGTACTCTGAAGGGAGTGACTGCTATTTGCTTTAAAATATCCTGACTGGGAAATACCTGATCTAATCTCCTCCATCTGGGTGACAGGGCAGGAAAGACCTCAGAGTCTGGGTCTGAAGCCCTCTATTCCAGCCTTCCTCACTGAATCCACTTCCAGTCAGCCAGGCTATAAACAGCTCGTTTGGTCTAGACATTGAATGGGTCTGGTCATTCCGAGCTGCCACACCAGGACCCAAGATGTGGATTCCCACGGAGTTTACCCTGGTGCAAGCCTGGGCTGCCACAAAAACGAGCGGTTTCCACTTCCCCCGGCACATTCCCACCCCTTCCTCGCCCTCCTTGCCCTGTGGCTGGGGGCTGAAGGCAGAGATATTTGGGTTATCGGGGTGGTTTGCCTGGAGGCTCAGCAGGGTGACCAGCTGACCAGTGCTCCTCACTGGGACCCGGCCCCGGGAGCCAGCTGAGCCAAACGGTCCCATTTTCCCAGTTTTTGGGGTTGGGAGCGTGGCTCAGGCTACATCCGAGACCTCGGGAACAACCTCTGTCTGACAGGGACTGGGTGAACAGGGGCTGGAATCGGTGAGCCCCACAGCGCAGCTGCAAACCAGTAACACCCTGCTTTTAGCTGCTCTCTAGCCCGTGCACCAGTAATTATCACCGAATTTGTCATCTCTGTCCTTATTTCCTTCCTTGATTCCGTCTGGAGTCAAACAGCTCAGATTAAAGGTCCGTGTCCATCTGATTAGGAATCACACGTTTTCCAGACTACAGGCGGAATTCCTTTAAAGGAGCAGAGCTTCAGCTGCTGAAGATGGTCTGCCTGGAAAAGCCATGGCCAAGGAGGGCTGCAGGAGCAGGCTGGAAGGCCACAAGTGCTCTGCAGAGAGTGAACAGGATGCAGTGGAAGCCAGAAGCAGAAAGTGATTTCAGAAAAGAGAATTCATGGGGGACGGGTCAACCCGAGAGCCTTGGATGTATTCCTTGCACAGGAAGACTGCAATCTCTGATCTGCTGGCTTTGGGAAGAATGCCCGGGAGGAAAATTCACCCCATACTCACTCTCCTTCTTTTCCTGAGCAGTTGGTGTTTGGGGAACAAGGTACTGGGCTGGATGGTGCTTCCATGGGATTGACCCAGTGTAGTCCATTTTGAGGTTATATCCTCTAAGCCACAAAATGATTTTGTGAAAAAGTTTTACACAACTTAAAAGCAAGTATCAGCTCCCTGGAGTTTAGCCATCCTACAGAACATAATGGAACACAATAACCAGTAACAAAATTCCCTGAGATAGTAAAAAAATCGTATCAACTGGAAAGATTGTCTAATTTTAGACTGGTTTCTCTGTACATCCTGATCTAATTCCCACAAAACCCCTTGGTTTCATCTCCTGCATATTCTGCAAAATTTTTATGTAGGATTTTTTTTTTAAGATTTCAGATCCCAGATTCCTGCAGGCTACCTAGAGAGGCCTAAAAATAGCAATAAATTTGAAAATTGGACAAAAGGGGATTTAACACGCTTGGGGCTGGTGCTGAAGCCGGTGCAGCTTCCAAGTGAGTCGAGCAGGAAGTTTGTTCCTCTCCCCCAACTCAGCTTCACAAGGAATATGGAATAAGGAGGTGGCAAGACAGGCTTGGAAGGGGCACAAAACCACATCTCAAGGTTTTCATCCCTTAATTCATAGAATCACAGAAGGATTGAGTTGGAAGGGATCTTAAACCCCATATTATTCTACCCCCTGCCATGGGCAGGGACACCTTCCACTATCCCAGGGTGCTCCAAGCCCCATCCAGCCTGGCCTTGGACACTTCCACGGATCCAGGGGCAGCCGCAGCTGCTCTGGCAAATTCCCTTCTTGAAATGTCAATTAGGGCTCATAACAGCAGGGGAGCATGGGGTACATTTGTCCCTGAACATCTACCAAGAGAAGCAGGAGGAGGAGAAGGAGGAAGGAGTCTCCTGCAGGCAGATGTTTAGCTGCCACAGGATACAACAGGGCCACTAAACAAAATCTGGATCCCACAAAACAGGCTGTGGGATCCCGGGGATCGCACAACCCACAGCCAGAACGATCTGTATCCAACCGGTGCTTTCACCCTTCCAGGAAAATTGGGTGCAAATGTCAGCCAATTAAGCCCTTTCCACCTACACCACATCAGCTCCAAAAGTCACACACAATCCCAGCAGAGCTCTCCGGGAAGTCTCGCTCGGCAGAGCTGAACCCTTAATGGCACAATGTTGGGAAAAGCAGAACTGCTGCGTGGGTGCCCCAGAGCCACCCTGTGAGCACTAATCACTTGTGCATATTGAATATAATTGTCTCCCCATAGGAAAAAGCTCCCTTCAATTAGTGCAGAGTGACTCCCACCGTTCAATTAAAGGTTTAAATTCGGACGAGGGGAGATTTTCTTCTCTGTTTTTGGTGTGTTGGTGCTTTTCCCTTTAATGTAAACCACGTATTTGCAAAGAACCCATGGATGAGGCATTAGAACAAAACACGCGCAGCCAGGATTCTGGCCCCTTCTTTCTGGGATGCATTTTCCCAAGAGCACCGATCAGCACAGCCCAGAAAGTACAGCTAGGGACAACTTGCAGTAAATTTACCTTACAGAAACCATGGTGCTGTTCAGGCACGCCACTGAGCATGCATGGAACAACGGCAGGAACCAAACACCAGGGCACAAGACCTTCTGGCAGTGACCTCTTTAGGAACTAAACTAATTAAATATCACCTACCAGTGACCATCAGGCCCTTCCAGCACTTCTAGCACCAGGGCAGCTGAGACTAAAGAAACAGGCAGATATCCCAGCTACAGCCTTCCAAAAAGTGGAGAAACACCCCAACCCACTGGCAAACACAACCCCAAATTCTTATGAGGGCTGGCAACAGGGATCTGGGCAGAAATCTCACTCCAGGCTAGGAGAATCCATTAGGTGACTCTGCACTGTCACACCACAGAGCAGTGACACCTCACTGGCCTGGAGGCCAAGAGGGAAAACTGTGTCCAACACCACATTACACTTGGCCCTGGGTCACCTTTGTGTGGTGTCCTCACGGCCCTAAGATTGAACAATTATTTTGTGGGATTGGGAAGGGGGGAGGCACTTTAGAAGGCTGGTCAAAACACAAATTTATAGCAGGAAGTGTTTTCCAGCACATGGACACACATGGCAGGCTCCAGGGCAATGGGGTCACCAAGAGTACGAAGATACAAGTGCTGAAAGACTGGGAGGGCAGAGGGAAGCAAAACTGCCCAAAAGGTGCCCAAGTGCCACCTGGCACAGGCCAGCACAGTGCCAAGGAGCGCAGCAAGAGCAGGGCAGTGACACAGCCTCAGCTCCCACCACGCTCCACTTCACGCCAGCACTGACAGGGAAAGAGGAGCCAAGTGCGGGAGACTGCTGGACTGGGGACCTGGTGCAGACACAGATTGGTCACTTCCCTCCTCCCACCCCATCCAAAGCCACCTCATCAGGCTCACCAAGGAACTCCTCTCACTTTGTGTGCAAATCTGGCCTTCATTTCTGCCTTTTTAAACACATAATGACAGTCATTTCCCTAAGCCTGCTCAGGCTAGGCTGGGGCTGACATGACTTCATTTCTGACAACTATCTTATTCTTACAGGATGCTGCTGGGATTAAAGACTTGGGAGGAGGAATTTTGACCTTTGCAAAGCTTTAATTTTGTTGAATTTATCCATGGTAATAATCACTGCTAAGACTCCTTAGAGCCATCATCTCCAGTCTCAGGAGATACATCTAGTGAAACCAGCCCTACGAAATTATTTCCCTGGGTACGACTGAGGCCTCACAAAATACTACTTAAATTCCAGACTTTCACTACATGCCTCGAAGGAATCTTCTGAATGCCAGCATAGGCACCGAGAAGAAAAACAAATGCTTGGCTGTTCATCACCAACTCTATTCTCTTTTTCCTTAAATACACTCGAAAGCAGGCTGCAGGCAGCAGTTGCACCCAACAATCTTCAGGAAAGCTGTTAGGTCCAAGGCTGCCAAAACCCTTTTTTTTTTTTTTTTTTTTTTGCTTGTTGTTGTTCTCTCGCTTTTTATCCTGCACTGTCGCACCAAAGGCTTTTCACCTCCGAGAGCGGAGAGCTGATCCTGAAGAACAAAGCTGCTGTTGTGGGATGCTGCAGCATCTGTTTCAGCATGTCAGCTTTATATTTAGCAGCAGCCCATCTCCACAGATCAAGCACAGCCAGGAAGTCCCTGAGCACCCCCATCCCAGCAGCTCCCACGAGTCAGTGTCAGTGGAGGGGGGAGCACACCCTGCCTGGTGTTTGCTGCCCAGCTCGGATCTCGGGCTCTGCTGTCCTGCCAGCAGCTCGGGGAGCAGCAGGCTGTGCGCTGGCCGGCCTCTGACCTTGACCAGTGTGCAGCTCTCCCCTTTTCCCGGGTCAGGCACACGCTGCACAACATGCACAGGACGAGCCAGGCAATGGCATCAGGGGAGCAGCCCTGCCCCATCCCTGCTCTGTGTCCCCAGGCCATGTTCCTGAGCCATTTCTAGAGAATGGTGCAAACACATCACTGCCAGCTCTTCCACCAGGCAGCTAGACCTCTGCTCTCAGAAGATCCAAATTAATCACACAGAGCACAATCTGCCCACAACATGTGTGCCAGGCATGGCTGGGAGAGGAGGGCAGGGTCTGGAGCTCCTTTCTGCCCCTCTCTACAAGTCATCTGCCACTGAACTGGCAGCAGAACCACTGCCTGCAGCCTGAGGCAGGCAGGACAGGGCAAAGCAGGGCAATGTGTGGGAAAGCTCCAGGATCACAGGCCTGGTGTTTGGAGCGCAGGAGGGGCACCTGACAGCAAAGCTCCTCTTGACTCTGTGCTGTCCCTGGCTCAGAGAAGCAGCACCTTCTCCATACATCTCCGTGCCCCATCACTTCTCAGTTTACAGCAGGCCTGGCAGTGCCAGTGCTGTTTCGGGGAGATGTTTTGCACAGACATGAACATCAGCTAATTAGAAGAGTGAAATTTCAGCCCAGTGAGTGTCTAGCACAGAGGGGAAACACTGACAGGTTTTTTCTTTGCCTCCAGCCACGGGTGCAGGCAGGGGAGGGTGACAAGGCAGGGAAGGCAAAAGGGGGGACACAACTCTGCAGTGGAGTGATCAGTTTTGGCAGCTACCCTGGAAAAAAAGGCACCGTCAGCACTGCAAAACACGCAGGGAAATCTTCTGCTGGCAAATGCAGATTTCCCTTTCCCAGAGGCAGTGAAGAGTGGAAAAGGTCCAAGGAGAGCCGCAGATAAAGAAGGGACAGTGATGGAATCGAGCCAGCTCTGGAGACCAGCTAGCTCAGTTCTCTCCTGGAAACAGCTCTCTGCTTGGAAAGGGGGCATTGAAGGAAAACACAGCCTGGGAGAACCCGGAAAACCTTCATCTACAGACACAGCCCAGCAAATGCCAAATCACAGAAGAAAACTGCCTTACCTGGGTGGTTTTCGCCCTTCTGCCTTGCATGCTGCTGCTATGGCTCATCTGGGGGTTGGTGGCCCCTTCGGAAAGGCAGTGGGACTTCCTGCAGGGGAGCGTGTTGTAGTTACTGTAGGAGGAGGGCGCGTCCTCGGCGGTAACCGCTGCCATCTTATGGCTCCCGAGCTCGGGGATGTCGGACACCAGGTTCCGGCAGTACCCTCCAAAGGCGTTTCGGGGGCCCCCGTTGATGGCGGCGCCGGGGGTTTTGGGGGAATACAAGTCACTCATGGAGTTGGCCCGCTGGCAGGCAACCAGGGGCTGGGGGCTGCCGCCGGCCTCCGGGCCCTGCGCGGCCTCGGCGTCCTTCTCCTCGGCCAGGCCCAGGATCTCCTCGTTGCTCGTCAAGTGCTCCTGGCTGAGGTCAGACAGCGAGAACTCCAGGCTGTCCTCGCGCCAGATGTCGGCCGACTTGGAGCGCTTCTTCTTGAAGCTGGCGGTGTCCATGAAGGCCGTGCCGTTGGCCGCGTAGCGCAGCGCCCGCCCGTCGCCCTCGGCCAGGAAGGGCGGCTCGTCGCCGTAGAGCCGGCTCTCCTCCGAGTCGGGCATGCTGTGCACGGAGGCGGCCGTCAGCACCGTGCTGCTGTCCACGCTGGGCGTCACCGACGAGTCCGTGTGGTAGGACACGGGGCGCAGGCCCATGTCCACGCGCTCCACCCACATGGGGCTGCCGAAGTCCTCCAGGTTGGCCTCGGGGGCGAAGGGCTCCAGGCCGTTCTCGGCCAGCGACTGCGGGATGCTGGGCGTGCTGCTGGAGCGCGTGCTCACCTCCGAGTTGCGGTGGATGATCTTGCCCGAGGAGGCGTGGCGCGTGCGGCGCGAGGCCTTGCTGGAGAGGCGCAGCGAGCGCGACGTGTGCTTGCGGCCCAGCCCCGGCTGCTTGTCCCCGTAGAAGGCGTGCTCCACGCTCTGGCTCTCCGCGTTCCCCATGGCGTCACGGTCTGCGAGGGCACACAGCGGGCACCGTTAGGGGAGGGAGGCACGCGGACACCCCAACACACCAAAAACTGCTTTTTTGATTCAAACAATTACTGAACCTGTCCCAAAACCTACACCGCAGATACTCGCAGGGCCTGCTGTAACTGCAGCAATAATCCCACAGAATTAATTAAGGGAGCTAGTGGCTGTACCAGCGAACTTAGACGTACAGTTAAATCAGAATGCAGCAAACAGCCAGACAGCTCTGCTGGTGCAAATGAGGAGTGCAGAAGAGGGAAGGACTGAACCGTGGAGCTCGGTGTGATCTGGAACCAGTTTAGCACCACAGTGCCATCTCAGCTCTGCACACATCCACCTGACTCTCAGCATCAGCGTCGTCATTCCAGCCAACAAACTCAAAAAATCAACAGCTATTGTTTATCTGCAGGTAACAAGATGCTGAGAAGTAGAGGGATGTACACCTTTAGCTGAGATTCCACCTTTCTTTTTGGCTAGGAACTGCACAGTGAAGCACGAAATAGCAAAGTACAAATCCACCCATTTGGCAGCGAGCTAACGACAGGTTTGATTTCTGGAACAAAAAAACTGTGCAACATTAAGCAGGTACAGAGAGCCCCACACAAGAAAGCCATATTATGAAAAATAAATTAGCATGAGTGACTCAGACTATACAAAAATAACCTCTCCTTCCCACTCCCTCTGAAGCAGATAAGTAGATCTGAGCTCTTTGATCTGAGCTGGAACACAGGGACGGGGTTTGTGTCCCCAGCCCCAGCCTCCTGCATTATTCAGCTGTGCATCTCCTGCCGTGGAACAGGTTTCCCATCCAGGAGGTGGGAGTGATGATCTGATTCAACCCCGGAAAACACTTTGAGGTCTGTGATCTCACTCAACAAATGTCAGAAATATTTTATCAGTAGTATTGGGTCCTTCCTTCTGGCCTGACAGCAAGAAGAAGAATAAGAAAAGTAAATGCCAAAGTTCAAAATCAAACAGGAGATCCTGAATTACACACATGGCAGTTATATAGAGAAAACTACTCCATCAATCTTGAAAGGAAATTCCAAGACAAAACTTCTTTGTTTTGAGGTATTTCTATTAGTTTTGGTTGAAAATAAAAAATCTGCCCTGACAGTAAAATAATCTGGAGTTTTTAATTTCTTGGGGCAATTTCCTCTCCTTTGCAAGGATGCTGATGGGTACTGAGCCAGACACCGGCAGAATGAATGCAACCACGTATTTTCCCTCACTATCTATATACACACCACTGCTGCTGCACAGAACCGAATCAACCCTACACAAATACATGGAAAGTGAGGAACTGATGGCACTAAACAATGGGACAGCACGGCAGAACTGAACTCTGCAGCGACACTTCTGACCACAGCCAGAGGACTGTGCCTCTGCTCCTCTATCCAGAAAAGCTGCTCGTGGCTGAGGCTACAAGTCTGCTCAGTGCTGAAGCAACAGACAACACCGTAAGTATCTGGGAATTTCTGTATTGAACATAAATACAACTGCATGTGCAGTAAACTACAGCAGGAAATGCCCTACATCTACTGAAACGAATGGCAGAATTCCCTTTGGCTGCCATGACTTGTTTAGAAAAATAAATGCACTGAAGAAAAGGCAGGTTTAAATCTTATTAAAAAAAAAAAGAAGACAACTTTATCAATCCCTAGACAAGGGTTTACTATCTCCTAAGAGCTGCAGCTCTTTGATACAGACTGAAAAACCATCAGCCAGCTTTTGCCTATGGAACATTTTGAAGCACAAAACCTGCATCTTTTCTTCTGCAGACATCTAAAACCAGGCCTCAGTGCTTCCGTCCTGCAGAAGAAACCCTCTCAGCGCAACGCTTTCGCTGCTTTGGTTCTGAGCTGCTTGCTGGCCACACTTTCAGCCAGCAGGATTTCCACCGGCTGCACAGCCCGGCAGAGCCTGCAGCCATGTATCCCCAGCCTCCAGCCAACCCTTCTCAATCTGTCTAAGGCAAATGAACAGTTTTAAAAGTCCTCTTGAAACCTGGAATGATTCTTTACCTTCCGACCGCACCAGGCAAGATTTCCCCCAGCCAGAAAAGCAACAGGACCACAAACGGCTTGGTGAGGAAAGGAGCAGCAGCTCAGGCTGCATCCGGTGAGGAAATCACACTCTCCTGGAAGGAGGGAAGTCTTCTCTCCACAGAAGGAATGTTTAGGGAGTGATTTCACACAATGAAGTATCTGCTAGGGACTGGCAAGAAGTGTCAGACTTCAAAGAGCTGACCCTTTTTAATTCTGTGGATTGGGGCTTTGGGTGAGGACGCCTGCAAATCCACGGACTGCTATCAGTGAGCCCATACCTCACTCCTGCACCCTGGAAAGGCCCTACCTAATCCCACTGAATTCCCGGCTGCAGGGTTGCATGAATGCTGCCCGGTGGGTGCAAGAGGGCTGCAGGCAGTGCAACCGATCCAGCTGCAGCCATGCAAGACAGTGCCATCCCCGAGGTTTGTCACCATGCCCCTGGCAGAGCCGATCTCCCCTGGGAGATGCAGGACACACCTCGGGTGGGACGGCCAATCCCACCAGGTCAAGCTGAGGAGCTCCTCTGAAACAGACCCCCATCCTGCCTTCTCACCCCCATTTCTGCCTCCCCTCTGCACTGCTGGCTGAGCATTGCCACCAGTTACCCTGAACCAATTCAAGCGCTCCTGCAGCAGAGCCCACAGCAGAAAACAAATCCAGGGGGGAAGAGAAAAAACAACAAAAAAAAAGAGTTTATCAGTTAGGTTTTGCTGAGCTAGCAAGTTTGCCTGGCACGTGTCAGAGCAGCACAAGGATGCCTGTCTGGGGACACAGCGGGGACAGGACGGGACAGTGCGTCTGCAGGGTGACGCAGCAGCCAGGAGGAGCGACAGCGATGGCACCTCCTCGGTTTTTGGCAGCAGGGAGCTGTGAGGTGAGCTCAGGCAGCTGTGGAAAGGCAGCCCTGAGAGGGGAATTGGCACTGCCGCAGACGCGGCGTCCTCAGCGAGCGGGAGCTGCGCAGGGGAGGGGAGCCCCAGCCTCCCCCTCCCACGGGCCACAGCAGACACCCTGGGGCAACAGCGTCTCAAACTGCTCAGCTACGACTGCCAGATGCTGCCTGTCTGTGGCTTAACTGCATTTAGCACACTCAATGAAAAAAATCTGTATCAAATTAAGAAAATGAGTAATGTTAATGGGAGCTGCACGCAAGTCCTGGTAGGACAAAGGCTCCCCTTGTTAGCTCAGCCGCCAAATGCAAAGGCCACCATTCAAGACCCATCAAGGTACCACCAGGATATGACACAGATCAAGTGTGACACATCGCCATGCTTTGGACAGGTCCATCGCGGTGTTGGGACTCTGCTGTGAATTACCCAGAACCTCGCAGAGATCAGCGAGGGGCCACGCGCCGTGAACACAACTGGCTGGATGCTTTTCAGCAGAAAATGTTGATTCATCAAAACCCAAACTTTTTGTGGGAATAGAGGGCCTTTGACAAAATCTCTCTCTCTCTCGCAGGGAGAGGTTTGAAAAGCAAAGCAGGGAGACAGGCACGTCTCCTGGAAGAGGCACCAGCACCGTGACTCAGGCGCTCGCCGAAGACGCGGAAGATCCAAATTTGTATCTGCAGCTCGAGCCAGGCAAATGAGGGGTGGCAACTCCTTCCTCCACATCCTCAAAGAGGTGGCCTGACCATCCACGCTGGGAAAGGGCTCTCTCTCCCAGAAAACCTGCTCCTTCCTGGTTCAGAGTAGGGAAAATGTCAAAATTGTGGTGACCTCAAGAAAGTCGCCTTTCAGCCAGCTTGCACATCAAGGACAGGGGGCTGAGATGTATTTTTTGAAAGCTCAGACTTAAGACTGACATCAAGATTAGGCCGCCAGAAGGGAGAACACAAATTTTGCAGGAAAGCACAGAAAAAACAGTGTTTCCTACACCATGTGCCCTGGAAAAGCAGACTGACCTCCAGCTGAACTGCTGAGGTTTTGCTGGATGAGTCTTACATGAAATGGTTACACATCAATTATATCACATTCTAGATGACCACTGATGATGGCCCACTCGAAGAACATAATTCCCTTTAAAAACAGTCATTTTCCTTCCTCTTCCCCTACCCCTAATATTAAACTATTTCTCAAAATAATTACAAACCCGGAATACTCCTTTCAATAAAACCTAAGTTACCAACTCTTAAACTTGCAAAAGGTTGGACCACTAGATTCCAGAAGCATATCTGAAAAATATTAAATTTTCAACCAAATTTGAAGCACCTCGCAAGACAACAGATTGCAAATTTAAAATTAGATTCTAGTGGGAGGCCCTGGTGACAAATCTGTATTTTTCTCCTGGAGCGTAGCTCGAAGGCTGTGAGAACCAGAACAATGATCAAATCCACAGCAGGCAGTGAGCCTACAGAAATAAACTTCTGCTAAAATCTGCCAGCCAACAACAAAGATTTTTACTGAAGTCACCAGAACCACATAGAAAAATGTACAAGACTAATAACCAAGTGTGAACACACACATTTTACTGTAATTAAAATGTGCTTTTTCAAAAGGGCAAGAGAGAGGCTGAAATTCCACAGAAAGCCTTTGAGTTTCTTGGAAACTCCAGCGGCATATTTCATTGTTTTCACATCAGAACCTCTTAACCAGCCACTTCTTTTTCGTGAGCCGCTCTCACATGTGTTAAAGCACGGGATGGACTCCAGAAAGGCCCTGCAGGCAATTCAAGCAAGAGGAGGAGGGAGGGAGGAAGGCATGACACCAGGAGCTGCCTGACAGCCATCGAAAAGCCCCGGTGCTGCCAAGCCTGGGTACCCAGAACATGCAGCTCATGCCCTTCCCCTCCCCGAGCATCCCACACACAGCCAAGTCCTACAGAAACACGCAGGGACGCACATGTACCTTCCGAGGCAGTCCCGGTATCCAGCGCAACCTTCCCCCAGAGAGATGTGGCATTTAGAGGTATAGAATTGCAAATGACCCCAAAATGAGCAGTTAGTGGGACTGCAGAAGCTGTCAGCACCTGCCACTCAGCGACTCCATTACTCTCGCGTCAGAGTCTATGACTACATGCCAAAAACCTGGGGAGAAAGGGGAGAAAAACAAATCAGACAAAGGGTTAGCAGCGAGAGCTGTACAGGAGCATCTTCTGCCGGGGCCTGTCATCAGCACTTACCTAAGGAGCACTGGCCAGTACAGCACGGAATGCTGTGCTCAAATTCGGATGATGGAATCTGATGGTGGCAGAATAAATGAAAAACCCAGTCAAGCACCGCCGGCCCCAACCACAGGACGTGCAGAGTTCCTCTTCCCACAGCTCTGCACAATCAAAATCCCCCTGGACTCTAACATTCCCTTGCTGAGGCCAGTCTGTCTCAGCTCAGGGCCAAAACCACACCTGCATCTGAAGACCACCACCAAGACAGGCACCTTCCAACAAAGCAGGGCTGAACTCCCGGCAGCAAGGGGAACCCAACCGCCCAGGAGACACTGCAAGGCCTCAGAGATTTCTCTGCAGACTGTCTCATTTATGGAAAGGGTGGTTTTCCAGGCAGGGATTTCATTACCATTTTCCAAGGGCGAATCAGACATTGGGGCAGAGCATTTACATCTGGTTTTTGTGAGCGAGGAAAGGATTCTGGGGTTAATTGTGCTCACGAAGGCGCAGGTACAAGAGACCAGTCTGTGCTTACCTAGACCTGAGACAAGTCCTAAGGACAGTCCTCAAGTCAGACGCTGAGCTCACGTAGGTACCAAATCCCAGCCCTTCCCAGGCCTGGTACCACTGGTGAGCTCCCTTGCAAGGAGCCCAGCTCAAGTCCAGGCCTGGGAGACGCTGAATGCACTTCCCAATCCAGCTCTCACCCAACTCCCCCTTCTCCCAGCCAAGCACCAGCACTGAAACATCACCTCAACACTGCGCACAGACTTGGGAGAGTTACAAACTTCTCCACAAGTCCCAGGGAACAAAAACCTGCGGAGGGATTACTGCTGCCATTCATGTTCTTAGAGCTGCTTGGTAAGGGAAAGTGTGATCCTCGCTCTTGGCTGGATTCTCAAAAGAGATGAGAGTCATTGGCTCTACTTAAAATGAAAAATATTCTCATTTTCTTTTTCTTCCTTCATGTTCCCTTCTTTGCTCCCCACCTCCCCCTCTTCCCCCAAGCTGTTGGTTGAGATCTGAAAAGCAGTTCATGAATTGCTCAGGAGCTGGCAGAAATTAATAAAATTAAGCTCATTTATATTGAAATGGACTCATTATCATGCCAGCTGCCAATAATTTCCAAGAGGGGAATCTTGCTGACAAAAAAGGTCCTACAGGCAAGAGGCTCCCCACCTGCACCCACCGCACGGGGAGCAACCCTGCCACGTGCACTCCTCACCTCCCAGGAAAAGGAACTGGGACCATCTCTGTTCAGATCCACCTGCTACTGCCCCAAAAGAAACCTGACCAAAAGACGAACAAAACAGACACAGCCAAGCATTTGATCAGATTTTCCACCCTGACGTGGCTTTTGAGGAGTTTGTAACTCAGTAAAATCTGCTCCAGGGTGACACAAACTCTGGTCACTCCCCTGAGAAACCAACTCCAGCGCAGCCCGTTCCACACACCACCTACACTCCTCCAGCAAAACCCCTTCTCTCCCAGCAGTCCTTTGTTAGAAAGGGGATGTTTGCACCTGGATCCTGCATTATCCAAATCCTCACGCTGCTCCAGTACATCTGAAGGGCTGGCAACATCCTTTGCCACAAACAGGTGAGTCCTGGGCACATGCAGCTCCTCCAGAAGACAAGGATTTATCATCACGCATCGACTCTTTCCTGAAAAGTTTTGTTCCCATTAACTTTTACAACTCGGACACTCTTTCCTGAATTAAACCAATTCATAGTTTTCAAGAAGAACATCAGGTTTTCATACTTTGTCTGGCATTAATATGCACTGGAACAGTTCTCAGTGTCCTGGCTCATTCCAACAGCCTAGGCTCTGCCACAGCACAAACTCCGGAGTTCTGAAGCAGCCTCCAGCAAAGCCTTCCTTCCAGCAAGGTCTTGGAAGGTCCAACAGGGCAAGAAGTGATGCCCATGCTCCTCATTCAGGAGGAAGGGTTGAAGCAAACACGAGCACGGCCCCATCACTTCCTTTCTGGACATGTTTGCTCCCCTGGATGCTCCCATGGAGACTGGCCGAGGGGGAAACTGACCAGTGACCCACCAGTCTGTTCTCGGGGGAGAAGGACAGTTGTAAACACTGACACATGGAACAAATGATCTAATTTAAAAAAAAAAAATCAAATCAAGATTTTCAAACTTCTACACTGGAGACAAAGCATCCCCTGTTAGCGCCGACTGCTCCCGACACACTCAGACACATCCCTGGTGTGAGTGAGCCAACGCCCGCACACGCCAGTGCAGCTCCCCACGTCCTTTGAAGGTCTGCAAGCAGCACAGCTGTATTTATTGCGCAGCCACAAAGCAGTGCCTCCAAAAACCAGGCCAAGGAGTTCCCACAGGGCTCGTTGTGCTGCCAGTCCCGGCCGGGGGAGCGCAGGAAACCTCCACGGATGGATTAAACACAGAGCAAGGAAGCAGAACAGATTAAAGGAGCACCTTGTTATCCTTCACATCTGCTACCTGCGATTCCAGGTACAGCAAAGAGCTCTGACTTTCACATGCTGGAGCAGTTTGCAATGCCAAGAGTTTGGGAGAAAAATAGAGCACACCTGTTTTCTTTTTGCTTGCAGACACTTGACAAGAACATTAATAGATGAAAAATATGGAAGCTGTAAGCCTTCTAAAGGCCTCCTTCTCAAACCACAACCCTTCCTTTCCAGTATGAAAAAAATCAGTACGCAAACACATTCCCTTGTCCAGTGAACAGGAAAAGCTGGCGAGAAGGACAACAACTCTCTTTCAATTCTGTTTTTACTTTTTCATTTTATGAGGCATTATTTTTGTCAGATTTCAAATGCAATCAGCTGGTTGTTAAGTATATCTTCATCCAGTTTGGAGAAGTCCTTGGTAACTCTAACATCAGGCATCAGGATGTACATACAGAGACAGGAAGCAGCAGTCATTCCATACAGAAACCATTCAATATTCATCAGCAGCTCTAGGCTGTATTTCCCACCCATGATCCCAGTTCCACTGTAACTCCAGTGTTCAATCCCATCTCCTGAAATGGAGAATCAGGCCCTTTATTTGTGACTGGAGGCCACATTTTGCTAGTTAATAGTTAGTTAGCTAATATGAATTGCTGCTGAAATCAGTGCAGCCAATGCCCTGCCCTGAGACCGAGGTAAATGCTCTGCTGTGCTCCAGGGCTCTGGTGGCCTGACAGCTCTGGCTCACCCATCCCATCCCCCTGGGCTGCCCTCTGCAAAGTAAAACCCACAGGAGATGGAGCACAGAATATCCTGAGCTGGAAGGGACCCACAAGGATCAGGGTCCAGCTCCCAGCCCTGCACAGACACCCCAACAATCCTCCAGACCCTTCACCATACTTGTGTCCCTCCTTCAACAGCTTTAGACCCTTCTTACACTGTGGTGCCCAAAACTGCCCCCACGCCTCGAGGTAAGGCCGCACCAGTGATGGATCCATGGATGGATGGAGAAGAGACTGCTCTACGCCCAGATCTTCGTTCAGAAACGCAATTCAGAAAATCTCCAAGCTTCCCCACTCTCGACGGAGACACTGAGCCCCGAGACCAACTCTAGAGGATTGCAGAAGCTGGTTGACTTTTAAAGCAGTGAAAATAAATGACAAACGTGCTCCTCTCTGTGTTTCCTTTCAATGACATTTAAAATGTCATAGAAGCCTTTTGTTTGTGAGAAAAATTAACCAACCACAGCTTATACTACCTGTTGAGGACACTGGCTGCTGCTGAAACTGGAGTCTGATGACAATGACCATCCAGGAAGGTGGGGGATCCATCCATACATCCCCAAGAACGGGCTGGCAGAGCTGGAATTGCAAAACCTCTCTGCAAGCCTCTCGCTAACACGCAACCTCCGTGTCTGTCACGGCTGGGAGAACAATGCTGGTGGTGCTCCAGATGAAGAGGAGGGCAAAGAAAAATAAACCCACATTCCCTTTGAGAAGAACTCCTAAAGGGGAAGGTGTGGGAAGCCCTGCTCCTCCAGCTGGAGCACCACCCCTGTGACAGTTTCCAAGGGAAGGAAGAAAAGGCAAAAAGAGAGGGAGGGAGGGAGGAAGGTTTGTCAAGACCTCCGCAGAGCCAACAGTCAGCCATCCTCAAATCCCAGCTAAAGGAAACAAAACCAGGAGCACAGCACTGACAAAGCACTGTGGGGCCTTGGCAATAAATTAATGGAAGAGCAGAGCAGGTAGCCCAAGGGAAAGCCCCCTCTCCAGGGTTTCTATATTTATAGAGGGGATGTGAATAATTGACACGGTTGTGGGTTTGTTTGTTTTTCAATCACTTTTACAACTATCTGAGCGTGTTTTAACTCTTTCTCCTTCCCTTCCCTTTTATTTTTAATGGTGGGAAAATCCCCCTGTCTACCCTGGGGGGAATCTGCAAGGTTTTACACGTTTCCAGCAAAGGGCAGAGCAGGGGAAGGATTCTAATTTCAGCTCATCAGACATATGCAAATCCACAGGAAGCCACGAGGGCAACTCCCTGGAGCCTGTGGGGCAGACTAAACCCAGCCACGAGGGAACTGCGGGGAAGGAGGAGCCCACTTGGCCTCCGTGGAGGCTACGAGGACTGCATGTACATTTCTATGATACTTAAAAAAATGGAAGAATTCCCAAAATGCAGCTGAAATAAAAAATAAGGTGTGGCTTGTTTATTTACCTTTAGGTTCTATGTTATTGTTATTACACTTTGCTTAAAGAGGGCTTTCTCCTTGTGCCAAATGAGCAGAGAACTGCTGATACACAGCGAGGGTGGGACGTGCCAAATGCACTAAAAAGATTGAGAAGTAATAAGAAAATGTTCAGGCCAGGAGACAGCTCCAAATGGATCTGTGGGAGCTCTCACTGTACAGCCAAGGACTGGGACCTTGCCTGCATGGAAGAACCACCCAGCACCACAGGCTCCAGCAATAAAAACTGAAACCCTTGGCTTGAGTGACCAAGGAGACAGGATGTAAAGGATTAAAATGTTGTGGAAAAAAATTAAGAGCAATAATTGTGGTAGGGGGAATTGCAGAGGAAGTGCTTAGTGTATCTCCTCATTTCAGCACTGAGGTAAGTAATCTGATTTTCAAGCAATGCCAAAGACCTCACACAGATCATTAAGATGGTGCCTGAGATATGAAGTATCTAATTTTAGATACCCTGACTTAAGTACTAGGGAGGGATTCCAGAGGTCTGCGGAAAAACCGGTGCGAAATACAACTCAGGCAAAGGCAGAATCAGCAGAGCTCTCCCATGCTGGTCCCTCTCTCTCTGAGGGAGCACAAGGAACCTCACTGAGCACCAAAGCTGTGTCAGGCTCCTCAATCACTGCTTTAGAGTCAGGAGAAAGTACAGCAAAATAACTTCTGTGCCGAGGCCACAAGGGAAGCATAATAAGGAAAAGGATTGAAGCAAAGGATGTCCTTTGCAGGTGACAGCCTGCCTTGCACAAGTTTTGGCACCAGGATCTCTCTGTGAGTTTGCGCTTTTACACCAGCGCCGCTCAGGACTCGGCCTTCACTGAAACTGCACTGGGGTGGGATGGAGAGGCCGGCAGCTGCAGCACTGCAGGGCAGGGCTGGGCTCCTGCTGCCAGGCTCTTCAAAGCTCCTTCTCTCTGTGAACACAGAGCTCTCATCAGCTGCAGAAAGACCCAACACAGCCACATCTCCAGTGCGAAAGGGCACTGCGTGACTAAGGAGGAAAGCCGTGTTCAACGAGCAGAAAGCATGCACTGAACATCCCAAACTTCCCAAAAACGGGAGTTTATTGCCTGACGTGTCAGTGACAGCATGGACACAGTTCTCTGGTGGGACAGGGACACGTGAAGAGCCATTCACCCAGGCCCAAAGCCAGGATGGCCCACAGGACTCCCAGCCTCCGCCTGCTCCGAGCGCTCCTGCCGTGGCTGCCAGACACAATGGGAGCAACAAAAAGGAGCCCAAGGTGAAGCCAAACTTACCAAAACCTGAGTGGGAATCCCAACTCCTGTTTAATCAGAGCCTGGGAGGAGGCAGGTGAGCAGAAGCCCAAGTGGCTGCTGTGTTCACCTCCTGCTATCAGCCCCACCAGAGCAGGTTTCCCAGCCGGGCGTTGCCATCGCATAGCCCCGCTCCTCCACACGCAGAGAGGCAGAAACCACGAATGCAAAGCTCGGCTGGTCTGTACCAGCCTGGCACTGCTGAAGGTAAATTAAGCATTCAGGTTTTATCTTGCACGTCCTGACAGAACCTGATGGCTTCAGCTTATCTGGGCTGACCGGTTTCAGTCACGACTCGTCCATCACATCTCCTGACACGGCTCTTCCCCGAGGGAGGAACGCACAACTCCAGGGCCACATGCTGGGTGTTGCTTCTTTAATTAAGAGGGGACAAAACACATGAGGGATGGGAATCCCAGGAGAAGACACCCCCAGGGCTCAGGGGGTGAGCCCCCACCCTGGGAAGAGGTGGGCAGGGAGCAGAACCAGAAAAAGGATGGATCAGCAAATGCTCTGGAGAGGAAAAGCCAGAACTACCAAAAGCCAGGCTGAGGCAGCTCGGGGTGGAAAGCTGATACCCATCAGCTCTGAGTGTGGCCTCCAAATAAAATGAAGGCTTTGCCTCCTTTTCCAGGGAGCGCATGGGGGGCAGGGGGGAGAGACATACGAATCACCACATCTGAGGTTATCAGGAGCAAAATCCAGAGTTTAAAATGTGCCAGTCAGCAGCAGCTTTCAATCTGCATCCCAAAAATGTGAGAGAAGCAACCACAGGGATAAGGGCAAGAATTTTTATACTAAAACCTGCGGATCAGGGTCCTGCCTGGGACTGCAGAACAAGTGATCTCAGCAGAGATGTATCCATCTGTCAATAGAATGCAAGGCTGGAGAGCACACCTGGGAGATGGAACAGGGAATGACACGGGAAGAAATGGGAAACTGAATCATTTCTGCTACTCTTGATCACTCCCTGCAAGAAGATGACCCATTTTCCAGAGGAGGAAAAGCAGAAGACACCTTTCCAGGAAACTACTAGTGGAGCTGAAGATGACAAAAACTGACACAGGAATTATGATCTACATACGAAACTTTGCACAGAGGTTGCGCTGAGAAGACAATTACCTCACTCGAGTTTTTTCATGCTTTCAATGACAACACATAAATGAAATGTGACGGTGACTTGTGCTGAGGACACAAAGCTGGAAAAAGTCACAGTACAGAGCAGACCTTTTGTCTCATATTGATCCCAGAGGGCCATGAGCTCCCAGTGTGGCAGTGATGCCAAAAAAAGCAAATGTAAATCAAAGGAAGCAGCAAGCAGGACTTGCCCAGCAGAAACAGGAGTGACTGATGCTGCAGAAGACACTGACCTCATCTGGAACACCACATGCAACCCTCAGCGTGGCCAAGGTTAGCACAGACCAGACACCTTCAGCAAAAGCAAGGCCAGAGCGAAGCTTCACTCAAAGACGAGTTCAGAGCAACAAAACTGCTGACAAATGGAACACAAGCAGAGAGGCAGCCGAGCAGCCCCAGGGCATCCAGCTAGAGGGTTCAGGGGCTGAGCACTGCCCTGGACTCCCGACCAGCCTCGGTGGGACCCACTGATCACAGCTGCACCAAGGGACAGAGCCTGTCCTTCCCAAACTCAAGCTGTTCCTCAGCAATAGGAAAGAAACAACAGCAAATCCTCCACAGTTTGGCAGCACCACAGTTGGTCCAGGTCCTCCCCTGGCTTTGCAATCTGTGGTCAATAAGAGGAGAATGTTGTTGCTGGCACACAGGAGCTGCCTGTGAGCAGTGCCCAGCAGCAGTGCCAGGTGAGCAGCTGCAGGGCTTGTACCTGTGAGCTCCCGACATCCTGCCCAGCACACTGCCAAAAACAGCTTCAGTGTAGTTTTCCCTTGAAAATGACTCAAAAAGTAGTGCCAGAGAAGTAGCAAGGAGAGAGGTTCCAAATCCTGTTCAGCACCAGGCTCTCGCTGCCTTTTCATGCAGTTACTGCCGGGTATAGTCACAGAAACAAAACACTGAGCTAAACTATGAAGAAATGGGATTTTTTTTTAGCATTCTAAAGTATGTGTCAGAAATGCAAACTCCTCATAAAACAACAGCTCTGCCTCCTCCAAATGCCAGGCTGGTGAAGTATCAGCCACAGCATCAAGCAAAAACACAGTAAATCTACACAGCACTTCAGTGACTGCACGTGGCACTCAGTGCTCTGGGCTGGGGACAAGGTGGGGATCGGGCACAGCTTGGACTCCATGACCTCAGAGGTCTTTTTCAACCTCAGTGATCCTGTGATCGATATTTTCAGCAGCAGCAGCAAGTGCCATCATTTCAGTGCTTCACGTTGGCCCAAAAGAGCCCTGGAAGAAAATGACCAGTTTCCCCTTTACATTTAAAGAGCAGCAGATGATTTTAGTGGCTGAGAAAGCCACTGGTGTTTTTTGGGGCATCACTCCCAGGCCAAATGAAAACAAACCCTGCAGCAGATGCACGCACAGGGTATCTGTAGCCACACTGCCCAGAGCCACCTTGCCTGTGTTACAAGGGAATTACTCAGCCCACCTGAGCTCACAACAGCTCCTGAATTCACCTGAATGCCTTCTGTCCCCCAACAGAGCCACCTCCAAGCTGCAGGCAAGTCCAGCCTTTCCCAATAACTTCCCAGCACTGTTTTTGTCTGCATGCCCCCACTGTGTTACTGGTTAAAGCAACTTCTACTCAAAAGGTTGTTAAAAATAACATCAGGGACCAGGAATTTCCTCTTGAGAGATGCCTTTCCTCCCTCCTGAGCCAAAGCCACCAGGAGAGGTGACTCTCCTGTGCCTTCCACTCCACCAGCAGCCACAGCCACGTCTCCACGCTGATCCTACAGATCCAGGCCAGAAGCAGTAACTTTTTCTTTGCAGCGAGTGGATGCACCTCAGAGACAAAGTGACTGCTGCCATTTTCAGAGGAAGCCCTTTAAAGAGGGGACAAAAGAGAGAAGCAAAGGACAGCTTTACAGCAGAGCTACACAAAGACTGCATGGTTCTGCACCAGCCCTTGCATCTCTTTGTGGAAGGCAGTAACCTTTGTGCCAGTTCAGGGGGTTTTACCTTGAACTTTTCAGATCTCTACTACAGCGTCTGCCCTACAGGTGCTCTGGAGACCTCTGGATGTTTTGCCATCAAAGACAGTTTTGTTCTGAGAAGAGCCCCTTACCACACATCATTCATTGATGGGCTGTACATCCTTTCAAGTCACTCATGAGCAATATCAAAATATTTCAAATGCAACTCCCTTCTTTACTTGTTTTCTTAGTTGTTTTCCACCACTTTTCAGAGCTGACATACCTACATGAAAAGAGGGGGAGGAGGTAAAAAGAAAATGTATTTTGCACTTCATTATTTACAGTTTTCAATCAACTCCTACAAAACCTTTCTCAAGATGTTATTCCCTGTACATTAAAGGAGGAAGAACAGCTCTGTGCAGTGCAGGAATCACGGCACAGCCTCGACACCGAGGCCAGATCTACATTACAAATATTTGCCAGCACAGCTGCATTCACTGCTGTGATGGGACACGACCTCTGACTGTGCCTGCAGAGGCCACTGCCATACGGTTACAGGAGCAAAATTATGATGTGACTTCTAGCAACACATCTTTTTTTTTAGTCCCAACGAAAACCGAGCTCCAAAGAAGCTCCTCCAGCAGCAGCACTGCTTTGCTGGCGTGACACGGCAACACAAACGCTCCCAGTTTTTCCGACGGCTTCCCTTCTGCAGGGCTGCACCAGGGATGGGCAGAGCCCTCGGCTCTGTCAGGGGAAGCAGAAGTGTCTCCCTCCCTGCAGAGTGCTGACTCCAGCCTTTCCTTCCAAGGGAGCTGCCAAGCCTCTGCCCATGGGGCGGCTCGGAACAAGCCGCCACACGAGCGGCCCGGCGAGATTCCACCCGCACAGCAGCAGCTCTAAACGCTGCCCGACAGCCACACTGCAACCAGGGCAAAATGCACCCACTGGGCTCTGCGCCGGGCCCCCCAAAAAGTGATGAGGTTTGGAGAGTGGCACACAGAACCAAAAAGCTCAGCCTGGCTTCTGACATCTCTGAATTGCAGTGGGAAATCTTGCTCTGCTTCACGCACGAAAAGGAGCACACCGAGAAGGAAAAGGCCAAAGGGAGCAAGGAACAGAGGGGGAAAGTCTCAGAGAAACAAGATGTTATTCCTCTGGCTTTTCCACAAACTGTTTCCTCAGGAGTAATTTTTAGCACCTTTTCTTTGACTCACAGCCCCTCACCAGCCGGGCCAGCTCCACTCACCCCTCTCAGGGGCTGTCCCTGGCTGCAGGGAAGGCTCCTTCACCTCTTCCTCCTCCTTCCCTTCTCCCTGCTCTGTCCCAGGAGGCCCAGCAGTGCCAGTGAGGAAGAGGAAGCAAAGGCAGTTCTGTGCCATCTCCCAGCACCACCCCACGTCACAATCCCCATCTCACTTTCCCATTAAAATAACAGAAGTGCCTTTCAAAAGCAACCCACAATAAGTCCTGAAAACACCCTTGGTAACAACTTAGGTATAATTTTTTTAAAATACCTGAAATTCTCCCAGCAAAGCACCCAAAAAGCAGCCAAATACTCTCCTCCCTCTGCAAAAAGTGTTCCCTGCTCTGAACTTCAGGGAGCCAAAGGAAGGCAGCGCAGGCTGGAGGAATCCATCCCTCCTGGTGCCATGTGTAAGGCTGCAATTAGCTACCAGTATTTCTGTAACCCTATATAGTGTAGCAAACAGAAAATCCATTAACTGGGACATTTTTGTGGGATTTCTGTCGGCTGGATTGTTCCAGAGGCTTATATTTATAAAAGATACAAAAACCTGACGGCTTCCTTTGTTCAGTGTTTCACAAAGATCCAACCAACTTCCAGGGCTCAATTCAGCTTTAATTATTAGATTAATAATTATGTAAACAGGCAGTAAATCCCTTTTAAAGACAATAAAAACATTTGCAGAGTAACTTAATGTTCAGAAGCAGAGCGATGCTCCTCCAAGCATCCCCCGAAATCCCACTGCACCAATTAATATCGGGATATTGTTTAGCCTGACCATTTACCAGCACAGCAGGTCACGAGGGAGGGGTAATTTAAACCAGCCGTGGAATGGCTTTGAAATGAGACAAATAAACTGCTACAATGATGGCTGGAAATGTAGTTTGAGGCCCATTTCCACCACCTCCACTCCCCGTGAGCTCTGCTTTACCTGAGGAGTTGGAATGACCGGACAGGGGGAAGAGGGGGCTCTTGGCACAGACCTCATTCCCTGGATGGGGTGGTGGGGTGGCAGAACGGTCAACAGCAGGCACCCTGGTGAGGAGGGGCACAAGGACGTGGGTGCCACATCTTGTGTGCCACAGGGGAAGAGGAGAGCCCCTCGACCACCTCACCCCTCTCCATCTCCCACCAGCCCCCACGGGACAGGGCTGCGAGCACAAGGAACCAGGCACGGAGGTTTGGCACGTCCTCCCTACGCCCAGCTGTGGGAAAGGAGGGAAGCACTCCATTATCACTCCTCACACAGGCTTTAACATGCCTCAACTTATTCTCTGCCTCTTAAAAAAACCCAAACAAGCCATGAAAAGGAATGTATAATCACCTGGCAGGGCACCTCTCTGCTCCAGCTTGCAGGCTCTGCCCCACCATGCTCTTTTCCCAGCCCAACGTGACTTGTGAAACATTTTACACAATGGGCACCCCGAACTTTTCAAGGGAAACAACTTCCAGCCCCACTGGCAGAATGGGCTGAGGGCTCCTGACAAGGAAACACGGCCCGATGGGATGTGGACATGGAGGTGAAATGAAGAAGAACAAGGGTTTGTGTACGCAGGAGATGCAGCGAACACTGGCCGAGTGGCATCTGAGTGCATCCCGGGCTCTGGAGGAACCCTTCAGCACCACAAAACCCCACCTGGGTGGCTGTGCCCGACCCTGCAGCACGGGGGTGCAGATGCCAGCAGGGAAAAGCCTTCCCAGGAACAGCTCAGCTGTGGGCAGGCAGGAAGCTGTGCCAGCACTGCCGACTCCAACAACCGCGTCTCGCGGAGCCGCTCGCAAAAACCCGAGCTCAATTTGAGGCACGAAATGTTGAGAAAAACCCAACCCGTGAGGCAGCCAACAAGACCTGGAATACCGAAATCACAGACTCATGGAATGGTTTGCGTTGGAAGGGACCTTAAAGCTTATCCAGTGCCACCAAGCCCCGTCCAGCCTGGCCTTGGACACTGCCAGGGATCCAGGGGCAGCCACAGGGAGGGGAAAGGGATTGCAGTGAATCCTCCGAACAAACAAAAAGGCTGGGAGAACTCTGGGAAGGTTTAGTGTGAGGATGTGTCCCTGCTCCCAGGGCTCAGCAGGGTTAATAACCTGCTCCTCTCACAGCCCCACACATAAATACACAATTTTGGGGCACAGGGCCGCCGCTGTGAGTTGATGCTCAATAGTTCCATTTTAGCTTTCCTCCTTAAGGCCTGACTTCCAACTGCGTTCTGAAAAGGAAACAAGTCCTGGACTTGTTTGAACAAGTGGGTAACACCTGCTCCAGGCTTTCGGCTTTACTGCATTGTCTGGAGTTTGGGGTTTGTTCTTTAAAGCCCAACCTAACAGGCTTAGGGGGAAAAAAAGAAAGGCCCATAACCAGTTTCAGGAATAAGACAGAAAAAGACTTCATTCATTCACTCCTTTGTTTTCAGGAAACTTACCCTGACATTTCTTTGCCAATNGAATACCGAAATCACAGACTCATGGAATGGTTTGCGTTGGAAGGGACCTTAAAGCTTATCCAGTGCCACCAAGCCCCGTCCAGCCTGGCCTTGGACACTGCCAGGGATCCAGGGGCAGCCACAGGGAGGGGAAAGGGATTGCAGTGAATCCTCCGAACAAACAAAAAGGCTGGGAGAACTCTGGGAAGGTTTAGTGTGAGGATGTGTCCCTGCTCCCAGGGCTCAGCAGGGTTAATAACCTGCTCCTCTCACAGCCCCACACATAAATACACAATTTTGGGGCACAGGGCCGCCGCTGTGAGTTGATGCTCAATAGTTCCATTTTAGCTTTCCTCCTTAAGGCCTGACTTCCAACTGCGTTCTGAAAAGGAAACAAGTCCTGGACTTGTTTGAACAAGTGGGTAACACCTGCTCCAGGCTTTCGGCTTTACTGCATTGTCTGGAGTTTGGGGTTTGTTCTTTAAAGCCCAACCTAACAGGCTTAGGGGGAAAAAAAGAAAGGCCCATAACCAGTTTCAGGAATAAGACAGAAAAAGACTTCATTCATTCACTCCTTTGTTTTCAGGAAACTTACCCTGACATTTCTTTGCCAATACGTCAGGAAAACTGCAGAAAATGCAAACACAGGCACGATGGTGCTTCAAAGGGAGAAGGTACAGCCCTGCTTTGGCTCCAGTTTCTCCTGACCCAGCCTCTATTCTGCGATATTTCTGTATCAGAGAGCCCGTTTTACTGGAACTCTTAACAAGCAGGGAAGAGCGCAGCAGCATCCCGCCTGCCAAGTGCTATTTGTTTATGCAAGATTTCCAGAATCCATCTTCTTTTCTTCTCCAGAAACGTGCTGTACACTCAGAAGGAAGACACTGAAGTGTCATCATGTGAGCGCCGGGCAGAGCTGAGCCCTGCTGGAGTGGGAACTGTCTCCAGCAGACTCCAGGGACGCTTCCATCCCGGCACTCATGTGGCTGGAGTTCTGCACTGTCCCGCAGGGCCGGGCCCAGCTCATGGCTTCCAACTCCACCCTGACAGGCAGCTTCGTTTAACTAACCAGGAGTAAAAAATTCTGCAGAATTCCATGCAGAATCAGCCCATGACCCCAGCTTGGAGCAGGCACAGATGTGAAGCAAGGGTCATTAGCTCGCCCATCGCCGGTGAGGATCCCTCGGCTCGTGTTTTTCCAGGGAGCTTCCAGATGAAGATTAATGGAGACAGGAGCACAGCTACCCTGCAAGTCCAACCCACCAGCCAGTGGCTTCAGCCTAAATTCAATCAGGAATTGGGAATCCCACAGGAACACTGCTTGGAGGTTTTCTCCGCTTAAACACAATCCATCCGCATGAAACAGAAAGGAATTATTTATCTGTCGGGGGTGATTTTGCCCAATTAATTCATTAAGGAGTTTGGGGGGAATATTCCAGAGAATGCCACATGCTGTGAGCAGATAAATAACGTGGCCCACTGTCAATGTTTCCTAACTCAGCCTGTATTTAAGGCAAGCAATAAATAACAGCACTGAATGCGGTTCTTCACACCAACATAAAATTTAAAAACCCAAATGCTGTTAATTTTGTTCATTCCTTTGCTGTGCCAGTTGTAACAGGTTGATAAATTCCTACAGAAAGGATATCATTCATAAGGACCTCGCCTGCCTCTGCCGGGGCAATTTTTAGGGATGTACTCAGCAAAAGATGATGCACAACAGGTAACATGCACCACAATGGGTTGGAATTTGCACCCAGAGAAGAATAAATCCCATTTGCTATCATGACAGCTAACAATAAACTTTAATTTAGCCAATGGGAGACCAAATACTGACATCCTGCGCTAGATTGACCATGAAGTTTTGACTGATGTCACACAAAGCTAACCTGATGCTTAAACAACAACAATTAATAAGTTGGTAGCTACACCAGCTTTAAATATCAAAATTCTACCAATATTTTCCCAATCCATTCAGGTGAAAAAACATCAACACAAGAGCCATCCACCTTTTCCAAGACTACAGTGCCTTTCATGAAAGAAACCAGAAGCAATGCCACCTGCTAAGTCAGTAAATAAAACTAGAAGAGTAATACATTCCATTTTTAATCGGGGAAAATGCCAGAAATAATTAAAAACTAATAATCCTTATGGAAGCCCAGCTGAAATATTTGCTGATTTAAAATTAAAATGGCCCTGCATTGGACTAACAAAGAGTTATATTTAGAATATTTTCAACGTTCCCTTACTGCAAACAGCGCAGCCCTACGTGCATCCGCCTCCCTGGTGCCAGAGGGAGCCACAGAACACGGTTATCTGCACCGGGCTGTGAGAAGCTGAGGCACAAATGGTCATTTAGCCAAAACCCCCACTCAATTTCTGTGAGAAAGCCCGATAACCCAGCCCAGGCACACGGTTTGAAAGCCTCCCGCTCTCAGGGATCAAGCTCCTCACATACATTTACACGTAATCCTCCGAGCACTATTACAGCATCACAATGGAAATTAAATAACAGCTTTCGAGTGCAGCTATTGAGATAATCACACTCAGCCCGGGGAAGAATCAGCAAGCCCCAGCCCTCCCATGCACGGCTCCCAGTGAAACGGCTCATGCCAACAGGTGGCATTTCAGATCCCACTCCGTGCTGCTGAACAAACCTGGGGTTACACAGAGCTGTCCCGGGGGAAGCCCATTTTCTGTCATTAGTCTGATGGAACAACCCGCAGCACTCACACGGGGCAGGCTCGTGCCCCCGGTGTTTTCTCTACGCTCATTTCCACCTATTCAACGCAGTATTCAGAGAACACTCAGCTCACATGTGGGGGAATGTTTATCAGAGCAGGGCAGGGATATTTAACGCTGAGGGCCCCTTTTTTCTCCTCGAGTTCTTAAATTCTAGAGGGCTCTGTTCAATTGCAAGGCAAGAATTCCAGCATGCAGCACCCCGGCTGCCTGACAGCTTTAGTGGGTTATTCAGTGGTGAAGCTTAAGCAAAAGCTGTGTCTGAGAGAGAAGGTGCTAGATTAGGGCTCCACTCCTCAACTTAATTCCACAGATTCACAGTCAAGTACCTGAAAGCTCCCTGTGTCTCAAATCCCCTTTTACAAATGGAGAAATTCCTCTCCTGTCTCACTGAAATAAAGCCAGAATAAATCACAGAATCACAAAATGGTTTGGGCTGGAAGGGACCTTCATTCCTTCATCCAGGTGAGGTGCCCATACAGGGGACGTGGTGGTGACAAAGATCTCTTCAGACAGCAGGGGCTGTGCTCAACACGGTGCAACTCCATCAGAGCACCACAAAACTCAAACTCGCTTTGCTCCACACAAAAGGCCTCTAAAATCAAGTGAAAGGAGTCACATTCACCTCCAGAATTTGGCTGCTACACAGACTTGTGGGACCCACTCAATTACTTTGGGATAATATTGCCATAAATTGTAGGTCAGGCATAGAGGAATACGAATCCCTGGCCTCTGCCATTCCTCTACTAGGTTTAAAAGAGAGGTTGGACAAAGATAATCCTCTTATTGCTCTGTCAATTTTACTAGCAGAGACTCTAAATGTGAAATTTGGTCCAGCGTGAGCAATAAAAGATGATTTTCATTTCCAGACTCCCAAGAGCTCCGGCTGGGAGCCTCGCTGAACTCCAGGAGTTTGAGAACTCCGGGCTTTTGGAAGCCCTGCGAGTGGGGAGCTGAGAAAGAGGTCGGAGAGTCTTCCACACAAATGGATTAAATTTCTGAGACCTCTGGAGGATTTCGCTCCAAACCTCACGGCAACACGTTGCGGTGCCGTCTGGTGCGAGCGGGGTTGTGAAAAGCGGGAGCTGCCAGGGAGGCGTGAAGTCTGTCCCTTCTGTGCCCAGCTCTGAGCAACGTGGGGACGTGACTCACATCTCACTGCACACTGAGCCAGGCAAGACATTTCATTGCCATTTAGACAATGAATCAGGAGCTCTGCGAGGAATACAACCCCTGCGAGGTTTTATCTTCCTGTATTCAAAAACAGATTTCATTTTTAAGAAGAACTTGGTAAAAGGGTAATTTTATATACCTGCTGAAAATGTTCTGGTCCTTGATTCCTTCTCAGCAGTATTACATGCTGCCAAAACCTCGAACCACAGATCCACAGAATATCCTGAACTGGATGGGACCCACGAGGATCAAGTCCAACTCCTGACCCTGCACGGGACACCCCAACAATCCCATCACATTCCTGAGAAACACCTGGCCTCTCCTGAATGCGTTTCACTTTTTCCATCAATAATCGAGGCCCAAAGCAAGTTACAGAAAAGTCAGTGGAAGCGACAGGTAGGCAGAGGTTTTGAAAAACTGCTGCTGCTCCCTTTAAGTGACTCATTTTGGGGTTCAACGAGCAAAAAGTGCATTAAAATTTCAAAGGATTCCTGTACAGAAATAGCTCTGCACAGCTGGAGTGGCTTCAAGTGAGATGCACACTCTGATGAGCAGGTTCAAGATTGCTCTGAAAGAGCTAAATATCTGCAATCTTGTCTGAATGCCAGGTGAGCTGTGCTCCTCCTAGACCTGCTGAGGGAACAGGGGCTGGGCAGCCACTTCCAACGCAGGATGATCAAACCTTAGGATAAGCACGGCACAGCTCGAGCAGGTTCTGGGGACCAGCAGGACGAGCCCCTTGACTCAGGAAACCCTGGAGCTCGGACTAGGAGCCCATCTCAGTGCAAGGGAGAAGGTGGTCACAGGGATGGCAGGTCTATGTCCCAGGAGTGAGGCCAGCTGGACCCCAAATTAACTCCAAAGGCAATCAAGTCAGACGTCTCGTTCCCCTCGTACACAACAGCCCTTGGCAAAACGCACTGGAAACGTGCAGGCTTCAGGGAAGGCTCAGGTTGGACAGCAAGAGGGATTTGTCCATGGAAAGGGTGGCTCAGGGACTGGAACTGCCCAGGGAGGTTTGGAGTCCCCATCCCTAGAGGTGTCCAAGGAAGGCCTGGACATGGCATTCAGTGCTCTGGGCTGGGGACAAGGTGGGCACTGGGCACAGCTTGGCTTGATGATCTCTTGAGTTCTTTTCCAGCCTCAGTGACCCTGTGATTCCACGATCCTGAGCCTGGGGAAAGGTCCCACAGGGTAACATGGCAGCTCTTGGCACCCCCAGGCTGGTGCCCCACAGGAGCAGGGAGCCAGCTTCACTCCCAGCCAAAAGCACCCACAGGAAAAGCCTGGAATCCCCAACTGCTCATGCTGTCCCTACAGCTCTGCACATTTGGATCTGCAAGGGGTTATTTCTTCACTTAATACACTCATTTGCAATTTTGCCTGCCTGAGCACCTCCTGTCCAGGAGCTGTGGGTCTTACTGAGTTCCTTCAAAGACTTCAGCCTTTTCTGCCCTGCACATTTGTCCTCAGCACCAAACAAACATTTGCTGGAGCACTTCACTGTTTCCCTTCACAGGACACATTTCCCCAGCATTCTGCGCTGCTGAACTGTGCAGAACCAGCAAACTCCACCGACACTCTTCCTGCAGGTTTGCAAGTTGCCGCATCTGTGCTTTACACACATGAGGCCCGTGTCGTCTGAAGTGTCCTCCTTGTGGGACACCATCCACCCCAACCACCTCGGGAGCTGTTCAGGGGCCCTGCTGGATTGATCCTGCAGTTGTATCCCAGCGCTCCAGCGTGGGCTGAAACCGGAGCTCCACAGTCACACAAAGATATGTGATCCCGGGTGCAGGGGCTCACACAAAGCTGGAGCTGTTTTCCCTGTCATCACAGACTTGGGATTGGCAATTACTTCATTTCCATCTATTCGGTGCTGGTGGGGGAATCTCTGCCCTGCCTCGGGCAGCGGGGCAGCCCCAGCTCCCATTTCGCCAGGGCACCCAATAGAATCATAGACCTATCGAACATCCTGAGGTAGAAGGGACCCACAAGGATCAGAGTGCAACTCCTGGCCCTGCACAGACACCCCAACAACCCCACCCTGTGCATCCCTGGAGCTCTGGCAGCCTTGGGGCCATGCATATTCTCTGGGGAGCCTGGTCAGTGCCCAGCACCCTCTGGGGGAAGAACCTTCCCCTGATATCCAACACAAACCCCTCCAGACACAGCTCCAGCTCTTCCCTGGGGTCCTGTCACGGGGCCACCAGAGCAGAGATCAGTGCCATCCGACAGTGGAGCCAGGTTTTTGGCAGGCACTAAGTGGGTCAGCCTCCTGCTCTCCAGCAGAACGAACCAGTGCATACCTGATGAGATCTCAGTCCCCGCAGCAGATTCAGAGAGACCAGACCCTCTGTCTGACCACCATCCTTCCCACATCTTCACCCTGTTCAGTGCCCGCCTCTCCCTGCTCCCTAACCAAACCCCTGCCTGGAAAAAGAGCTCCCAACAAGGACAGCTGCAGGGGTACTGGGACGCACGAGGTCTCTCCCTCAGCTGTGAAGCCCCATGAGGCTGCCAGCACACCTTCCCTGCAATGCCTCTGTTTCCAAACAACCCAGCCCCTCTTCCCAAAGATGCAGCTCCAGCAGCCTGAGCCCTGCAGATGGATCTACTCTCAAAGCCACGCTCCCAAAAAAGCCTTGGTTTCTCTCCTTGCACTTGCCCAAAGCACAAACCAAGAGCACTGTGATTTTCTCATGCCCTCAGACAGTCACTGCATATTCCCAGCATTGCTTCACATTGTTTGGAAACACAGACTCAACCTACACGGATGTGCAACTTCACCCTTCTCTTGCCTCAACCCCTGCTGCACCAAGGCTGGAGGGCACATTTCAGGAGAGAGGCACTGGCTGAGCCAGGGGGGAATGGGCAGCCCACAACCAGGGGCTCCCAGGGACATTCCCAATGGGTCCTCAGTCTTCATGGAGCTCTGGACATTTATACGAATTTCCCAATTCCAGGTGGCTCAAAGCAACTGACTGCATGTTATTCCTCCTCAAAAATCTCTTATTCCTTTTCATTTCCCTTTTAAAAAACCTCCATAAACTCCAAACTTGAAGGTATGCTCAGGTAACCATGTCAAACATAAAGACCTGTTTGAAGCAGTAAACAGGAGCTGAAATGTCATGGATGCATTCAGGTGCCTCCAGGAATGACAGCTCGAAGGAACACATCACACAGTGTGACTTTCCAAATTTTTAAAAACCAGGCTGGTAAATTACAGTGATTTATCACTCCACAACGAAGTACACACACACAAAAGTGCTTCCCAGAAAAAGATTAACAAGCAATCACCCAGATGTTACTAAATCACTAAGATTAATTTGAAAAAAAATAATCAGCGAGGAACTGACTCCCACTGGCTTTTTATTGTCATAAATTTTATCCTCCAACTTCCAAGTGAACTGAGTTCTGGATTGTACCTCAAGTCTTACACCCCGGCTGTGTGTGTTTCTGGTGCCTCTGCCACCCATCTCACACCTCTTACAGCAGCCCCCTCTAACTCACCACGGGGGCCATGAGAGTCAACAAAAACACAATTCTCCTCCCACTTCAGAGAAGAAAACCACCAGATTTTCATTGTTGCAAAGGAAGAAAAAAAAAGGCTCCTTGTTACTGCTAAAAAAAGCACATCAATCATTTTTCACCAAAACAACCTTTGGCATGTGTTACTCATCACCCACAGCGAAAGGCACGGGATGCCTGACAAAGGTTTTCAGTCACTGCTTTAATTCCCTGCACAGCCCTGCAGCCGTCCCTGAACAATCACACACACCCCCGGAAACCTGGAGCACTCCGGGCTCCGATTCCTGCCCTGCCGAGGGGCCTCTCTCCAGGATCCCCTCACCAGGAGAGGAGGGAACCCACCGGCAAAGGGAAGGAGCGCCCTGAGCACAGCCGAGGAGCAGTGGGGAAAGCTGGCAGGATCAGGCACAACCTCTGGGTTGGGTCTTCCAGGTGGTGCCAGCGTTCCTGCAAAAACAAGGCACTACTGGAGTCCCCATCCCCGGAGGTGTCCAAGGAACACCTGGACGTGGCACTCAGTGCTCTGGGCTGGTGACAAGGTGGGCATTAGGCACAGGTTGGACTCGTTGATCCCGAAGATCTTTTCTGACCTAAAAGACTCTGTGAGGTGGCTGCACCCAGCAGCTTCCCAGCTCTTTCCCAGCTCCCTTCCCAGCGGTGGCCTTGCGCAACGGGGAGTCTTTGTCTCCATTTCAGTGTCTGAGGGCCTGGGGCACACTCTGAATACACCTTCCCCACCCAGGTGAATGCAAATGAACAGCAAAGCGATTCCCAGCCGGGAAGCAGACAGCAGGAGGTTCTTTGTTTTCGCTGTTGGAGAGACTGGACGGGGAGCACAGAGAGCTGTCTGCTCACCTGGGGAAGTCAGGACATCGGGGTTTCTGAACACTACAGCAGTTTCCAATACGTGAAGCCAAGCTGCTGTGAGGGTATCTCAGCAGCCACTGGGCACTGTAAGGTATGGAGGGAGATCCTGACATGAGGGGCTCTGTTCATCTCCCAGAAACAGGGGAAGAAGGTATTGATGCAAAACCTACACACTTCCCTTTTTCCCCTACAACTTCTGCTATTTCAGAGACCCCAAAACCACTTTCTGTCTTTGGACAAAATGCTGCAGGAAAGGTCTGGCTACTTCCCTAGCCCCTGCAGCTGTGCCTTGCTGGTGCCCTACACTGCCCAGCATCAGGGAGCCTCATCTTTGGAGAGGTCAGCCTTGGTGCCCAACAGCTCCAGCACCACCTGAAAAGGACATTTCCCTACACACACAGGAAAAACATCTCTTTCATAAAGACACTGCTATTCCAGAGCTGGTTCTGCACTTATTATCCATTATCGAATCCCCTCAACAAGTGACTCATTCTCTTGCACCTCCACAGCAGAAACTGAGCCCACCACTTCCAAACTGTTTGGAAGGGAAAAGACAAACAGAAATGCAGAGCAGCTTTCAGAAGACAATAACTGTTTCTTCCTCTTCAGAAATAAACACAACTGCTCCCAAGCCCGTGGCTGCCCACTGGCACCCCTCTTTCCCTTACACCCACCGAAGAGCACACCCATTGTGACTTCCACACATTCCTGCGTCCACATGGCCATGTCCCTGCCTGCAGACGCTCGTGCCCTTCCAGCAGGATGCACGTGTGCAGGGTGATTTGTGGTCAGCCCCAAATCAGGTCCCGGAGGTGCTGCTCATTCCCTGTAACTCAGGGGCACTCTGGCACTGCAAGGTGACGCAACGTATCCCATACCAGCCTTGCTGAAGTGGCACCACAGAACATTTTCCGTGCTCCTCCTAGCAACAGGCACACAGCTCCCGCAGCCCAGGGAATGCCTGGCCACCTGTTAAACTCTGTTAACATCACCAGGACCCTGAGCTCCTGATTACCCCATACTCTAGAACCAGGCAATCATACAACTGTTAAGGTTGGGAAAGACCTCTAAGACCATCGAGTCCCTCCGTGGCACATCTGTCTAGACACTACTATAAAATGCCAGAGTTGAACCACAGCTGGTTTCCCAATCTCCAGCCTGCCAGCCCAGAACTCGTTGCTGAGAAGACCAAAGGCAGAGAGCAGAGTGGGAACTGCTGTGGGTGCTGGCAGCAGCGAGACCACGGAGATTCCTGAGGCAGACCAGGAGCAGAGCCCCTTCCCAGGACCAGAGCTTTCCCTGGGCTCAGCCTGCAGGTCTGAGGATGCACGTCCTGCCTGATGCACATCCCCTTCCCCTGCCCAGATCATTCCTTTGCTTGGCTTTACGAGGGCTTTTCAAGCTGCCTGAGAACATCACATCCCAACTCTCACGGAAAGCCTAATTGGAAGCCTCAAAAAGCAATTACACTAAAAGCACTCTGCAGTGAATCAAGTACCTGTCTGCCAGCCCCAGCGCCACTCACGGGGCTGTGCCTCTGGGACACGGGCACGCAGAAAGGCTTCACACGTGGAACAACACAACAGCTTCTCCTGGAAGGAAGGAGGGGCTGGTAGTTATCACAAACGCTCCCCCTTCCTCAAGCCCTCTGTCTCCATCCCGCCAGGAATGCAAACACGCTGCCGGGAGCGAGTCTGCTGAACCAGGGAAAAGGATGTTCGTGTCTGTTTCCAGTTCACTTAGAATCTGAGATGTCACAACCAATAAAAACTGCATTCTGGTTCTAGAAACCCCTACCTCTTACGTGACCTATGCCTTGTGAGGCACAATAAAAACATAAACATCTACGTGGTAACTTCTCCTTTCACCCCCTGCTTCTGCACTGCTTGTGGCACAGCTGGGCTAATCCCATTCCCACTGCTCTGCGTTCTGACCTCCTTAAACAACCCCATGCGAGCATGTTAAAACACTCTAATCTATAAATAATGTATTCCCCTCATCCAGCAGTGGATTACTGGGCCATATAACTCCCTGGAATGCTCTGCACAGTCACCAGTTTAACAAAATAATACCCAGGAAGATACATCAGGAGAGACTCGTCCTCTTTCTTGATGAATTCTTGCTAAGATTCGATGCCACTGTTACTTCTGCACTGGATTTTTCTTTATAATTAATTATTTAGAAGCTGGTACTTTATTCTAGCAGCCTTTTTTTGCCCCCCATCAAAGACCCTTTAATTTTTTGAGCTATTACCCCTCACAACCTGAGAGAAGACCAGCACTGGAGAACTCATCAGAGCCAAAGGAAAGCAGTGAGGTCTCGCTGCTTGACGCACACAGTGAGGTCACAGTTTAGACCCAAGCCAACCTGCTGTCCTAAGTAGGGACCTCCCATTTCTACCCGCTCATTCTCCTGCCCCAGCTTCTGGCAGGAGGATTCCCAGGCATTCCCTGGGCCAGTCCAGGTCACTGATCCTGCAGGAAACTAGCTCTGTTTCCCTGGGGTTCATTTCCAAACAACCATTACCTACAACTCAAGCCACAGTGTGTAACTTCATTAGAGACAAATGAGTCAGCTCCAAACACTGATGCCTAACAGACTCACTGCCGCTGCAAAATCAATGCCTCTCCTCAACACCAATTCCAGCAGGAATCCTACCACTGATTTCCCAGAGCACAAGCATAAAGCTCAAGCAAATACTTAAAGGATGCAAATTTGCGGTTTGGCACATTTTTTTCTGTCAGGCATTTTGGAAAAATGAAGTGTTTCTGCCTCAAAACAAGTTAGAAACCAGACAGGCACCCTCTAAAGAGCAAGTTCCCCAGGAAGCGTAACCAGGCCTGCCACGTTTGGGCACCTGATCCCTGAGCTCCGTGTGCCGTGCTTAGCACAGCAATTTCCACACCTTTTCCATAATGCACGGATCACTTTTAGCTCTGAAAGGATGGGGAAAAACAGGCAAGCCAGTGACACCCACCAAACCTGCTCGCTTCGTTCTACAGCACTGATCACGTGTGGAAATGTAAATCCCTCCTGCAAGATTAAAACACCATCCAAGGAACTCACAGCCAGCTCAGCAATGGGGCTCTGGTATACGAAACAAAACTATGAAAGCACGTTTCCAACAGCTCCAGAGTGACTTAATTCCCAGAAAAAGGTATGCATTATCCTTTGCCTCTGCCCTGGAGGATTACTCATGGCTGATGGGTTGCACAGCTCTGGCTCAGGGCTAAACCCTGCCCGTGGGAAGGCAAGCCCGTGCCCCTCGGGAAGCAGGAGCCATCCCCGACATTCCCACAGCAGCCCTGGGGACAGCAGGTCGGGGTGGGGAGCCGGGAGAGAGCGCGGGGCCGGGCGACAACGCTGCCGCTTGGTGCTCAGCCCTGATGCTTAGTCACAGTAATTGCAGAGCCAGGGCTCTGTGCTCACATTTCCTGTCACCAACCCAAGAATTAGGCAATTTAGATTCAGAGATAGCACCCGGGATATTAAATAACTTGATAAGCCATCGCTGAAGGAACCAGGAGAAAAATGAGCAGCTCGATACGGAGGAGGTTCCCCCAGTCCCAGCTCCGCAGTGTTCCCAAATCTTTGGGAAGTGTGACTCCCTCAAGCCAGCCTTCCCCCCTCACGGAGCAGCACTGCCCTTCACAGCCCCCTGGCTCTCCCCCCCTCGCAGAGACACCCAACAGAGCTGGATTCAAGTTGAAACCTTTCACGGGGCTCATTTTCAACAATTAAAGAGCATGGCAACCTGTAATTACGGAAAATAAAGCCAGACAGCTGGAGAAGGGAACATCTCTAGTCAGTAACACGATACTACATTTTCTCTCTCACAGAATTCAGCTATGAAGTCCCCAGCTCCCATTCAATCAGTTTGAGCCCTCAGTGTCTGGGAGAGCAGTTCGAGCCCTGGAAAAGCAAACAGCACTTGACAACCCAACTAAACACAACTCGGAGAAAGCAACACCTCCATCCACACCGGGGAAAGAGGGGAACTGGGAGAGGAAAGCCTTCCTGGACACACAGCGTCAGACAGCCCGGCGGTGCTACACCCCCAAACACATTTCCCCAGCTTCATCCAAGCCCCGGGTGCTCCCGCTCTCCCCGGCCGGCTCCCAGCAGGCAGGCAGAGCTCCTGCCGCCCGCCAAGCTCTTACCGCTCATCATCAGCAGCACAAACATCTTCGCCTGTTGTGCTTCCCAAGCCCCAGCTGCCGGCAACAGAAAGAAGGAAGCGGCAGCGTTTCATTCCCCTTCTGCTTCGGAGTGGGTGTAACTCGCGAAGTTTCACGCTAAGATGAGACGGGTCAATTGGGTGTGTTTGAAGGTTTGGGGTTTTGCCATCCCTCCCTTCCTCCCTCCCTCCTTCTCTTCCTCCCTCCCCCTCCTGATTAATTCCTCCCGTCACAGGCTTCAAACGAGCTGCCACTCAACCCCGCTGGCTCCTGAAATCTGAATTCCTAAGGACATCCCTCCGGGGTGACTTTAACTCACCAGCGCTGCCAAAGGAGCCAAGAACTAAATCCCCAGTCAGCCCGCAGAGGCGACTGACTCGCTCCTGCATTCCGAGTGCACCAGCTCCACAGTCCCTGCCCCACGCACGGTCCTCGGGATGCCGCTGTGTTTGCAGGGAGCAGCTCACCAGCAAGACAGGAAATAAAACATTCTGACCTACTCCGTGCCTTTTGCCTCTGCCCTCGACTCCCCCACGACCCCGAGGGTTTCCCTGGGTACCTATCCGGATGGTGCTTCTGGAGAGGACGCGTTAAAAACACACCAGCAGCTGCTCCCACCGAGCTGCCCACAGGTGCAGAAGGGTTTCCAGGATCAGGAACTCCAGGGAATTAGAAATTACGCATAGATCTGGTTTTACTTAATTCCCTACTTCCACATAACTGTCTCTGGATTAAGATTTGAGCAGCAGCATCCTCCAGACCAGGGCTGGCTAATGGTTGCTATAAATAAGAAATACCAACACAAAACCCAAACCATCTGTGTTTATCCCCCAACCTCCCCCATCTTGCCTCTGCACCACATATACGGGACAAGAAAAACAGGTATGAAACTGCTCTGGAAAGGAAGCAGACAACACAGTAAATATTCTTTACAAGCAGAAATCAAATTAATTAACAAATTTACATTTACAACTCTGCGTGATACTTCACAAATTCCCAGTATTGAGCAATAACCGTACCCTCGCAGTCCCGCCCTCTGCAACCCAGCAGTGACCACAAGTTGGGAAAATGACAGAACCATAAGGAAAAGAACAAAACAAAACGGCAAAAGGCTCAGATGCAGGAGCCCAGTTCTGACCCAGGGCTGGACACGCTGCTGTGGGACTGCAAGGATTTAACAGCTGGAGTGAGGCTGTGGGGCTCCACACGCCTGGGCGGTGCGGTGCTGCAAGAGAGGAGATTATTCTATTTTGGGACAGGGACGAGATACCAGAGAAGCGATTTGACATGGCACAGTTATCCTTACAGCACCCGTGACCAGGAAGAGGAGTGAGCAGTGAGTTTGAGCCCTCTTCAAACAGCACGTTGGGTTTAACTTCTCGTCTCAGCACTCGCAGCCTCAGATGTTTCCAACAGATCCACCCACGCTCAGCACGAGGTCCCCCCGTGACCACAGGCACACCCCAGAAGCACCAGAGTGCTCCACCTTGAGAGCAGGAAAGGGCTGAAGGAGGGATGGGAGCTGACACTGTTTGGACTGGGCAGCACTGAAACAATCAATCCTCAACATTATGGTGAATTTAAAGCCAGAATGAGCAAACCAACAGCTCCCATCTGCGGGACAAACAAACGGGAGAGAAGCTTTCAGCACTGGGAACTTGCAAACCCCGAGCAGACGAGCAGGTTTGGTGAGCCACGAGTGACTCAGAGGGCAACAGGGGCTGCTGCTGCCTGCCTTCGGGTCCACTCGGGCACGGCCACCTCCAGCCCGCTGGAACAGGTCAGAGCTCCCACACCGCCCAGCCGCGATCGCTCCCATCGCAATGCGATCACTCCCATCGGAGCGGCCTCGCCGTCAGGCCAGCACAGCGTGTACCTACACACAGGTGTGCACACACCAGCTCCCACAGACACAGCACCCACACTGCCACACTCAAAGGAGGGACAGGTGCTTACTACGACAGATCCAGCGATTGTCTGGAGCGATTTTCAGATTTGGAGGGCAAAAGGCAGCACCACCCTTCTGCCACCACCGCTGGGGCCATCTGCACCCTGCCACAGCACTGTGGGGCATCTCTTCCTGCTACCCAGAGAAAATCCTTGGCATGGCCTGAACTCCCAGGAAAGCATGAGCTATGTGTGTTACCCTCACTCTAAGAGCAGCTTGCAGAAAGCTTCAGACATTGGTGCGACCACTGGTGGGTTTTAAATCACAGAATCGTTTTGTTGGAAAAGACCTCCAAAGCCATGGAGTCCCAGCTGTGCCTGAACCCCACCTTGTCCCCAGCACAGAGCACCGAGTGCCACGTCCAGGAATTCCTTGGGCACCTCCAGGGATGGGGACTCCAAACCTCCCTGGGCAGCCCCTGCCAATGCCTGACCACCCTTTCCATGCAGAAATTCCTGCTGATGTCCAACCTGATCCTCTCCTGGGCACAGCCCGAGGCCGTTCCCTCTCCTCCTGTCCCTGTTCCCTGGGAGCAGAGCCCGACCCCACCCCGACCCCACCCCGGCTGTCCCCTCCTGTCAGGAAGTTGTGCAGAGCCAGAAAGTTCAGTGCAGATGTGTAAAAGAAAAGCAGTGACTTCCCCCTCAATCATGACCCTCAGCACTGCAACAACAACCACCAAGCCATAAACAGCAACCCTGATGTATGGAGAGAGATCCATGGATGGAGAGGCAAGGGAAGCCTTCTCCCAAGTCATGTAGGATCCAGCCCACTCTCCTCCTGGGACATGAGATGCTTCCTCCAGGGAAGCCTGGCTGGGTGAGCGACCCTGCAGGGCCTGGTATGGTGGGAGCAGGAGGCCTGGCCACACGGGGAAGGTGTGCAGCAGCCGTCCCACAGGAGCCTCACCAGGAGCCCTGGCGGGCAGTGCCAGGCCCGGCGTGTCCGCTCCCGCTGGGGAGAACAGGCATTTCCAGGCCTGGCCCCGGCTCCCGGCCCCGCTGACGCACCGGGATACACCCTTTTGATGTGGGCTTCCTCCGAGGGCGCGAGCCAGCTTGTGTAAACAGCAGTGCTCCCCTGGCCAAGCGAGGAGCGAGGAACTACCAAAACCTGTTCTGAGACAGCCGGGCGTATTCTGCCCGAAACAGCACGGAGACAGCCAGGCCAGCTCCGGAGCCGGATGGCTGCAGGGAACGTGGCCTCCAGGAGCGTGAACAAGTGGCCGTGAGCTCAGCCCTGCAGCTGGGCACAAAATGACCCTCCCCTCCTCAGCCGAGTAATGATACCACTGGGAAAAGTCTCTTTTCCTTCCATCCTTCTGGCAGGATGAATCCCACCAGTCTGGAGAAGAGGAAAGTAGGTCAGACCTCAATGGAGGCTGCACCTCATCCTGAGGGGCAGCTCCGATCTCTGTTCCCTGTGACAGGGACAGGACCCAGGGAACGGCTGGAGCTGTGTCAGGGTAGGGTCAGGCTGGAGATCAGGAAAAGGAAGAGGGTGGTGGGGCACTGACCAGGCTCCCCATGGAATGGTCACAGCTCCACAGAACTCCAGGAGCCTTTGGACAAAAGCTCCCAGGGTTGCACAGGGTGGGATTGTTGCGGTGTCTGTGCAGGGCCAGGAGCTGGACTGGATGGTCCTTGTGGGTCCCTTCCAACTCAAGACATTCCGTGATTCTATGAACCTTCCAGGGAGCCCACAGGCTCTCCCAAATATCAAGCTGAGACATGGAGATCCCCCCCACAGAGCCCAGAGGAGAAAGGTCCTACAACACAGCACTTCCCTGCGATGAAAGGAAGGGAGACGGAGTCCCATCAGACACAATCCCGGTCTGCATCCTGCACAAAGGTGTGTTTACCAACCCTAATTAACATCCTGGGCCTCTCACACCCTGGCACACCTGCTAATTAGCACACATGAGCTAATATCATTTTAACAATGGATTAGCACTTGGGGCAGAAAGAAGGGAGCCACTTCAGCACAGTGACTCACCCTGAGCACAGCAGGAAGGTGAGATACAAGGAGCATCTGCCACTCTCACACAGGGCTCTGCAGACCGTATCTCCTTAACTAAGGCTTACTTTACAAAGCCAAGGCGCTTCAAAAATTCATGATTGTATCTGTCTTATTTTCCACCTGCACACACAGGTGGCCTTGGAGGAGCGTTCTGTCTCCACCACCCAGACAACGAGAGCCACTCAGGTCTTTCTGCAAGTCAAGGTGGAGTTCCTGAGGTGATTATCACCTACCTTGATCAGACGTGTGTCAGGACACGACCTGGGGCCCACCAGCCACTAATCAGCTGTCAGGAACATCCCTGGGGGAACGCCAAGGAGTTGATGTCCATGGCCAGTTCTGGTGCTTCTCCAAACAGCCCATAAGCACAGACAAAGCTGGCGGCGCTCGCAGGCACTGGGACGTTAGCGTCCTTTTCCACGGAATCCTGGAAAAACTGCAGCCCTATGAACATGACCTGGCCTTCAAAGTTCCCTGTGGATGATGTGGGCAAGCCATGCACTGGCCTTCACCCTGGAATCCCACTCCTTGTGCCTGTGCAGCCTCACATACCTGGCAGGAGCAAAGGGTTGTCTCTGCGTAGGTGGGGACAGTTTGACTCGAGCCATCTTGGATTCAATCATAAACTGAAGAAGAAAGTTGACTTAGCTTGCTTTATGTTTTTTTAAACCTCAGCTTTCAAACTGGATCTCTGTGATGCAGCACCTCACAAGAGGGCACTGATGGAAAATCACCACGCCACCATCGGAATCACTTCTGCCCCCTCAAACTGATGTTTAACACACTGCCTGCCTTCACTTTGTCCAATAAAAACCTGCAAGCCAGCCCTTGGCAATTAGAAAACATTAATGCCACGAAAACCTATACTGGGTTGAATGTATCCATACTCCCTGCTATCAGAAAGATTTTCTCAGCCTCATGTTTCTATTTGGGATTAGGAAGGGAGTTGTGAAAGGCAAGTATTGTTCAGTCACAAACAGTTCCCTTTCAGCCTCTAGAGAAGCCAGGTAATGAATTACAGGTTTTTTCCCCTTTGGAGAGGTCAGCAGATATATCAGCTCCCAGGAAAGCTGATCCCTGTTGTTTTGCTACAAGGGGGGCTGAAAAAGGTTCCTAATGAGCTCCAGGGAGTGGATGCTGGCAGCGAGCCAGCACCTTTGCCTGCGAAACCAAGACAAGTGACAAGAGGCAGGAACCACCTCTGGCCCAAGCACAAGTTAAAATGTAAGGTTTGCATTTCATGGTGCTGCTTGTGGCTGGCAGCTCTCGCACCGACGTGGGCGCTCTGCTTGCAGACACCCAAAGAACACCCTGAGCCCGAAGGGCCCCTCACAGACCATCCAGTCCAGCCCCTGGCCCTGCACAGACAACAATCCCACCCTGGGCATCCCTGGCAGCGCTGTCCAAAGGCTCCTGGAGCCCTCGGGGCTGTCTCGTCACTTGGTGGTGTCACCTCAGGGGCAAAGGCAGGGATGCTCCTCTCCCTGGGACGGTCCAGGTGCGTGCAGGTACGACACACACCTCTGTGTATGCAGGATTAGTACCTACAGAAAACCCCGGCTTCCAGTCATCAACAGAAGACCTGCAGTGGGGCAGCTCTTCTGGACGCCCACACGGGCCCAAAGTCACCCCGAGCTCTGCACTGCCCAGCACCAGGCGGGTTTATGGGGTGCCCAACGCCATCCGGCTGAGCTGGACGCTCCAACCCAGGTCCCCCTGAGCGGGGACACGACTGTGGCTGTGACACCCCCGTTGAACAGGGGGTGCAGTGCCCCAGGGCAGCACCCACTACCCCGTTCAGTCCGCACCGCAACGGCCGTGTAGCACGAGGGAAAGCCAGAGCTTAACAGAACAGGGACTGCTTCCTCTTTCCATGGGAAGGCTCAAGGAGGAACATTTTATTCAAGACCTCTAATGCAAACACCTCCTCTCAATTTTTTTTTAAACCAGGCAGTAGCTGCTGTCATTTTCATGCTGCATTCTGACACACTTCCACCACATCCCTGCCAATAGTTTTAATTTCATTGGAAAAATCAGCTCTGAACGAGAGTGACAAGCTGCACGCTGGTGACGACGCTGTCAAGTGATGGATAATGTAGGTTTACTTTAGCTGTCAAAACTTTTCAACGCTAAAAATAGGTATCACAAGCTTCTGGACTCACTGCACTGAAGCATTAAACACACAGGATATTGACACCCTCAGAAGCACCCAAAGCCACTCACAGCCGAGCAAAACCAGCAATGTGTGATGGACAGCAAAGGTCTCTGAGTGTTACTCACTTTGAGGAGAGAAAAACAACACACTGCAGGATGAGATCTCATATCCAATGCTGGTCAAAGCAAAGACAAGATGCTGCACACACCCCATGAGACAGAACTGCACAATATGGGATGCAAACACAGGCAAAGACAGAGAGCGAGAAAAGCTTGCAGAGGAAATCTTGTACCCTGTTATCCCAGCTCTTGGTCCAGATGCCACGGAAAGGGAGGGCAGAGATCTTCCCATGGCAGCTCCTTCTTTCCTGCCTGCCATCCCTCACCTGCCCCTGCCCAGCAAGAAAGGGCACAGAGCTGCAAGGCTGCAAAGGATGGGAAAGCAGGGAAAAGCAAGGTGTTTTACCAGAGGGATGAGATTTCCATGGAAGGGATGAGTTCTCCCCTAGCAGTAACCCATCCATGGACACCAGCTAGGCAGCAGCTCACCAAAGGGGACAGCGGTTTTGTGGGTAAGGTGGCACAGGAGGATGGGGGGAAAAAGGACCATTTACACATGAAATCCAGCCTTTTTATTCCCTCTGAGGCACTGGGATGACAAGCACAGGCAGGGCTGTCCCTACATCAGGCCAATATTTATGGCAGAAAGAAAATGAAGCGTCATAAGGAATTACTAATTAGATGTTATCATAACCCTGTGTATAACTGAAGCAGCACTCTGATGTGCTTTGTAAATAATTAGCAAATTAACTTTCATAATGCCCCTGCAAGGCAAGTATTATCCCCATCTCCTGCACGGCCCTGACGGAAAAAAAAGACAGCTTGGGCAGATTGTTCCCCTGCTCTGGACAACTGCAGAGCTGCCCAAACACAGGGAAGGGACATCAAAGAGGAAGAGGGAACTGGAGGCTCAGGGGGGACCTTGTGGCTCTGCACAACTCCCTGACAGGAGGGGGCAGCTGGGGGGGCGTCGGGCTCTGCTCCCAGGGAACAGGGACAGGAGGAGAGGGAACGGCCTCAGGCTGGGCCAGGGGAGGCTCAGGTTGGAAGCACTGGAAGGGGCTGCCCAGGGGGGTTTGGAGTTCCCATCCCTAAAGGTATCCAAGGAAAGCCTGGATATGGCACTCAGTGCTCTGTGCTGGGGACAAGGTGGGGATCAGGTACAGCTTGGACTCAATGGTCTCAGAGGTATTTTCCAGCCTAAATGATTCTGCGATTCCATGATTCCTCATGTGCTGGAAGCAGGAATTGAAAGGGGAAATGCTCTCCACTCCCAGCAGACCCAAAGCAAACAACTCTGAGCAACTGCTCCTTTGCTCCTGAGCAAACTGAGCACACGGCTTCAAGCACGGAGCGCCGGTGCCTGCCACTCCAGGGACACGGCAGAAAGCACCCTGCCAGTAATTCCTCTGTCCAGACAGAGCTTCCCTGGCCATCCAGTTCTACCTTCCACCCGAGCAGGAGGGCTGCCACAAGAGTCCCTGCTCCCTCCTTCTCCCACACAGAGGTTCCTAAGGGAGAGGGGACCAGAGCAGCACCACAGCCACCCGCCCACACCCTCCTCGTGTCACTGCCACCTTCCCCCCGCCGTGTGGGGCTGACTGGCACATCCAAACCCGAGTCACCCCCTCAACAGCTCCCTGCCAAGTGGTGGGAGCAGGGAAGTGAGGGGAGGGAGCACAAAGGAAGAGGGCAGGAGCACCAACGCTGCTGTGACTTCGTGCCGGATGCACGCTCCCAAAGAGGCAGACTCGCATCTATTTTAGATGCGCTGCATAAAAAAAAAAGATGCTGGTTGACTGCACATGTTCTCATTTATAGAAAACAAGCTCCAATTTATTTCTTCTATTACAGCCAGATGGTGAAAAAAAAAAACCAAACCAAATCTCCCCTCAATGTCACCTCAATGAAAAGAAGCCCTGACCTGGTTCCAACCTCCCCGGACCAGAGCACAGCACAGGAACCTCACTGTTAACACCTCTCTCAGGGGACCCTGACCCCACTCACAGCCTGACCCAAAGCCCTCCAGGGTGAGCAGAAATCTGGACCTGAGGTCCTGCCCAGAGGGCCACCAGCACTGACTGTCACAGGATGACTCAGGGTTATAAACACTACAGCTGGCACACAGGGCTGGCACAACTGGACTGACCACACGTCTGTGCTGTATGCCTCAGTGCCTTCCCTGCTTCCCCTTTCCTATTAACTTGTTCTAAGCTGCCTTGGGGGGTTCTTTTTCCCTTCCAAAACTCACATCAAGTTCTTTAATTGAAAGACCAACACAACTTTATATGAAGGTAAATGCTGGTTTTCAACTCTTCCTATTTATCCTGCCCTCAATCACAGCCATGACACAACATCCCATATAACTCTATTTCCATATATCTGTTTGCCAGTGCTGTGCTCCTCACGAGGAACAAACCTTTCATTTCAAGGCACAATTTGTATCCATCTGTGCCCTCTGTCAAGGCATCCACAATGGTGGTGCCCTGCCAAGTCCAGATGCACCATGTTTCAGTGGGACCCAGGGAATCCCAGGCAGAGCAGCTGGGATTTACCAAGATCTCCACCATGAAGATGCTCACAGCAAAGAGGGAAGTGGGATCAGGTTCTCAGGAGAGGCTGTGCCTGCTCCATCCCTGCAGGTTTTCAAGCCCTGCCTGGAGAACAGCCCTGAGGAGCCTGGTTTGGCCCCAGAGCTGATCCTGCTTTGGGAGGACCCCACACATCCCTTCCCACCTGAGTGCCAGCTGACCCCAAGCACAGGGGCACTGCACAAACAATTACCACACGCCCAGGACCACCCATGCTGGGCAGAGAGGACACAACTCCACATCAAAGGGAGATTAGCCACTGCCTTGAAGCCTCCTCACCGTTCATGGAATGGCAGCAACCGAGAAGCACGACCAGGGAACACCTTTAAACAATTACTCTTTTTCATTGCCAGCAGGACAAGGAGAGGAGAGGCAGAACAAGTGCAAAAGAAAAGCATGAAGCAACTGGAAGCATCTTCTCTGAACTGCAGTCAGAAGTCTTTGGCTATCTTTTGGTACCAGCACATTTGAAAGAAAATGAAGAGCCTCTAAACCCTCTTCCAAACTACTTTTTGGAGGAAGCCACGGCTCATTACGGACACAGCAGGCACAGAATACCTGGTTTGTATTCTCCAACCCCAGCCCTGCTCCTGTGAGCTTATTCCTGAATGTCTGCACAGCAGCAGCAACCCTGACAGACAGCAGGTACAGCCACGGGTTACACGCTCACCTCTGGAAGGGCTGCATTAGGGTCTGAGCTGAGCCTCCAGCTTCTAATGTCACTGCTACGTGACCTTGCCTCTTCACTTGCACAAATGTGAGACTGAAGGCTCAGAGAGCCATCTTTTCTCTGAGTGATCCCTAAGACTGGGGGTTCACACACAGATCAACTTCTTGAGCAAGCTCAAGGGCACAGACCTGGTCCCTTTTACTGGCAAAAGCCTCGTGTTCTGAAAATCGTAATGGTTCCAGAACTGCTGATTACTTTTCCTCATTTATACTTTTTTTTTTTAAAGTCCTGCCTGTTCCTCCTACTTCTTATGAGGCTTTTCAGTATTTGTCTGTGACTTGAACGCTAAAGCCTGATTTGGGATTAAACACAACATTTGGGAGGTGGACTCCAATGCTGCCTGCTGTCACTGTTCCAACTCTAAGAAGCTCGCAGAGTTATCAGGGCAGATCCTGCTCTGCCTAAGTCTGTGTGACCAACATTATTTTGCCTTTACTCTGCTCCCCACACACACGCACACAGACGTGATTAAGACACAGAGCATGGGATGGATAGTGGTGGAGAGGTATAAAAGTGGCAATAAATAGGCAGAGAGAACACAAACACACTGCACAGCAACAAAACAGCTCGGTTTCTTGGACTGCATTAATTGCCCAAAAGCAGAAGTGGGGGATCTTGTGCTGAAGCGTGTCAAGAATGCCGGGCTTGGTCACTTGGAGAAATGACTTTTATAACCTGGCCCACTTCCCCCACTGCAGCCACACTCAGGGCAGATAAGGGAACTCCTCAAACCTAAATAACCAAGTTCCGCATTTCGGGGTTCTGCAGAACCCGGCTGAGCTCCCTCGAGCTGGGGCCAGGCCAGCACAGAGGGCGTGAGCATCCATCTCCTCTGCCATTTCAGTAACTCACCAAACTCAGAGCCTCCTACATCAGCCAGGGATCAAAGTCCTGGAGAGACCCCTGAGAAAGCAGAATAAAAGGCACAGAAGGCCTCAGGTGTCCTGCACTCTCCCCATCAGGGGATCCCACAGCACCAGCGATCCAGAGCCTCTCCAGGGAGGGACCTCCTCTTCCTCGCTCTCCACCCTGGTCCTTGCAGCAGGGACATCACCTTGCAGGACACAAGCAAAGAAGCTCTAAAATGCACACCAAAGCAGCACAACCTCACAGCTGGCTAGGAAGGGTTAACCAAGGGTGTCCATCTATCACTGGGCTTTGGAGTGAAGTGTTCTGATGACAATACCGGGACTATGAGAGAGCCAAACAGGCTCCAAGACACCTCCTTCCTCCTCAGACCTCTCCAAAAATGACCACATCAGGGCTGCCACATCCTGCCTACCTCTTCCAGCAAACTGGTTCCCAAAACACAGCTGGACAGAACACCACAGTTTTATTTTCTGGCCATTTTGGCTCCCTGAACTTGCTCACTGTGTGCTGAGCAAAGCCCTGGTGCTGCTGCAAGGAGGGGAGAGGGAACACATGGCCCTGATTAAAAGGACGGCTCAGGCTCAGAGCCACGTCTCCACCACTGGGCAGGGAAGCACAGGAAGGAACTGGGGCTGGATTAGGGCTAACCAGGTGCACAACACACGGGTTATACTCCGGATCAGTACCCTGGGCTGATCCACAACCACCGGCCCTTGCAAGTGTTTCAAGCTAGAAGTGCTCAAGACTTGCTCTTACAGAACCCACACAAGCACAAAAACATCACAAACGGTATCTCCCTCCCAAAATTGAAAGATAAAAGGGATTAACTTCTGTGTTTGCCATGAAAGAAGCACCAGGCTTCAGGGCAGTAGCCTCTCTGGCACGAGTCAGTATTTGATACAATAGAGTGGGAGAGAAGGGAAGAGAGGGTGGAAACCTCTCCCATCTTTCTGTTATTTTGCCTTAAATGCACTGTAGTTTATGTCCTCAATAAAAGCCTGTGCATATCTTTCCAACGTAAATGTGGATTGGAACCTCGGGATTACTGCCCTGGCAGAATTAACGTATTAGACATAAAAACCATAACATTTCATTATCCATTGTAAACCACATGTGCTTTCCCCCTGGGAAGACTGGAAATATCACCCAATTTCACTATCATTTTCTGCTAACTGACTGCCCTGCCACATGTTCACACACTGGCACGCTCACTTTGATGATCAGCAGTCCTCTGGTTTCATTCTTCTTTCTTTATGATGCTGACATTTTTTAAATCATGTTTTTCTGCTCTGTTTTTGTCTCTGTGAAGGCACCACGCTACAAAACCACTCGGCTGGAAAGAAAAACTTACCCTGGAACAAAAGAACAGCTCATATTTGTCTAGCTGAAAAAATACCATAACCTGATGCCTGAAACAAGGGTAAAAGGCAACACAGAGGCAAGAAAACCTCAAACACAACAAGCGAGAAGACTCAGAGTCATTTATGGGCACAGTGGGGTCTGTGGTCAATAGTGAGGCACTAAAGAACAGAATCTCTTCCCTCTGCAGTTTAAACTCCCTGTATTCCTCCTTCCCACTGTTAGGCTGGCTGCAAATTCAAAGATTTGCATAAGCCACAGATTTTGTCTGTCTCTTTGAAAGGTCAAAACCGAGAAGCAGCACAACCCCAAACAGGACAAATGGGCCAGCTGGCAGCAATTTGGAGTGACCACACAGAGGAAGTGTGGGGAAGAACAGGGGCCAGAGGGGAGCCTTTAAAAGCCAGGGTCACCCTTATATTGCAACTTAGAGGGTGCCTCAGGGAATCTTTTTATTTAATCAGTTTTGTATCTCTGCAAAGATTAGTGACCAACTGTCCCGATTTAGTGCTGCCATGTTTCTGTAAACATTGCTGGACATGCTGCTAGCATAAAACCCACAGCTGCTGACAGGGTCTCTCACATAAACATTTCACTCTGCATCTCCAAGAAGCCTTAATGTTTCTATTCCAAGAGACCACTCCTCCTGCTCTGCAGGCTGGGGGGCTCTGCCCCAGGATGGAGAGGGAAGGGACAGAGCAGGAGGAGGGTGGGCAGGAGCTGCAAACACACACCTTCACCAAAGCCACCCCCGCCCTTACTCACATGAGGGTGTCACAGCAGCAAACAGGACGGGAAGGAAACATTGGCTGTCCCACTTAGCTCCTGGAACGAAAAAGGAAGATTAAAAGGTCACCTTCAAGCATCCAGATGCACAGAGCTGCTCTTAAGCTGCCTGACCCCTTGAAACACACCTCGGCCAAACTACAGCAGCCAGACTTTTATCACTAACACCACCTCGACCTATTAATGCAAGGGGGAAATAATTCAAATCCAAATTGCTTCTCACTGCTTGTTGCTGTTTGCATCCTGCCAGAGCCAATTAAGGCGGTTTCCCTTCGGTCTGCGGTCGGTCAGCTCCAGGCACCGAGGGCTGCAGGCAGCATTTACTTGTTCCAGAGCAACTCTTTCCACAGGACTTGGGCTCAGCTAATTGTACCACTGCTATTGATCTGGAGTTTTACAGAAAGCTTGGCTCCCAATTGAATGCTCTCAGCAAAATTATGCTTGGGGTTAGTGTGGATCTCACAGAACAATAACCTGGAGAGGTTTCAGGTAGCAAAACAGAAGGTATGTTAAAAATAAATCTCTAGAATGCCTGCACAACGAAAGCAGTGAAAGGTCACTTATCCCCAGCAAATATCATCCCCACACGCTGCTCAGAGATTGGAAACATGAGTGGACTGACAACTCCCGAGCATCATCCAGCAGAGATTTCCTATGGCTCCTCTCCCTGACCAGCGCTTCCCATCACCTCAGGACACAGATTTGTGGGAGGCAGAGCTTGCTGACGGCTCCTTATGGAAAATGGTTGTTTTCCCACACTAGGAAAGTGGGAAGAGCAGAGCATCCCGTGGCCATCCAACCCACCACAACACTGAGCCCTCCAAAGCCCTCGCAGCTCCAAGGGCTGGGGATGATGTAACACCATCAGACATCTGCCAAATAAATAAGCAAGCTCCAACATGCCGTGCTCCAAACCTGCACAGCAATTTCCAATCCAGAGCAGGAACTTGCACTGGGGTTTAATACTCTCTCCAATATATCCCTCTCCACAAAGAAGATCTGTGCCCACTGCTCCAGGAACACACGTAATCCTCGTGAGCAGATGTCAGCCTCCAAAGCTGAGAAAATGACTTTGTTCTTGGGGATCAGGGAATTTAAAATGCAAGAAGTTGAAATGTCCTGATGAATTTGGTAACTTAAACCCCAGGAGGAAACACCTGCTCTCTGAACAGCCGCCCAGCTGAACACCCGCCGCTGTTTCATCCATCCATAATTCCACGGGAATGGCCTTTTGCTCACTGACAATCCAGCAGCCACAGCCAGAGAGCTGAGAAAGAGAGGAGAGAGCTGCCAGGAGCGAACGGCCCCAACCCCACAGCACTGCCCAACGCAGCAGCTCTCAGACAAAAGCTTCAAAGCTGGTGTTGCTCCAGAAGGATCCAGCAAACCCAACCCGAGTTCCTCCAACCACCCACCCTGGAGGGAAACCAGCTCACCCCAGCAGCGGTTTGGGGGCACAGATGCACAGCTGCAGCTCCCCTCTCCCAGCAAACCATGCACAGAAACAGCAGCATCTCCCTGGTTTTTACAGCAGGTGAAGTACAGCTCTGGGAGGTCACAGGGAAGACAAGGCACAGCCAGAAAAAAGGGATTTTCATCAAAGTCAACAAGAATTGGATGTAGTCATTTTCTCAGAGATCTGCTTGGTAGAGTCCCATGGGATAAAGCCCTGGATGAAGGAAGGGCCCGTGAAACCTGCTAATACTCCAGGCTTACCTCCTCCAAGCAGGAAGGCAGGTAAGAACTCCTGGAGACCTGCGCAGACAAACAAGGAGATCCTGGAAAAACTCATATACAAAAAGGAAGCCTACAGAGGATGAAAGCAGGAACAGGTAACCTGGGAGAGAGATTCTCCCAGCAACCAGGTTGGACAGGGCTTGGTGCTGGTCTATGGAAAGTGTCCCTGCCTATGGCAGGGGGTTGGAGTGAGATGGGATTTAAGGACCTTCCCAACCCAACCCATTCTGTTTCTTGTGCTGGTTGCTCCTTTGCCTCAGCAGAGTTACGTTTTCAGGAAAGAAAAGAGACAGAAGGAACAAACCACAAACAGCTGAACACAGGGTGTCCCACACACCTTGAGGAGCCAGGAGGGCTTGGCACAAGAGGGACTGTGTCTACAGGGAGCTCAGGACAGACAGCAGCAGATTAAAAACACTTCTGGGAAATTTTGTCCTGCGAAGGATATGGAGATCGGCCTGGAAGTCTTAATTCCTGCTGGCGCGAGTCCTAATGATGGGCAGAGCTGTCGCTCCGCCGCGATTAAATCTGCGCTGATACCCAGGGCCGGGCCGGGCGCTTCCCCTTCCCACCACCCCCGGAGGGGTGTGGAAAGCCCCGGGGAGAGGCTGTGCTGGTCCTGAGCCAGGCTTGGGATGCAGCAGCTCCACGGAGCCTCCACCACAACGTGCTCAGCACGGACGGGCTCTGCCAGGACGCTCACACCCAGCACCGGCAGCTGCCACATGTGCCCAAATCCTTCTCCCAGCCCTTGCCCCATCACGGATACCTGCCCCCAAGCAGCTCTGTTGGACATGAGGCACTTCCCTCCCCTGCCTGGCTGGGGCTGAAGAGCACAAGCGATGGACACAGCTCAGGAGCCAGACCGAGCCCAGACCAGCGAGTCCCCAGCAGATGCAGATCCCAGGCTCCCCAAACTGACAGCAACAAGCATCCTTCTTCCCCATCCGTGAGTCCCTCTCGGGACAAAACCTCTTGAGGGTGGGGGCAGCCCACTGCCACCAGCAGTGCCAGGAACCAACTGTGCTGCAGGCGAGGCAGGAGCTGCCCTGTAATTAACGCTGCCTCAGAGCCCTCACCGGGAAAGAGACCAAGTCCAGATTAGGCAGACAAGCTCAGCTCTAAGCGCTCCAAAGCTTAGCTTGCTTAAAACTGCACTTCAGTAATATGTGTTTAACACAGAGCTCGGGATATGCAGAGTTTTTAATGCATCTCTTGAAAGGTGAGCAGAAAAACAAATGAAAGTGTTGCCAAAACAACTCCATTTTCCTATGTAAACCAACGGAAGTTCAGCCAGAAGGGCTACAAAGAGTTTGTATTTTGTGTGAGAAAAACCTGTGATACCCGACTACCCCCCAGGTCAGAGCACTGATGTTTTCTCCCCCCAGGAGCTCCAGCCTTCTCAGGGACCTGTTTTGTCTTATCTACAAAAGCCTTTCCTTCCCTTTTGCTGTTCTGGAAGCTCGCAGGGAAAGCCCAGCATCCCCAACAACTGCTGTAAATCCCCAGTTCTCTTTCTGATTTAAGCACGGCTGCGACAGCCCGGTATCATCAGGCAGTACTTATCCAGGAAAACATGTACCTCCAATTCAACAATCCTATTACACATGCTCCCAGCATTTGTACAGGAGAGCTTTAGCTCTTAGCTCTCCATTGCTTTATCTCTTTCTGCGTTTGCCAGGGCAGAAATTATCTGAGGCTATAAGAAGGTTATATCCACATGCTTCTCCTATCTTTGCTGCAAATCTGGGAAGAAAAGGTCACGTAGCTGCTGTGCGCTGTCCGGCTCCCTCAGCGCTCACCAGGCCCCTCTGGAGTGCCGTGGCAAGAGCTGGCTGTCCCAGCTGCCCAGCATCCCACCTCTAAGCCATCTGCCAAAAACACAGCCTGCCCCATCCAGGGGTCCCACCCAGCAGCGCAGGGAGGGGGAGCCCCTGTCACGCTCCCAAGGATCACGGTGGCCTCAGAGGTGACAGGTCTGACAGGCTGAAGGGCAAAGAGCCCACCCAGAGCAGAGATGGCAAAAGTCTAAATGCCAAAACCAGAAACATAGGCACGGACAGAAAACCCCACCCTCTCAATCTCAGTGACAAGCCCCAAAGCCTGTGGCTGGGCTGGGAGGGTAGATCTACCCCCACTGCCTCGCTGCTGGCAGGGGGACTCATCCCACCCTGCTCTCTTCTGCCTCTGATCCCCCAAATCCCACAGCCCAGGTGCCCCTGGCCCTTCCTGTGCCCTACTCTACCTCCCTGCCTTTGTCAGCAAACCCAGCCACCACCGAGCCATCCCCATGTCTCAGCAACACACCCACCTCTTGCATTAAAAAATAAAATAAATTAGAGCTAAACCACTTCTGCCTCATTTATTCCAGGAGCACTGTTCCCACAGGCCTACATCCATGAGATACGTGTGCAGCTCCTGAATCACCATCTCCTCCATCTCACACTGACACCCAGTTTTAGGGCTGTGTTCCCATCCACCTGCCAGGTACCTCTTTCTCTGTGGTACCTCCCTCCCCCGTGCTCTTGCCCAACACCTGTCTCTTACCTCACCCCCTTTTCCTCACATCACATCTCCGACACATTCTTGTCAACTCATGGTTTAGTCACTGGTAGCAAGTCCAAACCCCAGCTGTCTTTGCCAGCAAGACACTTCTATCTCCGTGAGAACATCAGCCCAGCTTCCTGGATTCCTGCTCCCAGAAACTCTGGGACAGCCCACGGAGCAGGCAGTGCTCTCGAGAAACAACCGAGAGGGCAACAGTGGCACTTCCAGAGGCTGTGGGCTCATCCTGCAGCAGCTCCACGCAAGGAGCACCAGCTGGAATGGACGTGGAGAGGAAAGGAAGGATTAAGATAAATGGCTGTGCAGACATGTCAGTAAAGTCAAGCTGCCCAAACCCAAAGCAACTCAGTTCTGGAGCATTAAAAAGTAATTTAAAAAAATAAAATCACCCTGATACTCAAGAATGTAATTTTTTTTTTTCCTGGAAAACACGCCAAGAGAAACAGAGAACAGGTCACAGGCAGCCCCAGCCATGCTCTGCCAACACCACTAAAGCCGCCCACAAGAGTCTCTCCTGTTTGCCCCAGCAGTCTCTAAGGACAATTGCTGCTTTGGCTTCCAAGGGGAACAGCCCACCTCACCTTGGGAGCACAGCATCCAACCCCAAAGGGAGCCATTCCCAGTAACAACGCCGGAGTTTCACTCACTGCACCATCCTACAGGGAAAAAAAACCCTGTAGTATGCCTGGGAATGATCCAGCTGTTTCCTCTGGAAAACATCTTCTCCCCACCCTTGCAGCACCCTGAACTTCTCTGGCTGGGCTGTTTGGCTCTGCCCCCATGGTCAGACCCCGAGGTGTGGCCGCTGCAGCCCCTCACCCCTGACCCACCACTTCCAACATCCGCCAGCATCCGCTTCTCCTCCTCCCTCCCTCCCTCTTCCATCTGGCCCTTTCCCACCAGCCAACAAGCCCAGCCTTTGTCTTTCCCTCCAGGCAGCTCTGATCCCTGTGCCCTCTCTCCCCACTGCATTGTGGCATCCTAACACTGCAAAGTTCAGGAATATGTAAGTTTCTGGAGGGGAAAATTTTAAAAAACAGCCCTTGCGTGTGTGCTAGGTGTTTTTATTTCAAACAGAGCTCACACCTGACTGCAGGCACCAGTGACTGTGGACGCACTCCTCATCTCACCTATCGTCCAGCTTACCCCACACCACCTGCCTTCCTCATGGAAAATCTGGATTGGGGTCTTTGCCTCCTGTTCCTGTTCTGCAAGCAACTCTGCAGAGCAGCACAGCCTTGCAGAAACGTGTCCTGGCTCAGCAGGCTCCTCTGCCCTCACGGCACCGCACGTTTGCTCCCACAGGTACCTCTGCAAGAGCCCCGCTCCAGGAGGTGCCCGGACACAGCGCCGCAGGTGCAGATCAAACACATCAAAGAGGGAAACCTCCCCTCTGCTTTCACTTCAGCTTTGCCTTCAAATCAGCCTCTCTGATGTCCTGCTTCTCTTTCATTACTGCTCCTTTTGCCTCCTGGTCCTGTCCACAGCGCTGGCCTTCGATTTTATGCCGTCAGCTCCATCACCAGGAGTATTTTATCAGTGCCTGCCTGGCTCTTCTCTTCCCTCAGACTCACTCTTTGCAGCTGCTCCTCCCAAGACACTTTTTCCCAGTCCAGGTGATGGCTTTCTTGGTGGCGGGGCTGCACGACCTGAGCTGTTCCAGGGCTGAGCACATCCCCTGTGGCAAGCCCCCGCTCTGGGAACAGCACAGCAGCACACAGGAAGGTGGCAATCTGCACCAGATCTCTGTTTATACACATACACACACACCAAAACGCTGCTAAGTGCTTTTTGAGAGGGAGGTGGGACCAGAGAGCTCCTCTAACCTACACAATCCTACCATTCTGTCAGTTTCTTGTAAACAAAATAATCCAGGCTGGAGCTGGAAGCGGCTGCTCACTTGACTGCACAGCAGAGAGGTCTTGCAGCTCCGAGTCCCCTCTGCTGTGGCATTTCACTTCTCAAATCAATCACCCTTCAGACAGGACACCAAAGGTCTCTTTCCAGTGCTCTACCTCTGGAAATCCTCCAGCAAGGAAGGCGATAATTGCACCTGCTTAAGGCTCAGGAACATCACCACAGTGTAACACGCTGTTATTGTAGCACCTGGAAAAACTGGATAGAGAAACCACCAGTGAAAGTCCCCACTGCTCCAAAAATACTTGGTGCTTTTCCCTTTCCCCAGTGCTTTCTGACAGGGGAAGGAGGGCTGATTTCTGGAGACAGGCTATTTAAATTCAGTCTTTAATTTTACTTGGCAGCCTGTTCCCAGCCCAAAGGTGTCCATGCCTTCCACTGGCATTTTCCAAAGGAGCAGTTCTGCCCCTGGAAAGTGGGGAGCTCTCAGTTAGCACCAGTAAGAGAGAGATGATGTTTAGTTTGATAATGAGACTGTCAGTGGGCTCTGAAATGTCACTCCCACACCTCGCAGATGCAGTTGGCTCATCCCTTGTTTCACAGAAATGTACTGGAGCTCCTTTCATAGCTGATACAAAATGTTTCACCAGGCTGGAGCTTTATTTTGGAAAAAAAAAAAACCCTCTCATTCCCTTTCCATTGAAAGGCATTTTAATTAATTCTCTTGAACATATTTAAACTGTTCCATCCTTTCCAAAGATGCTTTTCCAGGGACAAACCATGTCCTTAAGTAAAACCCATATGGCACCAAGCTGAACTAAAAAAGCCCCAAAACCAGACAAAAAAGCAAACTGATATTTCAAGAAGGTGGATCTTCCACCTCTCATCATTCTTGTCCCCGACTTTGCCAGAACTTCTATCTATGAACAACTCCAGAAGGATTACCAGGACAAATGTTTGTATAATGGCAGCCTGACAGTGTGACTTGTTTTGAAACAAGCATCTAAGATAAATCACAACTGGAATGACAGGAAAAAAACCAAGCGAGAGGAGACACCAAAAACCCGTGGGAGAAAGATAACACAAGTTCCACAGAGTTCTGGTATTTTATCTTACAGTGAGCCCATCATTTCAGTACCAAAAATAATCTATTAGATGAGCTTTTCTTCTTAGCATCAATTTTCAATCCATATAAAAACAGTCCCAAAAAGCCTCAACCACCACCACTGCATGCTTCACATCTCTTTACCCCTTCACGTTTCTTGCTCCTCTCTGACCAAACGCAGGTGGAAAAGAAGCAAAGCCCTACAAAGCAGCCCAACTCCACTGTATTTTGAATCCTGGATATATGAAAATGCGGATGTAGAAAGCAAAATTTTTCCCTGAGTTACTATTTCACCCAGAAATAAAGCTTTGATTTTTATCCTGTGGCAACTCAATCTCCCTTCCTTACGAGTCCTGACTTCGAACTTTGTGGAAAGTGGACTGGGCTGTGACATTTCCCAAGGGCCCAGATCTCTACACCCCTGTGCTGCTCTTCAGCTTCATCAGCGAAACACACCAGATTTGTCTCCCAGGGTTGGGACAACACTATTTGCTCTCTGTTCCATCACACACACACAAAGTTGAAAAGTGAACTCGCTTGGGTTGGTTACTTGTCCTAAAACTAAGGCAATGATCACTTCATCAGTGGCAATAAAATCAGCTCATCCTTAGAACTCATCACAGCTCTGTAAATTGCTCTTCTGTTTCCACAGGAAGCTGAATTTTCTTCTTGGAGACAACTGGCTATATACAAATATTCCCTGTATATAAATCAAAATCAGCCCATGAACTGGTTGCTGCTATTTGGTTGAAGCAAGGAAGACAAGCACACCCCACACCAAACCCCGTGCAGTTGTTCTCCTCCATTACACAAACACTTGGCAGGCTTCCAGTGTAAAATTTATGCACTAAAATTAGCTCTCACAATTGCAATCAATTGCAACAATCAAGCATAAGTAATTCCAGGGAAAGGAGGAAAAAAAAAAAAAAAGGTGAGCATGGCAAACAATGCCAGAGCACTGCAGTGGTTCCTCCATCCCTGTGTCCAGCAGAGTTTTCCTGCCCGTCGCTCCTAGGGCTGCACACACAGCCCCTAACCACAGCAAATTCCCACCAGGCAGCTTCCTCCTGCCACGCCCCAGAACGTTTCCCTGTCATCTGCCTTTTGGGACACTCTCCCCATCTCAGGGAATGCTGCTGGGAAGAGACCCTGGAGACTCTGCAGTGGAGAGGATGCCCAGGGAGGGGAGGTGCAGCTCCGCAGGTCCCCAAGGAGCCGCAGGGCTCAGGGACAGCACAACCCTGGCTCTGTAGGTTCTTGCCAGGCTGAACCCCATCTCCAGCTCTGTCTGTGGGGCAGCACAGCACCTTTCCAAGTGGGATAGGCAGGGATGGGTTCCAAAGTCCCCATCGCAATGTGCACAGCACCACTTCACAAACAGGAGCCCTATTTTCTCCTCGCCGTGTGGAGAGGGATTAGGGGTTAAAAGCCACCTTAGCAACCACCCCAAGGCATCAGGAGGAGCCCTTAGAAAAAGATTTTCGTGGAGTTTAAGGCAAGTCCGCAGTGCTTTGGTTCATACGGCACTTTTTACCCTCCCGTGTGATGCACTCGGCACACACAGCCCTGGTACCATGCCAGAGCACAGCTTTGTGCAGGTTTCCTTCCCCCCTTGAAACAACAACTCCTGAAACTCGTAATAAATGTTACATTGTTTGGAACGAGAGGCAGAAAATGTATATAAACTCCTGGCAACCAAACACATATGGCAGGGATATGCTAGAGAATACAGAATGCTCCAGAGAACACAAGTAATTACAAGCCCTCCCTGGCTAATTGAGTGTAAATATTACAGCTGATGGCTTCTTCTTTCCCACATACAAATAAATAAATATCTGTCCCCCCACCTTAATCTGGGCTGTCCTCTGTCTCGTTATACCAACAATCTACATAACTTCTGGCCCCTGAGAACCTACATCTTGCATGTCATCACACATTAAAGCTCAATTACCTGCAACTGTTTCCACTCCCTTCTGGGGTCTGGGTTGGATTTTTATTTTAAACAGGTCGCAGCTGTATTATAAAGAAGTAGAGATAGATAACCAAGCAGATGGTGTTCGGGGCACATTTTAGTTTTGCAAGGAGTACAAGAAGCTTGCATGGTACAGCCTGATCAGACCAGCAAAGCCCTTGGTACCACAGAATTGTCTCCTTTCCTCAGCTCCCAACAGCAGATGCTCTTCTGACCCACACCTACCCCACCAAAGACAAAACCAAGCATAAACTCATCATTCTTTGTATCACCTAAAAGCTGTGCTAAACCCAAGCACACTGAGAACATTTGGGATTATTTCATGTTTCATAAGAGAGTATTTACACTTCCAATGCAACTGCAAATTATAAAAGTTATGCACAAAATGCAGAGGCGAAGTCAAGTTATCTAAAATTCCTCATTTTGAGTTTGCATCAAGAGCAAAAAACATTAAGGGAAAGATTTTTTAAAAATATATGAGCTACATGGGAGAGCTTTAAATATTGCAAAAACTGGAGATGGCTAGAGGAAAGGATCTGGAGGAAAATGAAGCTGATCATCAGGAATGGTGGATGTGAACACACCAGGCTGCAGAACACCCTCCAAAAGCAATGGAAAGATAATCTTTGCAGAAAAGCTTTGCCACAGCAGAAGATGACCACTGAACACTTATCTATAAATCCCACAGCACCATGGAAATGCAGTGATATCCCAAACACAGGAATCTTCTTAGACTGGAGAGACAGGGAAAAGCCAACGGCCATACTCCAAAAGAATCTTAAAATATTTCCTGTGCTGACTATCACAAAAACAAACAGCAGCAGAGACTTGTGCAGCTGTGTTCCCAGAAAGGAGAGCCCTCCTGGAGTGGCTGCCCTGCTCCTCAGGAGGGACCCGCGGTGCCAGGCTGCTCCAGGGGCACAGGGGCCACCAGCAGCCTCTCCAGCAGGGAATTCCAGCCCTGGCACAGCCAGCCTGGCACCACCTGTGTGCCCAGGCAGGTGACTGCTCAGGTAACAGGCATAAACACACTCCCACACGTGGGTACACAGCAGCAGCACCCAGGCTCCAAAGCATTTCCCTCAGCACCGAAACACCGCAGGAATTCCTCTCCTGTCTCAAACAGCATCACTCACGCACAAAGTCAATCCACCCCTGGGTATTTCTGTCCCATCCCACCAGCAGAGACAGAACTGCGGCCTCTGAGCGCCCTGGGAGACCCCAGAGCCACGTCCTGAGGTTCAGAGAGGCTCTGCCACCCTGGGAGGAGCTATTTTCGGAGAGCTCTCTGGTTGCTAGGGCAAAGTCCCAGCGATGCGCGCCATCCTCCAGGCAGGGTCTGGTGTGCCAGTCAGGAGAGGGGGAAGGAGTTGAGAGGAGGGATGACTAAGCAGGGGAACGTGAGAAACCAAACAAAATGCCAGGCTGGGGAGAAAAACATGGCCACGGCTTCCATCAGCGCTCTGCTGAACTCCTACGTGAAACAAGCCTGCTTGGATTGAGCCAGCAGAGCCCAGATCGGCTTCAAAGAAACTTCCAAAGGCTGTACAAGGCCCCCTGCTGCCCCCCAGGCAGGATTAGCTCCATCCAAACACCAGCTCTGAGCCAGAGCATGTGTTCCTACAGCTCTCCTGGACCGCTGCTCCTGGTGCTTTACACCAGGGAGTCAACAAGGCAGACAGAAAGGAAGCACTCGGCCCTCAATCGCACACCAAGTCTCCTGCAGAATTAGGAAATTGCTCCAGATGCTGAAAACCCCCCAAAAAACTGATGGATCAGGTTTCTAGGAGCTGTATGCATGGACAGCTTCTCATTTTCAGAATTACTGGAGCCTTGGTTTACAGCAGCTTCCTACATATCTGGATAGTCTTACATAGTTTACAAAAGACCATGACAGTTTTCTATCCACTTCTCTCTTATTTTGAGCTTTCAGCTCAAAAAACAGCTTCAGAAAGTTAACAGGGAAAAGGTGGCAAAGAGAGGATGAAGTTGGGAGAGTNAAAGAGAGGATGAAGGTGGGAGAGTGCTATAAACTCTGTTCCCTTTTTTCCACAAACAGTGAAGAGACTCACAATAATCTCACTTAGGCTTCTAAATAACTCAGTTTTGGAAAATGGGGTTTAAACACCACTGAAACCTAAGACCATAAAGAGAAAAACATATGTGCACATGGACTTAAGAAAGCAAACAGTTTTTCAAAACAGAACTCCTCTGACATACTCCTAAAGAAAGTGGTTTTTATTTAAACCATCATCAGCTGAAGGGCATGAGAAGAACTCCAGCACATGTCAGCAAGAACTCCCACTTCACACAGGCAAAAACATTGGCACTAAAGTAGACTAATCACTTCCTAAGCTGCTAAAATGCCATTATAAATT